>JAVJAQ010002949.1:0-512500 GCA_032362365.1 Zygogramma bicolorata
GACAACTCATAGAGATCATTCAAGTCATCTCGTTTTCAAGGTCATTCAAGGTCATCTCGTTTCCAAGGTCATTCAAGGTCATCTCGTTTCCAAGGTCATATGAAGGTCAAACGGACTGTCAAAGTCACCTTGTTGACTTCACCGTCAAGGTCACGGCAAGGTCAGTGGAGGGGGGAGGTTTCTAAATCGGCATAAACTAACTACTAATACCTTCTTCACTCACCGAGGTCGCTTACGTGGAAGATAGCCAAAAATCTGTTTTCTTTCGGAGAATTGGAGTTTTTTTTCCGCCGTCTACCCAGGATGTCTCCCAATTCGACGGTACGGTAAGAGGAATGGAGAACTTCCAAAAAACGCCCATGCCCTGTCCGAACCACGCCACCGTTTTCAAATCCAAGTCCTTGATTATCTATTACGTTGGTGTTCCAATACCATATTACCCCATTTTTTCTGGGATGGGTGTGGGGAATGAGGGGGTGAAAAGGGGTGGGAAAGAATAAGCGAAAAATCATGGAATGTAATATACTTCACTCACTGAATGAGTTGGTTTAGATTGTCGTCGATAGATAGCGTCCTCCACTCATGTTGGTATTATCTGTCATCGGTCATTCAAGTCATACGTCTGTCATATGTCAACTGTCACTCAAGTCTCTCGTCTGTCAATCAATTCATCTGTCGTTCACGTCATACGTTTGTCGATTCATACTGTAAACCATGTTCCCTGTTATTCAATTCATAGATAGTTCAGAACTATCGATGATTCAATTAACAGAGGTATGATTGACGTATGCCTTGGACTACAGGTGAATTGGATGACAGACAACATACGCCATACGTCCTCTGTCATTGAATTCATTTGTCTTTCAAATCATACGTCTACGTCATATGTCATTGAAATCATCTGTCAAATGTCGACTGTCACTCAAATCGTTTACCTATCATTCACGCTATACGTCGTATGGCACTCGAGTCGCTTCAGATGTCGTCTGTAATTCAAGTCACTTCATGATGTCGTCTGCAATTTATACTGTTTCTTTGAATAGGAACGCTCTCTCACTAATTCTGTCTCAGTTGAAGTCAATGGATTTCACACTCAAGTATATATTCCCCAATAGGTGAAAGTTCAAATATGTGGATATGTATATTGGGAGAGAAACAATTTGCAGATATCGTCATGTTGTTGTCTTCTTTCGCCTAGTTCTCGATGAACTTGAAGGTGGTTGTCCTTCCAGCTCCCCTTTCATCGACTACCAGGTCGTACTTTCTCGTAGTGAATTCGTCTTCTTGCCTCCCGAGAATTGCGAACACTCTTTTCGGAGGGAATACTTCGTACTGCTGGATGTCGGCTACCAGACGAAGCTTCTGAATTGGAAATGGTTTGTTTTCGTTCGAGCTGCTCGAAGGAATTGTCTGCTTGCATCCAGGAGCGCTGGCGATTTCGTTCAACTCTGCAAGGAGGTCTATCTTGAACGAACATCAAAATTTTAGCACTCTGTATATACATTTGGAAAAAAAAAGGTTTTCACAGTCACTTCACATTCCTATGCGGTCGAAACTTGAACTCCTATATGTCAAAATGATTCAAATGCATTCGGTTCACCTTGTATAGGCCGAAAACTCCAACCTCTCCAACACGTTTATGTTCGTGATCCCCTCCTCACCCCGCGCTTCCATGCGTTCACCCGCCGACCTCTGATGGATAAAACAAATATTCATGGGGATGCTTGAAGACTGGCTTTAAATCAAATATTCTAAAAATGAACAATTTGTTCAGGCCAGCCTCAACTCACCTACACTGTAGGTTGACGGACTAACACCTATCAGAAAACAACTACTCCCCTGGCTAATACCACGAAGGGCATTGGATTACATCCAACAGGTGTTAGTGGGGGATTCTTCACAGAAGAAATTCCACATATGCTCTTGGCGATACACCACCAGAATTGATTTTCAATTATTGGGACGGGACACACTTGCAGACCGGTTTCGGGCTATTTGGCCACTCGTCAGTGCAAGGCAGTGCCATCATCAACATTAGTCGATGACTTCCCATAATTAAAAATCATACTCGAGCAGAGTATCTTCCCTAGGCCTAGGCTGATACAAACAACTAGCAAAATAGCCGTTGCTGCGCCATCTGCCCGTGGACTAGGTACTAACCAAGAGCATATCCGCATGGCCCCAATTCCTTGTAAAAGGAAAATACGAATAAAACAAATATTCATGGGGATGCTTGAAGACTGGCTTTAAATCAAATATTCTAAAAATGAACAATTTGTTCAGGCCAGCCTCAACTCACCTACACTGTAGGTTGACGGACTAACACCTATCAGAAAACAACTACTCCCCTGGCTAATACCACGAAGGGCATTGGATTACATACATGGACTTAGCAGTTCGAAGAATATGATAGCATTGCTTCAGCGTACCATCAGAATATGTCATGACGCCGCCCGAAGTGGACGACGCTCGCTCTGACCGAAACTGTTTCTGTGGAAACAATTTAAAATACTCCCGCTCGAAATGGGTGCGGTTTTATAATGCCGTCTAAACGATTTTGATCTCCCCTGAAGCGAAAGACACCGTTACGGATGACACAATCTTCGATCTCGTAAAGTAAATAACACTTTTATGTTGGAACCTCACTCGAAACTTAAAAAACTTGGATTTCACACGTCGCCGCCAAAACCCATTAATCCGCCGACACCGCTAAAAGGGGCCTCCAACGTGAGCATATCTGCATTGAATCATCCTACGCGTTTTGCGTGCTTGAACCTGTCGGTGACTCATATGAATCACAGACTTTCATTCTTAAACACATCCACATTTCCATTTAAAAACCCTCTTGAAAGAATTGTTTTTCCGTTTTTTTCGTTTTTTCCGTATCTCGATTCTGGCAGAAGCTGTATTAAAGGTGATACAAGCACTGTTTTCATTGTCGAATGAACTTACTTCAAACCCCAAGCGGGTTTTAGTTTCGTAGATATTATCTCACAGTAAGAGTATGCTTTCGTTCTTGATTGGCATTTATCGACCGTTCAATATGATTCATTACATATTCAAGAAGACACTTCACATCCTTGGTGACAAATACTCACCTTTCGAGCAGCCTGCTGCTTCTCTCACCAACTCCAAAACTCCTTTCACTGATTGTAAAATATGGATCTGTTTATGAATGCATCAATCAGTCATTTAAGGCTGATGAGAATAATAAGGTTCTCTTGTTTTATTTTTATTCTTCATCGGAATTAAGATGTCTATATACTGGTGTTTCCAATGTTGCGATATTGTTTCAGACAAACCTGTGGACAAGGCGTGGTAGTTCATCAGTGACCATGAGGGGCGCTGGTAGTCAAAAATTTCTATTTATTTTCGTGATCACTCGATCCATAGAACACGCTGTTGCCAATTCTGATGTTTTTGTTAAAGGATACAGAATTTATCGGGACTGGATATGTGAGGTTATTGAAAACACCAAAACGCGGCAAATTTGTGTTTAACTTTATGCGTTATTAATTCCATGTAGTTTGAAAATAATTTCTCAGTTGGAATAAATTTGCATTGTGTTTCTACTGATCTGGACCAGAATTCGCAACGAAATGGCCACTTGGCAACACAGGACTGTCATCTGCACTGCAAGAGTGCCGGTACCTGGCGGATTTTTTGCGGTACTACTACGCCTACATCATCAAATTTTTCATCAAGTTGGCCATATCGGTCGTCTGATTTGCTGACAATCTTTTATATGGAGTGAAAACACCAGTATATAGCCACCTTAATCGGAATGTATCTCCAGTCACGTCTGCGTGTACCCTCGAGCCGAGTTCACAGATTCGGACGCAGTCGCTGCCTCTACGGTTCATAGTTTCGCAGCAGCTGCCGTAGACATTGTCGCTGCCGCCCGAAGTTGGCCAACTTTTATCTCTAGCGGCAGCTGGATTTTTCAATCATTGTGATCTCATATAAAAAATATTCATGTTTTTTCTTTGACACATATATTCGAGTATGAAATTGGAGAACTGACTTTCCACTTGTGAAATTTCATATCTTGCTCATGCGCTTTTCGAATTCTACGTCACCGAGAAAAAAAATGAATACACATACAATTCCTGAACTGCTATAGCTGCTGCAACTGCAGCTACGTCTGAATCTATAAATTCAGCTACTGACAGCAGTTACCCTACTGTTGCTCCACCGAGGCAGTCGACAAGCAACTGGAGGAACTGAAGAATGTATTTTTTTCAGAAGTGGTGCATATAACTGCGAAGTGCGAGTTGAGGTCAGTATCCACCCAGAGACGAGTGCGGCTATCATCAATCAAACGTCGGTTCAATAGAGTAAATTATATAGACGGTAGAAGTTCAAACTAATACCACGACTTGCTTTTGATGGCGGCGTATCATGCTCTAACTCGGCAACCGAGGCAGATAGAATGATGTGTTTTTTTTAAATGGTCACAATCGACCATTGACTCATATTTGATCATTTTCGATAAACCTTGGGGCCCCCAAAGGGGTCCTAATGTCGAAATATGGATTTCTATCTGCTCAAAATCGCCCGGCTTTATTTCATTCGCCGTGCCGTGCCTGGAAGAGTTTTCAGTCTGGAGATTGGGGCTGGAAATGAAGCTCCGTTAGTGTAAGATGGAAGTTAACTGGCGTCAAAGTAGTGCATTTCTACCACTGGCTGCAAATGCGCTACTGCGTGTCGCGGCAACTGTGGGTGAATATGAAAGGATATTATTACTCGTGGAAAGAGGTGCAAATGTAAGTGTACATATGAGTGGAATGAATATTCTTCACGAGTTCTTCTTTTTTTAACTCCAATAATAAATATAAGAAATATGTCAGAATAGTCAAGAAGTAGAATTTGATTCGAGTAACTATCTGTGCTGCGCAATTTTAATGAATTTGTGATTTTTATAAAGTCATGTGATAGCAGTATTCGTAACAAGATATAATGATAAATGTATAGAGATAACAGATCAATTAGTGAGCATCGGTGATTTACATTCATAGAAGAGAAAGAGATAGAAAGAGGCCACTTTTATGAGTGAGCATTCCAGGCAGCCATACTATGGCGCAATATAGCCGCAAGAAGTCCAATGCCGCTACGATTATCCGTTCCTGAAATCTGGTCATACAGTTATCATGCCCCACAGGAGTACACCGTGCGCCCCTGATGGGGCATGGGGAACGATACTGAACACGGCACGGCAAATGAAATGAAGCCGGGTAATTATGGTGAAATTGAAATCAATTTTTTGACATGAGGACTCCCCTAATCCGCATCATTCTATCGGACTTTCCCGAGTTGCAGCTGTTTCTAAGTTGGGAGGTGAAATTTTCCCAAAGGTGGAGACATGGTAACTGCACGGGGGCAACTGCCCTAAGAATGACCTGAAGGGTCGGGGGCAACTGCCCTAAGAATGACCTAAAGGGTCGGGGGCAACTGCCCTAAGAATGACCTAAAGGGTCCATAGAACCTTTGTACAAAGTGGCTTTCCTTAATCATTTTCTGCAAGGTTGAAGCTATATTTGGTAGGCAACATCCACACCATACTGGGTTGTGAGGGGAATTGAATGAGAATTGAGTAATTTTATGCTGGTCGGGGGTAGTCGAACCGAATGTGTTACGTTGGTAAATAGCAGGCTATTTTCATTAGTAATTAGTTAATCATAAGTAACAGTTGCTTTCTCACTTCATCGAGAGAGTTGATGATCAAAATATTTCTACATTGATTTTTCAGCTGGAACTACAGAGTTGATCATACGGCAAGGTTCCACCTCGAATCAACCTTCAGTGGAAATTCTACGCCACCCGAACGCTCATTACGGTTCGTCGAAACCAATTGAACATGTTGTTCCAGTTTCACATGGTTTTTATATAAGTTTGAGAGGCATATTTACACCAGAATCTCGTTTAGCAATTGTATATGCTGCTTTCAATTATAAAGGTAACTTCATCTAAGGAGGTCATGTGCTAAGAAATGAATATATTTCTTTTTCAAGACTGTTTTGGGAGCCCGGATTTTCTCTGCAACAACTTCAGGTGTATCCCTCTACTACTGAATTGTGATGGTTTTGATCATTGTGGAGATGATAGTGATGAATTGAATTGTTCACAAGGTGAGACAAAATATATTCAATAGTAGCCGAATTGCAACTTTTCGAAAATTGACCAATTGAAAAAACTAATAACAGCATGATTGTTGTGACTGCACAGAAATTAAATCATAGATGATTACTAAGTAACATTTCATTCATAATTTTGGAAAAAACCACATGAATATTGTAAAATGGGCGTGGTTGATCCTCAATGAGAATCAATATAAAAATGCTGTGGAATGGTTCATCTGAAGTGTTTCTTTTCAAATGATCAAAACAGCTTCTACACTCTTGTGGTGTATATAATTTTTTATTCAATATCTTCAATTTTTTTTATTTCCTGGGAAGCTACTGAAAAACTTCATCGACGTGTGAATGATACCGTAATCACATAAACGGATTTTTTAAAGATGTGATATAGAATAGTTATTCGTTCGACTTTTACAAAAAATGCTCGTTTTTGGGACATGTTTTGGACTTGCCGGGCGACAAGAAGCGGAGTCCGGCAATTTCCTAGAAACGGTACAAGTTGAATACATAATTTTTTCTCCTCCCGCCTATTTTGAGATCTGTTGAAGAATTATTTCGACACCAGAAACCGGTAGCTAGCATTATTCGCCTGTATTGTGATATAAGAAGGTAAACACTTGATTCCGTTAAAAGAAGAATCACTATCGGTATACATTTTTTAGTCGATTAGTAAATATTCAGAATATTTTGCTACAAGACTACAAGTTGTGAACAATATTCCTTAAACAAATAAATTCGACACGAGTCAACTCAGGTTTGAAAAAAAATCAATAATTTTTTTCTGGCTCAAGACAATTCAATTTGATTCATGATTATAACACCACATGATTATTTCGGAAGACAGAACAGAATAGGAATTCACACATCATACTGTCTTCAAAAGTCAACATTCTCCTTCAGAATTTTAATAGCATAGATTACTAAGGAAAGTTTAGTACAGAGGTTGTCAATTATAAAATGAACATCTAAAGATTTCAACTAACGTATTCCTAACAATTTTATCTGAGCAATCGACCATTTATATATGTGATGGATTCAATTTATATCGATTCTGAGATGAAAAAAGATGGAATTTCGATATTTCCCACAAGCAACATACTACATTATTCTGATAGCGGATCTACATAATACAGACCATTTTCAAACAGTTATTTTCTTCACAAAATAGTGCTGATATATCTCGAATATTCTCGGAATATGAAAAATTGAAATATCAGGAGTATAACTGAGAACATATAAAATGATTATGCCATCACAGCTGAACAATTATGAACCATAACTCCAACTCCGAAAATAATTGCAGTGAAAGTTCATTTGGGCTGCATATTTTTCTTATTCTGAACCACTGAACACGAATCCAGAGTGGAAACGCGGTGCACTTCTGTGAGTTATGACCCTCCAGAGATCAGACAGATGGTTATTCCATCTCCTTTTCTGCACCATTAAACCATCGGGACCACACTTGGTTTTCAACAACATCACCTCTACTCCTCATTCCACTTCTTTCATATTTTTTTCTAGCAAATTCTCCCTTCTTTCATATGAAAAGTCCACTCGAAACTACACGACGTTCCCTAAGGCTTCTCATCCATTGGGAGCGGAAAGCTGCGAACTACGAAGCAACGAATTCGTGCGTACGAAATTGTGCAATGCACATTGTCAATTGCTTCAGTATTCGTACGAACTTGAGGCGAGATTGGTTACTTTCCCGTTGGTCCCGCAGATATTTCCTATATAGAAAAAGCAAAACTAATTTGTCACACTCTAGTTGTGTGTCTCTTCACACTCTAGATCGCAATAAATACCAGCAGGACGGGATCAGTTCGCACTTCGCACTTGATCGGACAAAAACTGACGAAGGATACGGGTTCAGTGGACGCGTTTCCCTACTAATCGATGTGTTTGGATCTTTCCTCCGTTGTCGTGCGGATTCTGACGAATTGATTTCGCAACTTATCGTAGATATCTGTTCCCAATGGACGGAGTCCTTAAAAAATTTGGTGGTAACGTCGGATAGAAAAAAGAAAAATCATCGCATAGTTTAAAGTCGACTTTTTTCGTGAAAATAGAAATATTTGCTTGGAAAAAAGTATCAGAGGAGGTGAAATCGGTTGTGAAGGGGAGCTGCATGACGACTAACGAAATGTGCGTTTAGTTGGTACCATTGAAATACTCACTAGTGCAATATGCACACTTCACATTTACATTAGCACTATTCAATAATCTGCAATATACTCAGGCTTCTAGAGGCTGTTCAGAGTTGATTCAAATAACACAATGAAATATACCGCAATATTCTCTCTCAAAATGAGATTTAACCAAGAGCAAAACGATCCAGTCATCTAAAAACAAGTAGAAATCTTTTTGGCATTCATTTCCTGTTGATAGATTTCTTTCCATATATTGCACACTCATGTGAAATCTCACCTATTCCAGGTTCATTCATTAATTTTCAGATCCGAAGGATCACAGAGAAGTTTCCAAAATACCCAATTTCCTCTTTCCAAAAGCAGATCCATACTACGATGTCACTACAGCTACTTTCGTTTTTTTGACCTGCAGTTTTGGTAAGCAATATTTTCAAATTCCATGGAACTTTCAAATCAAATTGAAATTTCAGGGCTCATTGGAATAATATTGGCGATGGCACTGCTGTTATACAGAGTGAATGTTCGAGCGCACCATCAGAGACGGTTTCGGGATCACATAGAAACTATTCATGCTATTTTAGGTATAAAATATCTTGTGAAACATTTTTTATTCAAAATATCAGATACAGAATAAAAATGTTACTCCTGTTGTTTCCGTACTATGCAAAATTGATACGAAGCATATCTTCGGCGGTGCTAGGAGTTGTTTTCATTTCGGAAAAAGTTCCCTCTAATGATAAATTTTCTTTATCCTAGGCGGAAGCTTCGATTTTTCGATCTGCCGCTGGATGGCGACAGTGTAAGGTTCCCTCTCAAGAATTATTTATAAAATAGTTTCATGCGCCTATTTAGAAAAAGCCAGGTGAAAAAACTACGTGGAGTTCAATACGATAGTTTGAAGTGGCCTTTCTGTATCGTTGTCGGAAAAGTTCTGTGATTTTGATTAGTTCCGGTAAATATTGAAGAACCCCAGTGGCCTTTCCGTGGAATTCAGTTAATGCTCACTAGAACCTTTTTGCCTGGTCTAGTTGAGAAAATACATATTATGTTAATGTAAAATACGTATGATTTAGTGGTTTAGCGACCTTCAGTCGCCGTCATGATAATTTGATATACATTTCAACATTTTTTTCTAGAATGTTCTTCCTGGACTCAATTTGTCATCCGACAACTGGCATTATCAAATAAACCTGTTCAGCAGTTTTCTTCTGTTTGGTTTCGGACATTTTTCCCACCCCTCTACAGATGCTCGCTCCTATCGATACTGTTTTCTGATTCAGTTGTTCAATAACATTAATGGAAAATTAATTTTAACAATGGTATAAATCATATGCAAAATCAATGTAACGAAGGAATGCAACCTCCCGTCCAAGATTGAATTATTGATAAAACATGTTTTAGTTGTTATAAAATCTCCACTCTCCTCAAAAATTTCTGCACACTTTCACCCACTTTTCTATTCTGATGAAGCGTTAAAAAAAGTATTGCAACTACCCTGCAAGCAGTAATCTCAATTGACGGTAGGCCCCAAATAGTGCCCCCCAGCTCTCAAACTTAATATTCTCCTTTTTCCAGACGAGGGCATTCGGAATATAGAAGAAGAAATCATTACACCAGATGAACCCCCAGATTATGAACACCCTCCTGATTATAGCGAAGTATTGAAGCTGAATGAACTGAAGGATATGGAGGAGCTCAATTACAGAAGGTAATGATGTTTCACTTATTCAAAAGTTTCAATGCTAATGAGGATATACATATTCAAGAGATTCATTTCCAAGAAGAGAAAAACATTTTCGACAAGTACACGCTCATTGTTATCTACAAATGACAACTTTTTGAGTGTTCCGTATAGTTTTTATCATTTTATCTTTTTTGTGTGTTATTACCAATAATCCAATAGAAAGGATTTATCCACGCTACTTCCAAATATTCCACAAAACTATTGTCTATCCATACTTGGTGTTGGAGAATGCACCTTTCGGTTTTATTTGCTTATCAGTTACGATAAACCCCAAGCAGTTATGTGATCCTTTGAAGCCTCTCCGTTTGGTGAGAAAAGTTACGTTGATTTACACATGTATACTTATAACACCCACACATAAAGATAATCGATCTTGCTATAATAAACAAAATAACATATAAACATTGAAATGAACTTCGGAATGAAATATATGTTATATGTCTTTTCTTGGTGAGGAATTTTAAAAAATGAAAAATGTTTCAATACATTCAACAATTGAGATTTACTGAATACATTTGAGTCTTGATGCAGGAAGGGAGGTTTAGAAAGAAATTGATTGGAATGTATGAATAAAGCAAAAAATGAGACAAGAACAAAAAACGATGGCAACTTACCTTAAGCGGCAAGATCTTCATCTAAGTAGGCAATGGCAGCAGTCTAATCACCAGAATTACTTGCACTTTGAAACTGCACCTGGTGGGATTTCTTGTAGAATTGCGGGGAATATAAAAAGTAGGACTGACTTTCAGCTATATCAGTGCACATGCATCTTCGTTTTCATGGTTCTCATAGGTGTCGTTCTAGTCGAAGGATGTAGTCGCCTAATGCCATTTTTAGATACTGCGAAAATTAAAATAAACAAACTGTCACCAGTTTCTACCACATTGTGCCACGGGAAAAATACATAGATGCATTTTTGAAAAAAAAAAATAATAAAAACAATTGCAATAAACAATATCCCGCAAAAAAAAACTTGAATTGCACATGTTCCATATACATGAGAAATAAAAATATATATTGAGGTTGGATGAACCCAAAATGCATGTAACCCAGAAAAATCAAATTATAACAGTGAGACTGTAATGAAAACACCTTCACTCAGCGCTCTGATCACTAGGGAGTAGACACAGCTTCACCAGTGGACGCGTCAAAACTCCAGTGGGAGTTTTGATAGTGACAACCCGTGCAACTTGGTCGTCATCAGGGTGCAACTTGATAATTCGAGCCAAATTCCATTTAACACGGTGGCAACTTTTCGTCCTTGATCAGCACAAGATATCCTATTCGAGGGGGACTACAAGGATCTAGCCACTTATGCCTTTGCTGTAGGGTATGTAAATATTCATGACACCAACGTCGCTAAAAATCATCATGTAGACGTTGTTGAAGTAGCCGTCGTGATAAACGAATAATTGAAACATCTGTAAAGTCAGATGTTGGATTAGCAGAGAGAGGTTCTAAGGTAAGAAAGTGTCCCGGAGTGAGGACTTCTACACTTTCGATATCTGACGAAAAAAGTATTAGTGGACGAGAATTCAATTTAGATTCAATTAAAGTAAGTATAGTTTTGAATCCTTCAAAGGTAAAGATCCAGCTTCAACCAAACCATTGAAGTGAGGACCAGAGGGAGGTGAAAAAACAAAACGAATCATTTCACTCGCTGCATTTTGCATCAACTTCAGTTTGGTACTTGCTCCGACGAAGTTTGTGGCATTGTCATACTGAATTGTTGCGACACTGCTTCTTCGGACAAATCGTTGTAATGTACCGTCAAACGTGGTGAATCAGGACTAAGGGGTCAATCGGGACAGTATGACGTTGATTCACAAACACGTGATTTTCATGTTTCTGGCTACTGTTTTTAGGAAAAACCTGTTGCAGACACCACAAGCGATTTTCCTTCGTATGTCGCCGTCAAATAATGCGCAACGTTTCATGGGTACAGTTATCCAAATATTGCAATAGGATTTTATGTTTTTAGAACCGGCAGAAAACTTCGTTTGGAAAAGGTATTTATTGTAGGATTTGAGTATTGCGTTGTTGATATAGTATGCCTGTGGGCATTGTCTAGATGTTAAGAAGTCGTTGATTGAATTATTTTGTACAGTTTTATTGTTATCAATTATAGACAAAAACAAATCACTTCTAGGGGTGAATCGGGACGATGGTCCGCCGATACAAAAGAACGCCTGGGACTAGGGTGTACCAGAATTAAAGTACGGGACAGCTTCAAACGGCTTTGAGGCAGTTCAAAAGAGGCCAAATAATTCTTCGAGAAGCCCAAGAGCTATATCGTTTACCAAAATCGACGCTACAACGTCATGCTTGACAGGAGCAAAAGGAAGATAACAAATTGCTTTATCTTTCCCACAGTAGATGACATATGCATGGATCAAATTGTGACAAAACTACCTCCACCAACTGAATTGCGACGAGGAGGTTACGAATTTCCAGTGTATTCAAAGCTGAATACAATGAAAATTTTTTAACCCCCAAGGAGTGGTGGCATCCACCCCCAGGAAGAAACCAACCCTCGGCACAGGGTAGATTCTGAAAAAGAGTGTATGTAGATCCTGAATCCAAAATTTCATGCGAATCGGTGCTGTATGGGATAAATACACAGGAAAATGGTCATAGACTGGACTAGAGAGTGACTACTAATGGGATCACCACATGCCCAGAAGAAACCTCGCGCCTTGTTGAGATAAGTCAACGACACGTTCTCAGTATGGAACCGATAGGGAACCGATATGATATTCATAATGAAACGGATTAAAAATCCGTATCGTAATGTGAAATCTATATCATAATGAGCTCATTATAAAGTGATAATCCAATTCAGTGGCGGAAGGCTACATAGAGAATTCTACGAAGCTCTGGAAGGTACGAAGCTCTGGAAGGGACACCCAAAATAAAAATTTCGCCATTTCTAAAATTCCGTGTTATAAGTCGGAATTTTACATCAAAATTCCGACTTATAACTCGGAATTTTAAAATTCTCAAAATAAAAATTTTCATAATAAGAATTTTCAGGTTGAAAGTAAAGATTATTTATATATATTTCAATACTATACACTATAAATAGTGGGGGGAAGCTGTTGTTTCGTGTTAGTCATCATTTCAGATTTCTGTAATTGATATTGCTAAAGGGGAACATTTTCACAGACGCTGGAATAATTGATATTGTTCAGAATGGTTTTTGTTCCATCATTCCATAAAAGATGAAATTGAAACCTTTAGTAGGAAAGTTGAGACGTTTTTCCTGGAAAAAGTCTCAACTTTTACATCAACGGTTCTGAAGTCATATTTTATTCGTGATGACTATCAGGTCAACTGTATCGTAGGTATACAACTATGATTAGTTTTCTAAAACCATGTCTATATAGGTCATGCCATGCTACTAGGAATCGGTTTATCTCTTCCTTCAATAAATCTTTTCATTTATTCAATCAGGCAATTTTCCCAACCACTGTTTCAGTGAGCAATTTGAAACTCAATAATATATAAAGCCTTCAAAAATTTACTGATGTGTTTCAGAACTGTGATATTCACAACTTGAATTAGATGAAAGGGTCTAGTAAGATCATAAATATTCATCCTATATTCTCCAATAGGATATTTGAAATAATTTTAGAGTTATAACTTTTTTCAAGAACTTGTTTGCTTGCAGAGCTATTTCAAATAACAACTACAACTTTCAGCCTCTTTTGCGGCCAATAAAAAAAATATTTTTATATCTCAAAATCACTCATTTCATTAAGTCAGCATATTACAGTCTGAAATTGGTCTGAAAATTGAAGAGTTTCTGCAAAAAGCTCATGGTAAAAGGATTCGTTGTTTTGCGCACCAGTTGCATATTGCTTGCAACCAAGTTGCATTGAAATCAGTATACGAATGAATTTACTTATTCAGCAGATTTTATGAATATAACACTTTTCGTGTTGTCCTTCCTGGTGGGTACATTTGATATTAATAATAAAAAATATTGACAATTCTGATAAAATTTATATTGTCTGATAGAAATAAAGCGATTTTGATTTTTGTACCAGGGCTTGTGATTCACTTCTAGCTAGGTGCATTCTAAATAATATAATTACACCAACGCAACAGCACAGCACAAGTGGCAATGAAGGAGGAATCTCTGAAATTCCGAGTTACAACTCGGAATTTTGATGTAAAATTCCGTGTTACAACTCGGAATTTTGAAATTCCGAGTTATAAGTCGGAATTTTGATGTAAAATTCCGTGTTACAACTCGGAATTTTAAAATTCCGAGTTATGAGTCGGAATTTTGATGTAAAATTCCGACTTATAACTCGGAATTTTAGAAATGGCGAAATTTTTATTTTGGGTGTCCCTTGATTCGTTGTTTTGCGCACCAGTTGCATATTGCTTGCAACCAAGTTGCATTGAAATCAGTATACGAATGAATTTACTTATTCAGCAGATTTTATGAATATAACACTTTTCGTGTTGTCCTTCCTGGTGGGTACATTTGATATTAATAATAAAAAATATTGACAATTCTGATAAAATTTATATTGTCTGATAGAAATAAAGCGATTTTGATTTTTGTACCAGGGCTTGTTATTCACTTCTAGCTAGGTGCACTCTAAATAATATAATTGGCAATAAATGAAGAATCTCTGAAATTCCGAGTTACAACTCGGAATTTTAAAATTCCGAGTTAAAACTCGGAATTTTGATGTAAAATTCCGTGTTACAACTCGGAATTTTAAAATTCCGAGTTATAAGTCGGAATTTTGATGTAAAATTCCGAGTTGTAACACGGAATTTTAAAATTCCGAGTTATATGTCGGAATTTTGATGTAAAATTCCGACTTATAACTCGGAATTTTAGAAATGGCGAAATTTTTATTTTGGGTGTCCCTTCCAGAGCTTTGTAGGTTCTTCTATTAGATGCATTATTTTCCAGTTATTCGCGAAAAAGAATCGGTAAACGTGTTTTTTTTGACTGAAAACCGACAATTTCACTCGTGAATAAGTCGAAAAGTATTGCTTTTCAGAAGAAACTTCATTGAGGAATAAGTGCTCAGAATTAGTCGATCTATTGATTTCCACACTTATTTCCAATAAAAAAAATTTTACACCCAAAAAGGGGTGGCATCCACCCCCAGGGAGAAAGCAACCCTCGGCACGGGGTAGATTTTGGAATAGAGGGTAAGTAGAACCTATATCCAAATTTTCATACGAATCGGTGCTGTATGGGATAAATACACAGTTTACACTTTTTTCACCGTCATAGACTGGAGTATATGCCGTTTAATGTCATATTATGTTGAATCTGCTAGTTTCCTTGATAGGCATGAAAAACTATTTTTGTTATCTATTTTAATACAGAATTATTTTTTTATGTAGATGTAAGATACAAAAAATCATGTTTGCCCTTTAAAAACTCAAAATAAAGGCTAGTTTCAAGTTTTCTTGTTGTTTTTTGTCGTTTTTATATTGAAAAATAAATGACTAATGATATTTTAATCTATTTTTGTCCGTTACACCACATACTCGAGGTGACATGCACATTGCATGGCTTGAAATTGCGTGTCCCTATTCGCCCCAAAACGGGGTCAATCGGGACAACCCATTTTTTTTTAAATTCATTCACATCAGATAATCATCCAATACATATTTCAGTAGCCGTACTGACTACGGTCACTTTCCTCTGAATTGTAATTTTCTTCGATAGTTTAACAAGAAAATATTGATAATAATATCTTGAAATCGTCCCGATTCACCCCGATTGACGGTAGCTAAAAAAGTTTCAGCATTAAGATTACTCGCAAGTTCCAAATGAACCGCTTTAGTTGCGAGGCATTCAAAGACATATGTAGGCTTTGCAGAAATTCACTTCACGGTGGCGAGTTGAAGTTACATAATAGGGGCCTCCGAAATCAACAGCAGAATTAATGAAGGGTTTGGCTTGTGTTATACGAGATTTGGGTAAAGAGACCATGGGGGTTGATACGTTCATGGATTTATTTTCCAGCATCGAAGACATTTCGAGATGACTTAATTTATGGCTCTTCTACTAGAAAGAATCCAAAATCTTTGTGAAATCAAATATTGTGTGGTGCGAAATCCTGCATGGAAATCTTTATTATGATAATGTTCGATTTTTAAAATCGTCAAGCGGCTTTGTCCAGGTGGTAATATCAGAAATTTTGCATCGTGGGCTGAATATGAATTTTTAATTCTACCTCCCATACGCAAGACTCCTTAATTGTCAATCAAAGTATATAGTTTTCGAAGAGTGTGTGAAAATTTTTTATTTTCAAATTCGTGTGCAGAAGCCAGTTGATGAGTATATTTGACCAACACAATGAGAGGACAATGCAATTCTGGAGTTGAGAGAAACCCTGAACGACAATAAGAGTAGTTTGGAATCATAAATGAAGAATATTTGTCCAGCATTTTTTTTTAATGTGCAGTTGGTGTAGTAGAGAGAAATATTAATTTACGTTTTCCTTCAGCAGTGTAGGGGAAAGGTGAAGGGATGAAATTAGAAAGTTTGCGTTCTTTGAGAATGACGGAGCCTTCAAACCAAAATTTGCTTGAGAGTAAAGTTGAAGGGGATGCGCCACGAGAAGCAATATCGGCTGGATTATTTTTACTCTCAATGTAAAACCAATGCAGTACTAGACCAAGAGCCCGTGTCACTATTCTTGGTAGTGATAAGTTTACGCCCATCGACCACTGAAACTTGTATTATCGATGTCGACGATGCTACAGAGATTCTCGCCATACATGATTTCCGGGGAAAAGTTAGGGTAGGGGGCTGACCGATCTGTATAAAAAAGTGAGCAAAATTTGTCGTTAGTTTACGACTGAGAACATTGGGAAAGCAAAGATTTCAGGAAAATAATCCGACGCTCGCTTATTGTCAGTCGCCTACATCGTGGCGTTCACCCGCTACAACCCTCGAAATATGTATAAAAAAACAACAACAAAGAAAAACCAGTCTACAACTGACAATGATGCAGATCTTACCATTAGCATTTCAATGACACAAATTTCGCAGGCCAGCCTTATTCAATGGTGCGGAAGGGCGCTGGGCCCACCTGTTTCGGAAGAATTTTTAAGTATTTTTTTATGATAAGCTTACATTTCAAAATTTAGGGGCAAGTAATCTATTATGCATAAATCGAGAATCTATTACCGTCAGTCACGTACCACGTGGCAAAAAGAAACTAGGCCCTTGAAAAGGTGCAAAAATATTCAGGTATACTTCACTATTATAAGTTTATGCTCAAAAAAATTCACACGATGTTAGTTGTATCACCTTCATCAAGAACCTGTCACCTGAAATCATGTGAAATGTGGCAAAGGCCCGATTAAAATTTAAAACATGCGTCATTTCAGTGGAAATGTGCTTCAAGCATTGTATATATGTATAAAGGGTGTCCTGAAATTACATAGATGAATTTCAACTACAGGAAGAGTTGAGAAGGTTCACACACAAATATGTGTACATAAATGGTCCCTTAGGGAGTTATGGCCATTCAAAGGCGTGCCCAAGATGAAGGCCCAATATGTTAAAATTCTACCTAAATGAGCTACAGCCATTTGAATGTGCAACTTTCGGGATGGTTTCAATCTGAAATCTCCGAAACGGTACTTCACAAAAAAATTAAATTCCTAGAGTTGATAATCCTTTTTATCACGGATGAGAAGTATTAACATTCCTTTCAAGATTCCATTCAGGGGTGGGTCAAACCCCAAAGTTTTTTCGCATGTATTTTTTTGAGGTTTCGATCGCAGATTATCGAATTCTACAGTTTTCTACACAATCTTGTTCAATTTAGATAGGGCGAATCACTTTCATGTGAAATCGATTCGAAAACGATCTCGCACGACTGAAACCAAAATAATGCATGATTAAAACATCAGAAGTAACGATATCGAATGAAAAAAAAAATTGATAACAACTGAATAGCGCTAACAACAAAAAACTGAAGCGTACATTCATACCACAAATTTTCTAGATTATAATTTCATTCATATCCAAAACCGTTGGAAGTTAAAAAAAACAAACTCAAAATTTGAACTTTATCTCCCTCATTAGCAACATTTTATATGAGCAAGTTGGGTCAAATTGGTAAAATACGATTAAATTTCTGTGGAAATTTAATTTGGAGAATCAAGTACAGTGATACAGGTAGTTATTATTTTGTGACGGTAAACTCAGATGTCGGCAACAGGGTCGTACTGGAGTTCCAATGGTTTGGAAAGAAAACGAATCATGAACTGAAATACCTATATTTATTCTTGAAATGCGAAGTCAGAAAATATAAATAAAAATCACAGCTAGAGATATACCTATGCTTTTGACTAATACCTATTATAGGCATTCAAAAAATACATCTATACTAATCATGATTACATAGTGCATGATTCAAAAACTTATCATTCTCAAATTCTTTGGTGATAAACTGACTTACTGGAACACATAAAGCGTGCTTAGTATATCGCAAATATATGGAGATACGTCCATCTGAAAAACCCTACAGAAATGACCCCTACGAGTTGTGGATGGGTAGAGTCGCAGGGCACATACGATGCTGTCATAACAGACGATGATGGAAATGATCTGGGTAATGCTTACGCTGATTAATTATGAATTGATGTCAAACGAAAAGATTATTGACAAACAAGTTTTGGTTGTAGAATGATTACCCCACTTTTTCACCCGGAAAGCTCATTTCTCACTCGTACGCTTCGTGACAGTATGAAATGATTATAATTCCATGTTCTTTGAACAATATACTGTATGATCAAGGGCGTAGCCAGGATTTTGTTCAGAGGGGGGCAGGAAAGGAAAATCTAGTAATAAATATGATACAAATGTTTATTAAATGATATATATATTGATATATATATATATATATATATATATAATGTGAGAAGGTTAGACGACTGTCTAAGTTAAAGAAGAATCCTTTAAATATTCGGGTGTGCAGTCAACAAGGAATTGGAAAAAGTGAACTCTTTATTCTGTTCAAGCTTTCGAAAGTCTTGAACAGAATAAAGAGTTCACTTTTTCCAATTCCTTGTTGACTGCACCCAAATATTATATATATATATATATATATATATATATATATATATATATATATATATATATATATATATATATATATATATATACAGGGTGACCCAGGGGTGCGTGCATGGTCCATAACTTTTTTTCTATCCAAGCTATCGACTTGATTTTTTGTTTGAAACGATGGGTCCGACAATGAGCACATTCTGAAAATATTTTCATTCATATACAGGATTTCCCAAAATTAAATACGCATCCAAGTTCTGTTTTTTTAAATGGCAACTCCCCACTTTCGATACATGTTTGAAATCGCCACCAAATTATCAATACAACGCACCCTGGTTTCATAGACTTATCTGCAATAGTTTTTGACTTATGTCAATTTATGTGTTGAAATAGCGTCATGCATGGACCTACAGATAAATCCATAACTTCAGAGCCATTGAAGATAACTCAACCAACTTTTATCCAGTCGTTTCCTTAAGCTTCGGCGCATCTTTTGAAATGCGAGCGAATTAGAAATCAATGCTCCAACGCCTACTACGATGAAAGGACGCAATAATGTTAGCGTGATGTGTATATATATATATATATATATATATATATATATATATATATATATATATATATATATATATATTTGTTTTTCCAATATTTTTTATAACTGGTGTTATAAGAGTACACTTCCGTTCTGCTGTTCACCCAAAAAAAACTACAGTTTTGTCCTTAACTGGTCAGCAAAGACTTCCCCTCTAATTATATATATAAATTATTAATGTACTAATAATAACCGACGAGGTTCTTTGCAAAATCGTTTCGAAACTTTACTTTCAATGACGTCCCTATTTTCTCGAATTTCTCTGTGTACTCTCAGTATACACAAATCTTTAGAGGTGTGTGGTATATTGTCGAGCTTTTCTATTTCATTTTTCACTTTCACTAATAGTCGTATCTTTTTTTTTCTCTTTGCTGAAGAATACACAACCAATTTTAAAATAAATAATGATTAACAAATCGCTAACGAATAATAATAAAAAATAATCTCGTTTGTATCCAGGCGAATTCTGGCATGCGTCATAAATTCAAATGTAATGAATAATTTAACAAATGATCAAGTATATTTGTTGTTTTACAATCGCTTTTTGGTTATAAAAATTAATTATAAGAGAAACAGAAATATATGACTTACTATACCTACATACTGAATAAAAGTCGAACTTTATGTAGATAGAGTACGTGCAACTAAAAAAAAATCGTTTATACATTGGGTTACACATGAATTACTTACCATTAAAAAAAAATCTGCCCCCCCCTGCCCCTGCCTGGCTACGCCCATGTGTATGATGTTGTGGCATGCGTCCTATTTTAGCGATTGACAAGGCTTCATTCATACTAAGAACAACTGAGAGACGTGTGTATATTCACATTCACATGCTTACATTGTAACTACATTTATGATTGTCACTCATAAACATTTCATAGAGGGTACGGACATTCGGAAATTGCAAGTAATCTCTGAATATACAGATCAGGGTGCTTCGCGCGACGCTGCATTTGTTGACTGACAACATTCCACCGATACATGAGATGACTGACACGTGAATTGATCGATCCAGCAGAGTCCTCTTCAGGTATGTTTCGAAGTGTCAGTCGTCAAATTACTGTTTTGAAAGATTTAGGGCTGGTGTTTCAATAATTGTCATATTATACCTGCACTTCGCGAATGCAAGAAACTTGTCAGTTTAGCTACCATGTGAGCTTTATCCATACAATAAACAGCTGAGAAAGGTGTTTCATATTCACGTACTTACGTTGTACCTAAATGTTTGATTGTCAGTCACAAACAGATGATTTTTGTGATAAAAATGTAGCCAAGCTTTATAGAGCGCTATTCCAGGAACTTGTTTTTACGAAAGGCAATATTTGCACCCCTTGTTTGATGACTGTTGATTGCATTTTTCAATTGGACAGTTGAAATTGTACATTATTGTGGAGGAATCAGTCGTGGGCTTATCACAAAATATAACTTAAAAATTCTTCCGAAACAGGTGGGCCCAGCGCCCTTCCGCCCCATTGAATAAGGCTGGCCTGCGAAATTCGTGTCATCGAAATGCTAATGGTAAGATCTGCCTCATTGTCAGTTGTAAACTGGTTTTCCTTTGTTGTTGTCTTTTTTTATACATATTTTGAGGGTTGTAGCGGGTGAACGCCACGATATAGGCGACTGACAATAAGCGAGCGTCGGATTATTTTCCTGAAATCTTTGCTTTCCCAATGTTCTCAGTCGTAAACTAACGACAAATTTTGCTCACTTTTTCATACAGATCGGTCAGCCCCCTACCCTAACTTCGCCCTGGAAATCATGTATGGCGAGAATCTCTGTAGCATCGTCGACATCGATAATACAAGTTTCAGTGGTCGATGGGCGTAAACTTATCACTACCAAAAATAGTGACACGGGCTCTTGGTCTAGTACTGCATTGGTTTTACATTGATAGTAAAAATAATCCAGCCGATATTGCTTCTCGTGGCGCATCCCCTTCAACTTTACTCTCAAGCATATTTTGTTTTGAAGGTTCCGTCATGCTCAAAGAACGCAAACTTTCTAATTTCATCCCTTCACCTTTTTCCTACACCGCTGAAGGAAAACGTAAATTAATATTTCTCTCTACTACACCAACTGCACATTAAAAAAAAATTGCTGGACAAATATTCTTCATTTATGATTCCAAACTACTCTTCTTGTCGTGCTCTTGGTCTATACTTTTTGAGAATCTGACCAAAGAAGAATTTTTTCCGAAGGAATTATATTTTCGCAATCTCAGATGGGGCTGTTTCATCCCATTGAATTTTTGACATCCACAATTTCTGAATGAGATGTTGCGTGAGGAATGTAGTCGGAGTCAGCATTCCAAACGGATCGTACACGCGGGCTAATTCCGATAGAATTACTCTTTTTGTGCATGCTAGTTTTCCAATAGACTCAACTGACAGAAGAAGTCACATATCAGTTATATATTCATGATGAATATATCCATTGTATTGATCCAAGTGTTCATCATAGCTTGTAGACGCTGACTTTGCATTATATTCCTTATATAAACGCGAGAACGCATTTATGTCGGATTTTTACGTTTGATCCAGCACAGCTACCGAGCAATTGTATTCATTTTAAAAATGAACGAAACTTTTAAAAAACCGAATCGTTGCCCAGCAACTTTAATTTATCGGGTTCCAGCTTAGTCCTGAAACTTTTAGATACGATGATGAGCGTCTGGTCTAAATTAGTCGGATTAATTGACAAATATGATTCAGGTAAGTCACTTAAGAGAGATGACTCATTGCTACAGAATTTTCGTCACAAAAAACATGCAGATTCCATGAGAGACATCAAATCATATCGAAGTATACGAGCATCTCCTCCAGTAGGAGTGCTCAATATAAAGTTATCGATATACGAATTATTCAATTCAATTCAATTATTATTCAAAATAACGTTAGCGGCACGTGGGTATCTAGAATATTCTTTTTCGGTAAGTTTTTGAAGAACTCGTAAAGCTAAATAGGGAGCAGGTCTCAAACCATAGGAAACAGTTTCGAGACGGAAATCTTTCGAACGTTAATTTGGAGAAAAACGAAAAAGAATTCATTGGTAGTCCTATAGAGAGCGATCTATCCCTATCATTCTGTACATTTTCTGAATGTCACAGCATTTAGCATGAGGGTGAAGACGAAATTGAATTAAAAGGTTGCAAATGTCTTGTTTTAACTCATGACCAATCATCAAATGATCATTCAGTGATTTTCAGTTCGAATGTTTTGCTGAACCATTAATACTTCAGTCTATAACGGTAAAAAAAGTGTAAACTGTGTATTTATCGCATACAGCACCGATTCCTATGAAAATTTGGATATAGGTTCTACTTACCCTCTTTTCCAAAATCTACCATGTGCCGAGGGTTGCTTTTTTGGAGAGGGGGTGAAAACCAACTATTCGAAAAAAATATCATGGTTCGGTAATCAGTGTCAGCTCATAACACCCCCTCCTAATGACAGAATATCACCAGAAAATAATGATTAACATGTTATTTGGCAGTTATTCAACCTATTCAGTATCTTTTTGCATTTCATTTGAGATTTAGCTTCTATCTACCATCTACTTCAAAGTTTAGGTTGTGCCTGGGGTTGATTTTTATCCATCAGAAGTGAAAACTACCCCATTAAAAAAAAATTACAAAATACTAGTTTTGAGCCTGCAGTCATCTGTAAGTACGTTGAATGAACCTTGATAGAGAATTTCTGATCTATTAAACAGTTTCGACCCCTAATAGAACTGGCTAATTGATCATTTAGACTTTTCAATTCTCATCGAATTTTCCCGGCACTTCATTTATTTATTCATTCATTTTTATTCATTCATATAGTTACTATGTGTATTTCTCAATATACTAATGTACATACTCTAATTTCTACAAAAATTGTTTTTGGTTTTTTCCCCATTACTCGCTCAGTCTTCAAGCAATCGAATCCACCAATAAATTATTCTGTAGTTTTTTTCAAGAGCTATCAGCTCATTCACATTATTTTTTGTTCCAGATTATATTTATGGAAAGGTTCGTGCTGAAAGGGCTCAAAAAAGGTACATTGCGCGAACCCTCACAATATTTAACTGGCCATATCTTACTCTATTTTCATCCTGCAGAAAAAATGAAACACCGAAATTTTCACAGAGAAGAATAACCTTCAATTTCGTACTATAGAAAATTTTGCATGTGATCAATACTTTTCGAGTTATTCCGAAGATATGGTGATTTTTCGCTGAATTACGTATATGATTTTTTCTCTTCAATCTCAATTTTTTCCAAAATAACGTACTCTCAATTGATGAAAAACTCACAACTCATTATAAAAACATGAATAAAGTGAATCATGGAGTAACAATTTTTTTTTTCAAAGGGGGGACAGAGAGAGTGATTTTTTCACAATTTTTTTTCAACGAAAAAATAGGATTCAACATCATTTCCTTCATACTTCGGTCAGTTTTGATGATAGAATCTTTCATAAATAACAGAAATGAAGTATTTTTGAAGGACTCCAAAAAAGGTACAATGAGTTTCTCCCGAAAAATGCATTTGTTTTTGGTTATTGTACGTAGAAACTTTCCATTTCGGCGTTTGAAAATACCAATCAACTTTCAACTATCAATTATTCAGTTTGTAGTGGGTTTGCATACATCACAAATGGACGATTGCCTTCTTTTTTTCGAAAGCTATAATTTTGCTCTCCACAGGTTTTTCGATAAGATGCATATTTTTCCAGTTATTTGCGAAAAAGAATCTGAAAACGTGTTTTTTTTGCCTGAAAACCGACAATTCCACTCGCGAATAAGTCGGAATGTATTGCTTTTCAGAAAAAACTTCATTGAACAAAAAGTGCTTACAATCAGTCAATCTATTGATTTCCGCAATTATTTCTAATAAAAAATTTTCCCCCCCAAGAAGGGGTGGCAACCCGCGGCACGGTAGATTTTGAAAAAGAGGGTGTGTAGATCCTGAATCCAAATTTTCATGCGAATCGGTGCTGTATGGGATAAATACACGGAAAAATGGTCATAGACTGGACTAAAAAAACCACACGTAATTTCGTTGAAGCAATATCAGGCTTCAGAACGCACTGTTGAATCAAATAGTATGAATTGAAATTTCATTGCAGGGAATTGTTTCCATATGGCCTAGCTTAAGATATTCATACATGGGATTTTTATATTGCGAATAAATTTGCGGGTTGCTCAAGTAGTCTTCGCTCGAGTGAATGAAATCGGGAAAGAGCAAATAGCAAATTCACGCAATCCTGTGGATACAGGAGTTGAGTTTTGTCTAAAAGGTACCAAGACAATGAATTTGCCATCATCGGCGCGCGATACAATTCTCAAGAAATATTGTTCACAGTCAGATTCTTCTTCACTTTCATTTTCAGTGTGAGGAACCTAGTCGGTCTCCCAAAATTTTTGCATTACCGATTCGAGTGACGTATCACGAGAATAAAAAAGAATGATACTGATTGCATAGGCATAAGTATTGATTTTACCCATTAAAATATATTCAAAACAAGTGTCTATTGCGACGGGTTGATCAGGACCGGCCACTACATGTCCCGATAAAATCATTCTTGAAAATATATCAGCGCCTAAAAGTAAATCGACAGAGCTCGAGTAATAGAATTTAGGATCAGCGAGAGACAAGCTTTTTGCGAAACCTTGTTAGCGAACCGCGCGGCAAAAATATCAGTTTCGTGTTTGTGTAAATTATGTGCATGCTCCATATATATATATATATATATATATATATATATATATATATATATATATATATATATATATATATATATATATATATATGTTGTCGTTGAGTTCGGGTTGAACCGCGTCTGGAGTTTTGTTCTCGACGTTTCGGCTCCGATTTTGGAGCCATTGTCAAGAGGTAAATGTGACTTCACGCTGAGGTCTCAATCTGCCTACTCCTCAGGTGTTGTCACATTGGGCAAGGGTTTGTGACTTGACGCCGGGGCCTCAATCTGCCTACTCCCCAGGTCTCGTCACGAGTTCTTTCTAAGGTCTCAATCTGCCTACTCCTTAGATCGAACTGAGGTATCGGAGGATGTTGAGTAGGATTTATAGCAGCGGGTGCTACTAAAGGACCGTCGGATGTCTTGGTGGGGACTGGGCATCTGGAAATTAGGGGTTTCCATGTAGTTGGAAGTCTCTGGCCGTCGTCACGTTTATTTGAGCAGGAAGGTCGCTTCTCGATTTCGATGGCCTCGCGAATTATACGAGCTTGTAGTGTTTTTGCTGTGGCGATGGTCTTAGTGTTCGCAAAGTCTATATTGTGTCCTGTCTCTTGATGATGTTTGGATAGAGCTGAAGATGGGTCTGATTTTCGGACAGCAAGTTGATGTTCGTATACTCTACTTGTCACACGTCTGTTGGTCTGGCCTACATATGTTCTATGGCAATCAGAACATGGTATTTCATATATACCCTGTGATTCGTTGACAATTTTGTCCTTGGGGGAGCGGAGGAATGTGGAGATTTTATTGCTGGCTGTAAATATCGGTTTTATGTCCTGTTTTTTGAGAATTCGGCTGATTTTGTCAGTAACACCTTTAATGTAGGGAAGAAAAGCTTTGTGGGGAACGTTGTTGTCTGTTGGGTCTCTGGGAATGGAATGAGAAGTTTGATGGCGGCGGATGGATCTGTCAATTTGATGGTCTGTGAATCCATTTTGAAGAAGGGCTGATTTGAGTTGGGCTAGTTCCTGTGGTCTGTTATGGAGGTCTGTGAGGTTTATGGATCTGTGGATGAGGGAATTCACAACGGAATTGGTTTGTGCTGGATGATGGTGAGAGTTTGCGTTAAGGTATCGGTTTGTGTGTGTTGGTTTCCTGTAGACCGTGTGGGTGAAGGAGTCATTGGTTTTTGTGATGAGGACATCTAAGAATGAAAGGGAGTTATTGCTTTCGATTTCCATTGTAAACTTTATATTTGGGTGGAGGTCGTTAAGGTGATCAAGGAAATTATGGAGAGTTTCGGAGCCGTGAGGCCATATGACGAAAACGTCATCTACGTATCTGAACCAGCAAGAGGGTTTGTGGTCGAACGTGTCAACGGCTTTAGTTTCGAAGTCTTCCATGAAAAGGTTTGCAAGGACTGGTGAGAGGTGAGACGACAACACGACAACACACAACTGACCGCGGAAACCTATCCGAACTATATATATATATATATATATATATATATATATATATATATATATATATATATATATATATATATATATATATATATATATATATATACAGAAAGTGGTATTTGCTATAAAGCAGATGAATCCGGAAAACTGATATAAGATTATAAAATCCTCTGGTCTATCACAAATTGCATTCAATTCGAAATGCCCACCACAAGACAGCTAGCTGTTTCTGACTTTGGCGTTCATCAGCTGTGGGTTGGCATCTACAACAATTCGTCTCCGATACGAGGACTTTGCCAACCCACAGCTGATTAAGGCCAGAGCCAGAAACAGCCAACTGTATTGTGGCGGGCATTTCGAATTGAATGCAAGTTGTGGTAGACCAGAGGATTTGATAATCTAGTTACACACACACACACACACACATATATATATATATATATATATATATATATATATATATATATATATATATATATATATATTACTGTAAAAATTATATTCGAACAATTATAACATTAAATGTGGTTTCACGTTCCAAATAATTGTGAAACTGAAAAGAGGAAAATAAGACGTCTATTCGGATCCATTCAGAAGGAGAAGACTGATTGAGGTGAATATGTTTTATGCTTGCTGTAAACTGTTCATTCATTCACTATTATTCAACATATTCCTTAGGACAATTTATTTTTTATATCTGGTAATTTTTTATGGTATTTGTCTCAAGTACCTTTTTTTCATTGCTTCGAAAATACAGTGTGATTATAATAACTGAAGTCATTGAAAGCAGCAATTGTTTTCAGCACTTCTTTTAAATCACTGTTTGATTAGTGCAAATGCACAGTTCAGTAGTAGCAAGTACATTTTTATTTGTGCTGGAGCCATTCTGTATTCAGAGGCAATTGAAATGTTTGATAATGTCCTAGAGGCATTGATGTAAATAAAGCATTTTGATAGTGATAAAGACCATCTTTGATTAGTGCAAATACCCAATTTAATAGTTTCAAAACCAGACCAATTGAACTATATGTTAGTGGTAAAGTGCTTGATTAATTGCTGTAAATTATCTGATTTTAATAGTGATAAACACTTTAGTGTATTTGAAAATTGTTTAATTATCGCAATTAAACTATGTCAAGGTTCTAGTTTCATTTGAAGCAAGTGACTTGTGTCTTAGTCACGTATTTAGATGAACTTTTTGATTGCTACTATTAAAATTTTGAATGTGGTTATTAAACTTTTTTCTCAGTGTGTGATTCCACGCGTCTGGATTTTGTCTGTGGGCTGGTATGTTATAACAAATTTTATCTATGACAACTGCATCTGTAACAAAGCACGGAAAATCTTCCTAAATAGGTTTTAGGAAAAATGAAACCAATTCTTTATTGAAGCAAGATTCCATGGAACCAAGCCCCTGAACTTCAGTCAAGTCAAAGGTTTTTCATAAACTCAATAGCTGCACAGCCCGATGACTGATAAAACACGTCATACTACCCGAGTCAAGTAAACATCTTAGAGGTTGATAGTTACCTCGACTATTAGGTAAATCGATCCTAGCAGTAGATAACAAAACACTGTTGCGTTGAGATACAACTCCAGTAACAGCAAAGGTAGAGCTAGCGGATTGCACCTCATCAGGTTGACTTTGTTCAGAGTTTGACTGAGAGCCTGAAGAACATGAAATTTCATTATTTGATGAACTATGTCTAGTTCCATCGTGAAGTAACGAATGATGAAAACGTGATCTGCATTGTCGGCAAGTGTGAGTAGATTGACAGGATTTCAAATTGTGAGAACAGCTCAAGCATCCGAAACTTATTTTTTTTATTTGCAAAAATTAAACCTTTCCGAAAGTGACAGGACAGAAAAGCCGATTATGTGTAAAGAGAATATGGTTTTATCTGCATAGGATAATGTTACCGAGGTAGACTTGCTGATGAAAAAAGACGAAGTGCCCTTGAAAACATAATTTTGTAGAACAGAATTAGGTATTTGTAATTTTTGTCTTCAAAAGTGGTGACCTGTTCAAAGGTAGGTACTTCAGCTGATTTATTTTCTTTTTTTAGTCGTTTCAGTATATCATCGTCGAGGCCTTTCAAACATCATAACAAGGATAAAATCTCACGGTTCAGTAGGAAACTTCAAGTTGCGTCAGGCGGCAATATTCTAGGTGAACATGTTAAGAAGATTTCTATAGGAAGCAGCAGTTGAAACAGTATTTTTTTAGATGAATCATTTTCTTCCCAAATACTTTTGGTTTGCAGAGCGACGGTTAGAAAATCTTGTAATGAGTGCCTTGTAGGCAATGAGATAGTTTTCAGATCTGAGCTACAATGTGTTTGCTTTCGACAAAGCAATTGAATTGAATTGAATATCTCCATAGGGGACAAAGTTGGATTATTATGCATGAGGGAATCGAAATGATCAATATAGGATACAAAATCTCTATAGTTGCCATAAAATTGAAATAATTCAATTTCTGGTGAGCGTGCAATTTTTTGAGGTAGAGCGGGAAAAACGCAACGTGCTATTATGATTTCTCTTCAATGGAGACTGTACCATTGAATTTCGGAATAATTCTGTGAATATAGTCTTTATAGAATGAAAATCTGTTGGAAAAATTTTTTTGATCACATTCTCGATATCCACATCTGGGAAGGGTTTAGTCGAAAGATTAGAAACGAAATTGCTGTGATGCTTCATGATATCATCGTGAATGTTTTGAAGATCGGCGTACCATACTTTAAACAACAAATGTTGACTTTTGTCTACTTCTGCCCTTTGAGCGAGTGCGTGCAATGAATTGATATCAGCCATACAAGTATTTCTCAAAGTTTTGTGTTTCTTTAATTTATCCATGATTATTCAATTGCAGATTATTTGAAAGTTGTGCGTACGCCCATAGACTAATAAGCAACATTGATCAGCTGAAATAGTTTTTTCTAACGACAAATATTCAGTCCCTAATTGACATACGTTAGCACTTGATTGACCTGCGTCCAAGTACAACCAGCGAACAGCACTGAGCGAATGAAAACAAATCAAGAATGGACGTTTTACTCTCAACCGTAATTGAAAAATTTTATACTTGGAAACATCACTACTCATTGAGCGTAGATTAGAAATAGGCGGACAACCATCAGTATCTTATTTTCTACAATAATTGAAAATGAGTAAACGTGAAATGGACATGAGCAATCAATCAAATAATTATCATAAAAATTCATAACGTAAAAATGAGCGGTAGCGAAACAATCCGGCTCGAGGGACCAAATGATGCAGAAAGGGAGTTTTCGAAAGAGATTAAATGGACTGTATGAATGAAGCAAAAAATAGTATAAGAGAAAAAAACGATGGTATGAGACAACTCACGTTATGCGGCAAAATCTTCATGTGAGTAGCTAATGGCAGCAGTCTTCAATAGTAACCACCAGAATTACTTGCACTGTGAAACTGCACTTGGTGGGATATCTTGTAGAATTGCGGAGAGAATAACAAGTAGGACTTTCTCTCAGCTATATCAGTGCACATGTATCTTCGTTTTCATGGTTCTCATAGGTGGCGATCTAGTCGAAGGATATAGTGGCCTAATACCATTTTAAGATACCACGAAAGTTAAAGTAATTTATATATTATATATTATATTTATAATTATCATAATTAGAATAAACTGTCACCAGTTTCTGCAACACGTCTGTCAAAATCAAATGAACGCTAGAGCTCTGGGATCCTCTTCTTTTATGGGTTTCTCCCACAAAACGCCTTCGTTCTGAGTTTCTGGAATGGTAGTCCAAGGTCTGCTGGATACGCTGATTATTTGTTGATACCAAGGTTGAAAGTAAGACATGCGGTATAAGTGCGCAATTCCTACGACGTAATTCTGGATTAAGAGCCTTTGCATTTTTTCTAATGAAAGCTTCCCTTTTCATAAAAAAAAAATGATGCTATATACTGCAGCAATTTTTCAGGTATGAGCTCTTTTGAAATTCGTGTTGAGTTCAATATCTTTCTCCTTCGACAGGTTTTCCAATTTGGTAACTGGCCAACTTCTTGGGAAGAATTTTGAAAGGGCTCAGGGGCCTTGAATCACTCGCAGTTCTGCGAATAAGTTGTTCTGCAAATGATCTGCCTGCGAACGATTCCTCAAATCGGTATTCTACATAACCTTCACATTCTCACATAAAAGGCACATTGGACAAACTAAAATGAACATTTGCTAATAAAATTGATTAAACCGAGGGAACATTGGAAAATGTATTGCAAAGCATGCATGAGCTTCTGAAATCAAATATCTAGTTGTGTTATTATCCTCAGCAATTTGTATCTGGAAGTTTTTAGGTATTATCCCTCCCAAATATATAGGTTGAAGGGTTGAAGAGTAATAAAATAGATTGAAATTATCAAACCTCATGACGAGTGCTCGAATGTTTTGTTCGAAAAGTGAATGTTGAGCTTCTTATTGCTTATTTCTCAATACCTAAAAATGCTGTATATATCTAGTATTCAAAGACGAATTAAGTGAACGCATATTGCATAATTCAGTAGATAATGCATAACTCAAATTTAGGAAAATCACATCTACTAGCTGAAAACGGCCTCTTCTGATACTCCATTATTCCTTTGGTACAGTGAATAAAATTGATTCAGGTGACCGAATTGAGTTTTTCAACTGGGAAATGTAATTTTGGTATATTTGAGTTATGCATTATGCACTTAATTATGCTCTCACTAAATCTGACTTAAAACTGCTGCATAAATCCAGTCTAAGTTGGAGAGAAGCAAATATAACTTGCTCATAGAATGCGTGGAAAAACACTGCAAGGGTACGTTTCAGATTTTCCGGTTTCAAAATTCTGCGTGAAAACACTCTATTCACTTTTCGAGAGAAAACAGCACGTTTCATTCAGACCATGTGAGAAGTTTCGGAATTGATCTCTCTTAGATGAGCTTATCCAGTTGGATAGTTTATAGTGCATTGTTGTGATCACGATGAAATGATTATTTATACTTATAAACATGTTTATTGGCTTTCAAAGATTAAGATTACAAAAAATAGAAGAGATAGGCAATTCATTTTTCACAGTACAAGATACATCAGTCTACCAAAATAGTAATTTCATTATGTATCCATTAAGTCAACATATGTTACTGTTATAGGAAAATTGAATTTTTGTGGAGGACATGATTTCGTAATTGGAAAATATGCTCAGCTCTTTTAGACTAGTCGGCAAAAACATTCTTTCCTCAGTATTGTATGCTCGTTTTCCATACGAAGTCTGAGAGACTTGCCAAGTGGATATTCGGCCAATGCCCAACATAGGCAAGCTGATATAGAACCTGTAATACATAGATGGTTATAGATGTTACTGTTAAATGAACGATCGGAACCCTTCACCCTAACATCAAACTGATATCATTTGAACTCGAAGCACATTTTGCTAACAAGGTCAGCATTTCCTGGGGAAAGCGATTGATGAGTTTCAATTAGTATCTTCTGGAGAAGAAAATTGGTTCATAAGTATCAATAATTATCTTCTGAAGTTGCTAACCTTGTTAATGAAACGGTTGAGTGCAAATATAAATATGGTGTTAGGGTAATCGATCCCTACAAAAAGTTTTTTACTTACTGTTGATTTGCTTTGGATTCAACCTTTGAAGGCAGCTAACGTCAAGGCAATTGCAGAATGGAAGTTATTTTGTGAAATATCCGACGAATTCCACCCAAAAACGCTTGTGGAATGATTTGAAGGGATTTGCATTTTGGAGCATTACATCTAGGTCTTTCTGCATTCACCTTGGCATTTCTCAACTGCCGCATCGTCTTCCTAATCATTTCGACCATGCAATTTTAGAATTTTCCTAATATGTTTGATCTTTGAGAGCTGAAACACCAATAATGACATTACATTAACTCCACAGATTTTCAGCGAAACAAATCACTCGCAGAGCCTCAGCGACCGCCATACCCACTAATTGTCCTGCGATTGAAATTCATTCGCAGCTCTGCGAATATATTTAGCGTTCAAGTTTCAAGAATACCAATTTATTCAAATCGTTCGCTGCGACGTCACCTGCCAATGATTTGCCAGCGACGAGTGATTCAAGAATAGGGCCCCAGAACTTGTTTATATTTCTTGGCGGTGAAGGTGAAAAGTTGTTTCTTGATGTCACAATCCGCAAATTCCTTTTATTCCTACATTAACAGAAACAAAATAGTACAATAAGAAAAATTATAAAGGTTGTGGTACACAAGGTGAACCATGAAATATGTTTCGTAAGGAGAAGTTCATTAACCAATTTGTCTAATTGCACTGAATTTTCATTCAAAGGTATCAAGATTTCATGAATTTTGTATGTTTTATTCTTCTCAACGAATGGGAACTTCTTAGCATGAACTCTTGTACTGTCAATGAATGAATAGCAATTTTCATTCATTTTCAAAATGGTATTTTTTTTTCAATAATTTTCGTTTCTGCCTCTTTGTTACAATTCATAGTTACAGGTGAGGGATCTGAGAGAATTATGAGCGATGTATTGAAATTGATCTCATATACGTTATAATCTTTTGCAAGAAGTGAATTCATTCACAAGCTTCAAGAAATTCCATCAGATGTCTGAATATTTCGGCCTCGCGAATTGCATTATCATCAATAGGATAAGGTAGAACTTAAAAAAAAAAATTCATACCTAAAAAGAGAATTTTACAATTTTCGTAATTTGGTATAGTAACGTATGACAGTGAATCATCAGCTTTTCCAATATACAGTTTATCAGTAGAGAGTATATGATGTGGTCCAGTTCTGTTATCCAATATAGGAATAGGATAAGGTCGATAGATGGGTTCAAAGGAGGTATCTTCAAAATAAAGACAACTTTTGGATCAGTTTGAGAAGCTGAGAGTTCAATCAAGTCGAGGTACTTTGCGACAGAAGTTATTTTAGGTTGTATGGGAAGATATTTTTTTTCTGGAGCTTGAGATATTTCTTGAACGGCATTCACTGAATCTGTTGGTCTTATTATCGATAAATGGAGAATTCTCAATCGAGCAAAAGTAATCGACTGAATAGACATAACTTTCCATGAGTGATTCACAAATGTCTTTAGGTTTGAACTTCACTTCAACTAGTGATAACTCGTCAGAAAGCTTATATATTGAATTTTCAATACTTTTGATATCTTCATTGAATTTTGCTTCATCGACTGGTAATTGTTGTATGGTTTCATAGAAATTTTTAATTACTAAGGTAGTTACTGAGATTTGGTTTTTCAGTTAATTTTCGATTTCGTGTTCATCTCTATACAGTTGGTTGATAGAGTGAAATATTCTTCTAGCGCCAAGATTGCCAGATATTCCCTTCCAAATGCTTCCTATACCATCTATCATTCCGTCTTTCGTTCTTCGCGTGTATTATCCAGTATCGTATTTCATTTGAAGATACTTTGATTCAATAGAGTTTGCTATCTGATTCAACATTGTTAGATGTGGTTTTTCATCAGCGTAAAAATAGTTCAGTCTACGGTTGTCAGTTTCGAACAAAATGATTATATTATTTTAAATATTTCGATTATGATCTAATGCATGTCTTACTGGGCTTCGATCTTCATATACTAATAAAGTCCATTAGTCGTTGGAGATTTTGGACTTGCCTTCTTCGTTGTAGTATATTCCAATTTCATTCTTCAATTGGTCCAAGTGTGTATTGTGCAGCGCACAGGGGCAATAGGATGAGTCGTATCATCAGAAAAGAAAATATTCGTGATAGGGTTTTCATTCATCGAAATTAAATCCATTGCGTTGTTTAGTTGTGAGATTTTCAAAGAGGGCTGAATTTTGATACAATTCAATTTATTTGAATAGACCATTGGTTATATTTTGTAATTTGGAGCCTATTTGAGTTTCTTCCCGATTCGTTACCAATTCTGAACTCGTATGGTTCTTGTTTGAAGCATTCATTAAAGCGAATTTTTGCTTTTACTTTGCTACGGTTTATACGTTATACGAATATCTAACGTATTTTCTTGTTAATTGTTTTTATGGTGTGAAACCATGCGATTTGTTGGTACAGTTATTGAACCATATTATTGCGTGTGATACTATATTTGAAGGATGTTCTTCAGGGTATTTTGAAAAGTATGCTGTGATCATTTCATCAGAGTGGCATTGAAGCGTAGATTTATTTCCGAGTGGGTGAGTTTGAGTGTATTTTGTGAGTTCATCTCGTATAGTCAAGATATAGTTGCCAGTTGAAATTTTACATTTCTTGATGAAATTCTCAACGTCTTTGGTTATTTCTTGACAATATTTTTTTTAATTCTCCGTGATGTTTCGTTAATACCTCGATGAAGACTATTTTTTCCAGTGTGATATTGGTCAAGTATGATAGGGATTTGATCACGAACATGTGTTCTAGTTATATTTTGACATTTGACTAGTTTCATGTCTTCTTTATCTAAAAGAATTTTCGAAAGTAATTCTTGAAGTGGTAGATCGGGATTGTTTCCAGTATAATATGTTTCGTTTGCTTTTAGTTCACGTTGATTGGAAGGGATTGCGATTTTAAGATATTTTCTATTTCTGACACTTTCGCTGGAAGGAGTGTTGAATTTTTTATCTGCGAAGTGTTCTTCGAATATATCTTCTATGCTTTTTTCATGCAGTTGATTGAGTTTCTTTTGTTGCATGACTGTTATGATATTATGATATTTTTGACTTTTGTCTAATAGTTGGGATTTGTAAATTTTATCTTCGGATAATCAGTTATTGATTTCGTTTGACATATTTTGAGGAAATTTTTGGATTCTTCTTCAAGAGTTTCAGTTGATATGTCAGATGGTTCTGAAGTTTCAGATTCATTTTCAGAAATGTTTGTTAAAATTTTGGGGTGGAGTTTGGGAATATCTGACAAATGATTGATTTTGATGCGAGATATTACATCTACATTTTTGTTACATTTTCCAGGTTTATAAATCATTTCATAATTATATTCTTCGAGTTTGAGCCTCCATCTGCTTCCACGGTCTTTTGTACTAAAGATCCAAGTTAATGATCGCAGTAAAGTTTGAACTTTCTGCCGTATAAATGAGGTCTAAAGGGTTCAACTGACCAAACTATTGCAAGTAATTCTCCTTCAATACTTGAATATTTCGTTTGAGCAGTCCAAAGGAGGCATTAGCTATGGGCAAATCTTGACCATCGCGTCCTTGTGAAAAAAACGGCACCAATTGTGTATGAAGATGCGTCCGTGGTTGAAATGAATGTATGAAAGTTTGCTTGAATGTGGTTGAGAATGTTCCTTGCTGTATGGCAATGGTTCGGACTTCCATTGTCTATATTATTAAATCTAGTGAAACCTGTTGCTGATAACGAAATGATAAAAGACAAATCGAGTGGATGAATCAAATCCCAAACAAAAGGTTGAAGTGGATTTTTGGGTCAATAATGAAATTAAGAATTGATTGATCGAAGAGAATAATGTTGTTCCAAAAAATCGAGATATAGAATATGAAATATGAGTCAAAAATTTTGATAAAAGAATGAATGTAGTGATATTGTGCCAAAAAAATTGAATTATCGACTCTGAAGTACTTGCCAAAAAATGTGGATAAAGAAATGAATGAAATATTATGAATAAATGTTGAAAACAAGTTTCAAGTTTAGTGTACTCACGATGTTTCAACTGCTGGTATCCGCAATCCTCTTCGGGTGGTAACTGACGATATTTCGAGGTGTGGTCGATTATAAAGCCCCTTTTTTCTCATGGTGGGGGTAGGGGTGGTACTAACAAGGAGGCGAGCCGGTGCTACTACTAGAAGTGTGCTGATCGATTTTCAATGGAAAATTGATGTATTGGCGCGAGATTCTCCCTCATCGAGCCGAAGTCGGTCCATGCCCTGGATAAGCGTCCTCCACACATTCCGGATCTCCACGCTGTGGTGATTGAGTGGGTCGTTGTTGAGGATGTAGGCGGCTTCCTTGAATTTCCCCTTGAACCAGTGCTTCTTCTTGTGTATGACCTCGGCTTCAGACCATTTAGTTCTGTGATGATTTGTCCAAACATGCTCCGCTATTCCCGATTTCGTTGTTTCTTCTCGTTGTGTATTTTTCGTGTGTTCGCCTATTATCACTTCCAATGGTCTTGTGATTTCTCCGATGTAGTATTTGCTGCACTCGCATGGTATCCGGTAAACGCAGTTGTTGGTGTCGCTGTTTTTATTTGGTGGTCGAATTTCTGTGAGTTGGCTGCGTATCGTGTTCCCTGTTCGAAAACGGACTCTGACGTTGTATTTCCCTCCTATCCTCATAGTACTCTCAAAGTCAAGTCAAAGTCAAAATATACTTTATTGTCAGAAGAATAGGAATTCTCATAGACAAAGCATCAAATACATCTAGGAGTATTATATATACATACACATAAACATACACACTCACATATATACCTGCAGTATACGGAGGTAAGTTCAATTTTATAAAAAGAACATTGTAGAAAACAAGTGCAACACGTTAAAATACAATTGTATAGAAAAGTATAAATAAAATCTATGTCATTTTATAAATAAATCTTCATGTCTTAGCTAGACAAATTGTCATCGAAATATTCTCGCAGAGAGTAAAAGGGCTTGTCAGCAAGTACATTTTTTACTAGTCTTCTGAATTTCTTGAGATCTTCAATGTTTTTCAAATTGACTGGTAGGTGATTATACATTTTGATACCGTTGAAAATGATTGAGTCCCTCACAGTGGAAGTATGAGGTATTGGAAGTTCTATATTATTGGTAGGACGACGTGTGTTATGAACAATGTTCAATGAAGGAGTCTTATGTTTCTTTATCAAGCAAACAGATTCTAGTATGAACAGGGATATAACAGTGAGAATACCCTGGGATTTGAAAAGAGGTTTGCAGCTATCCCTGTACCCTGCTTTACAGATATACCGCACAGCTCTCTTCTGTAAAACAAAACAAAAACGGTTTCCAAGAGCTCTCTTGAGCACACACCCCAAAAAGCTATTCCATACCTTATGTGCGACTCAATAAGAGCGAAATACGCAGTTCTGGAGATTGATTGGCCTAGCTCATTGGTAATAACTCGCAGAGCGTAACATCCCGAAGCTATTTTTTTGCTCAGTTCTATGACATGGTCTTTAAAAGTTAATTTGTTATCAATGGTGAGCCCAAGAAAGGTGGTTTGGTTTTTATTATCAATTACACCATTTCCAAGACCAATTTCAGGTACAGTACCGCGAAAAGTGAGAATACTGGTTTTGCTTATATTGAAAGATAATTTGTTTGAATCACACCAGTGTTTTATTGTGACGACATCTTCCGAAATTGAGCGGTGTAGCTCCTCGATATCCTTGCTATGCCATAAAATAGTAGTATCGTCCGCAAATAACGTAAAATCCCCTGATATATCCACACGTGCCAAGTCATTGACATAAAGTAAAAAAAGAGTCGGACCCAGAACCGATCCTTGGGGGACACCAGATCGCAAAAATAACTCTGACGAGAATTTGTTAGTCTTCACTAGTTGACTGCGATTGGATAAGTAGGATTTGAACCATTGAAGTGATTTTTGTCTGATGCCATAATGCTGAAGTTTGCCCAAGAGAATATCGTGATCGACGCAGTCAAACGCCTTAGATAAGTCGCAAAAAACTGCGGCAGTTGCTTTTTTGGTATTGATTTCATAGTAAACCCTTTCCAATAGAGAGAACATGGCATCGTTAGTACTCTTGTTGGCCTGGAACCCAAATTGCTGGGGAGTCAGAATTCTATTTCTGGTGCAGAAGATGACTAATCTCCTTTTCACGAGTTTTTCTATTATTTTACCTAGTGTGGGTATTAGAGCTATTAGGCGATAGTTATTAGGGTCTGCATTATTTCCGCCTTTCAATAAGGGAATCACAACAGATAATTTCAAGAAAGAGGGAAACTCTCCAGTTTCAAAAGATCTATTGATCAGTTGTGCTAATACTGCCAAAGCAGGGTAAGGTAAATTCTCGAAAATTTTAATAGAAATATCATCTATTCCGCAACTATTTTTATTTTTCATTTCTTTGAATATGTCCACTAACTCGGCTGTATCAGTACTTTGAAGTGTGAAATCATCTGAGATAGAAATATTGTGGAGGTATGTAAGAGGATTAACCTCTGAGGTTAAGTTTGAGGTAATTTTTGCTGCAATAGTACAATAATGATCGTTCAACAAATTGGGGTCCAAGTCTGGTGAAACTCTTGATTTTGATTTACCTCTAAGATCATCAATAATGGACCAGCTCCCTCTCGATTTATTACTGGCCCCTTCAATTCTCTGTTCATAATAGGTCAGTTTTGCTAGCTTCAAGATTCTTCTGTAGATAGTCCGGTATTTATTGTAGTAATCAAAGAAGAATCGTTGAGAAGGGTCAATGAATTTTCTGATATAATGAAGTGATCTCAAGTTTCTAGCAGATACTTTTATACCTTTTGTCAACCAAGACTTTTTTTTTTCTAATTTTAATTTTTTGTATGGGAAAAGTTGAATTAAAGATGGTTGTAATTTGATTATAGAACTTCTCGAATGAATTTGATTGGGTAAAAGAGGTATCCCAATCTATCTGTATACAACGCTGATAGAACCTCTCATAATTTTTCTTGCTGAATAAGCGACCCGTTTTCACTCTGCGGGAATTTCTTAAAGGGAGTTTCAATGAAGAAATAATGGCTTCATGGTCAGATGATCCACTAGGTATGGTGAGGATTTGTTGTTCCAGTATCTCCTTGGTGTTCCTTTGATTCGTCCGAGAAAATGTTTGATCCACCAAATTCGTAGCCGTTCTTCTGAAGATCCTTCCTTATGTTGTTGAACTCCTTGTCGAGAATTTCTTTGGTGTTGCAGAGGTTGATTGCCCGATCAATCAGAGACTTGACAATTCCCGACTTCGTAGATTGATTGTGATTGGATTGCCCATTCAGGTATTGTCCAGTATGTGTTAGTTTCCTGCAGACTGGTTTTTTCAATATATATCTGGTCCTCTTAACCTCCACGTCGAGAAACGGCACTTTGCTCTGAGATTCTTTTTCTATTGTGAACTTGATGGTGGGCCTCACGTTGTTCAGATATTCTTGAAAAGCGTCCAATCCTGCATCTCCGTGGTTCCATTCTATGAACGTGTCGTCGATGTATCTCAACCAGACGCGGGATTTCTTCTTGGCCTGTTCGATGGCGATTGCTTCGAACCATCCCATGTAGATGTTGGCTATAACCGGTGATAGTGGTGATCCCATTGGTAGTCCTTCAACTGGAAGTAGCAATTCTGAACGCAGCATTCCAGCAGCTGCACGATGCCTACTGTTGGAAGAGTTGTTCTATTTTCCAAAGTATCGTCTTCTTTCAGATTCTCTTTGATGATCTCGAGTGCCTCTTTGACGCGAACGTTGGTGTAGAGGCTTTTAACATCGAATCTGATTAGCTGGCCTCCTTCTTTGGCTTCGATTCTTCTGAAGATTTCAACAAAATGTATGGAGTTCTTCACAAAAGACGAGGAGTTTCCTTGTAGTGGCTCGTGGCAAAACGTAACCTACTCGGTATAATTTCCATCTTGAAAAACACCCGAATTTGTAGTAACTTGCAAATGAATATATTTACCTATTTGATTTAAATTAGTTATACGCACGAATCTCGCACATCGAGAGCTCACCGTTTTTCTTGTTTTCAATAGAAAAACGCTGGCCGATAAGGGAATGCTCAAAGCGAAGCGATTTCATTTCAACTTTCAATTATCTCATCCAGGCTTTGTGTCAGGTTTTGGTATCATTATAACTCCGACGTGCTTGAGGGTTTGTTTCACCAAGGTGTTGTACCCGCTTTCCTAGGTGAGTTTGTTTTTGCGCCTTTTATTTATATTATTCTTACATGTTTTCTTTTTCCCGTAGTTGTGCTGAATAATGAAGCTTCATACTTATTGGAACCAAGCCGTTCTCCGGGTTTTTGTTCAAATCCCTCTCGAACCTTTCATTCTCGAACAGTGGCGGCACTAATAGCTGGGCGCTCCGCTACAGGCTGTAGAATAGGAAGTAGAAATTTCGCGAGTCTGTGGGTTGCTGAGTTCCTGGAGTGGATGATCGGCCTGAGAAGTACGTCCATTTTGTGGATTTTCAGAAGCCCGTAGAGGTGAGGTGGCTCGCTGTGATAAGGCGTCAGTAAGGATATCTCCTTGTCTGGAAAAAAACTTGGTATTTATTCAATTTTAGGTAAACCTTTCCCTTTATCGATGAAGTGGGGTCTCTGGATAGCTCAATATACACAATACGCAGCGAACTCGCAAAAATTCGACAACCGAATATAAACAGCGACACTAACATCTGCGTTTAGCGGATAACATGTGAGTGCAATAAATCCTACATCACAGAAACCAAAGGCCATTGGAAGTGAAAATAGGTGAACACAAGAAAAACACACAACGAGGAGAAACAATGAAATCAGGAATAGCAAAGCGTGTTTGGACAAACCATCACAGCATTAATTGTTCTGAAGCCGAGGTTATACACAAGGAGGAGCACTGATTCAAGAGGAAATTCAAGGCAGCCGCCTACATCCTCAACAACGACGCATTCAGTCACCCCAGCGTGGAGATCCGGAATGTGTGGAGGCATCTTATCCAAGACATGGACCGACTTCGGCTCGATGAGGGAGAATATCGCGCCAATACATCCATTTCCCGCTGAAAATCTATCAGCACATTCCTAATAGGAGTACCGGCTCGCCTCATTGTTAGTACCGTCCCTTCCCACACCATAGAGAATCGGGGCGTCGTGCGTAAAAAAACTGTAACTTGGTGTCAACATTCATTCAAAATAGTTCTTTCATTTCTTTATTTAATTTTTTTTTGACTCATATTTCATATTCGATATTTCGATATTTTGTAACAACATTATTTTCTTCAATCAATCCATCCTTAATTCCATTATTGACCAAAAAATCCGTTTCAACTTTTCGTTAGGGATTTGATTTTCTCACTTGATCTATCCTTTCGTTCTTAGCAACAAGTTTCAATAGAATCAATAGTATAGACAATGAAATTCGGAACCATTTCCATTCATGAATGTATCATAAAAGTCTGGATATAATAAAATTGGAGATTTGGAAAATATTTCTTCAGCTGATTGGAGGATTTTTTGAATTCTTTGTTGAAGAAGAATGGGAAATCTTTTGGTAATGATCGTGTCATAGGTTTGGATTTAAAAAAAAAAAATTCGAGTGAATTTGTGATAATAACCTGCTAGTCCAAGGCGTGACTTGATGTCTTCTGGATATTCAGGTTCAGGATAGTTTATTACAGCTTCCATTCCTTCAGGATTTGGTTTCACTCCTTCTTGAGAGATGATATGTCCGAGAAAGATAACTTCTTTTTTTCTAAATTCACATTTATCGGATAGAATTTTCAGATTAACATTTCTCAATCGTTTGAATTTTCCATTCAATCGAGATATGTAATCGTGTAATGTTGCAGAATAAATAACGATGTCGTCCATGTAGAATAAACATCGTTCGTTCTGTATACCGGTCAGAATATTGTCTTCTACTTTTTGAAAAGTAGAAGGGCTGTTCTTCTATCCAATGGGCTTACGAAGGAATTCGTAGTGACCGTTTTCAATTGAAAAAGAAACTTTTTCAATATCTCTTCCATCTACTTCAATTCGATGAAAACCTCATGCTAAGTTCCAAGTGGAAAATTATGTGCATTGTCCGAGTTGATCAGGTATATCCGTGATAATAGGAAGTGTATATTTAGCATCAAAAGTTACTTGGTTTAGTTTTCTATAGTCTATGACAATTCTCCATTTTTGTTTTTCGGTGGCGTCAAGTTATTTGGGTACAACCCATACTGGAGATGACCATGGTGAAATTTTGGCTATAATGTTTTGTTCTAACATTTTCGATATTTGGGTTTTTACTCCGTTTTCATGTATTTACGGGTAACGATAGGATTTTGTAATCTTGCATCTTTTGTATAAATTTTGTAATTGATTTCACTCGTAGAAGAAAGTGCATCACCTTCTTGATGAAATATACCAGAAAATTCCAAGCACAAGTTTTCAAGCATTTCTGTTTCTTCTTCATTCAAATGTTCAAGTCTCATATTATTTTATATTCCTTCTCTCCGATCATAAGTTGAAAAATGTTCAGTATTTGTTTCAACAGAGTTCATAATGTTTTCAGTTTGTATGACTGGTTCTGAAATTATATCGGAAAAATCATTTGTTTTTCGCAATCAGTTGAATTCAATATCGTTGTCAAAAATTCTCCTTTTTCATTTGTTTTCACTAGTGCATATGGTAACCTTACTTTATTTTTCTCGCAAGCTCCGCAATTTTCAAAATTCGAAATGAGTTTGACAACTTCTTCTACTCTTGGTTCAATTTCAATTAGGTTCATTTTTTCAAGATATCATTCATTAGGTATTTGATTTTACAAATGAGTCTCGAATTTATTCCTAACTGCGAAAAAATAGGTATCTGGGTCATATTCGAAATTAAAGTAAAGGTTGCATCCAGTATTTGATTTGGTGGTATTGGTTTTGGAGGATACAATATTTTTTGTGGGTGTAAAGGTGGTTGTACATTGACATGGTTATTTTGGGGAAAAATGTCTTTTCTGAAGTGATTGACTCGGTCGACTCAATAGAGGATCATTTCTTATTAGAAAATAACTTTCTAAAGAATCTTCCTCGGCTTTTATCAAAGGTAAGGATTCATAATTCAAAATGAGTTGTTTGTTTTTTACATCAATGGTTCCTTGGTAGTGTTCTGAGGAATCAATTCCTGAAATTCCGTCAAAAGCAATGTCTAGATGGTATATGGAAATTTTGTGAGGATCTGTTACAATAATCAATAATTATACCTGAGTTAGTTAAATACTCCGATATTCGAATTGGTATTTTTCACATGGTTTTCTTTTTGAAACAGAAATTCCGGCTCCCGTATCGATAGGTTATCTGTGAGTCCTAGTTGTGTTATGAATATGGTATAAATTTGCTGGACTAACACTATTGACTCTAGCGTTTAAATACGGAAGTAGGAGTCTCGATAAATTTTTTGTCGGAAGATAGTTGATAGGAGGACCGACTGAAAGATGGTCTGTTTGAAAATCCTGGTACTTTCATTATATTGCTCATAATTATTTTGATTACTTGATCCAGGTTGATAATCATAATAAGAGTCGTCATAATATTCGTCTTGATTACCAGTGTGATCGAGGCATTGTTCTGAGTAATCGAAATTGTAGTACTACGAGTCTGCATTATAATATTGACTTTCAGTGAGCCCTGAGAGTGATATATGTGTTTTCTGAAGCTGGCCTTTGTGATGATTCGGATTGGGTTGAATTATCGTGTTGTGTGGTTGAAAATTAGTTGGAGGTCTCGCTTGTTGTCTTATTTGTGTTATAATTATTTCAATTGAATAGAGATATCCAAGAAAGGAGTTTTTCAGTTGTTATTATTAATTATTTGAAGATAATTCATGACAGTGACATTGAAATTTCTGTATTATATATTGTATCACAAAAGTTGAATAGAATTCGTTCCACTAAGTGTTTCTGACAATACCAAACAGCCTAAACATCCGACAACGTCTTGGAATATTTCCAACATTAATCATCAGAAGTGGTGAACTCTTGTCAGGGAAGAACGCGAAGTGCGGCCGAATTTTGAACTTCAACGGGTCTCAAAGTTTTGAACTCATTTGTGGATTTGGAAGATAGACTTCAGTTTTCGGTACGGTCGAGTTAGTTTCGGTTTTGAAAAACTTTTGACTTTTGTAAAACTCAAACGTCTAGGACTACATAAGTTTCGAAGGCATATATACAATATATAGAGGGTGTTCATTTGAAAACTTCCCACGACGGATTTGTCGAAAACTACTGATTGAAAGGAAAAACGCCGAGACACGTCAAAAGATACATCAAGGACGACAACTTTTTAACCAATAACTACTTCACCCCCTTTCACCCTCTGCACCCCAGGATCATTGCCTTGAAAATTTTAAATGACAAGGGGTATCGAGTGATAGCTTGTTTGAAAAGTCTTCCGAAGTCCTTCATTTTGACGTTCGATTTTTTGAAATCGGTCGATTTGTTTTCCAGAAAATCAGAAAAATCTGCATTGATTTTTATTTCTTCAGAAAGAAAACAAAAACACACGAAAATATCACCTTTCATTTCAATTACATTTAAGGTTTGCCAAATCCACAATTCGTTTATAATTCAAAACGAAAACTACCAACATAAAAAGCAGTTCGAAAGATTAGACGTGGCAATAACTAAATAACAATGCCAATTTTTCCGCGATTTTTTCATCAACACAGATATCCTAGGCGAACTGTTTTTATTGTTATACATGTGTAGTTATTCTCAGTTGCTAGGTGAAAGAAGGAATTGAATTTCCTGTCAGTTACCTCTGTCACAGTCTTCAGATCGTGAAAATTAAATCATTGATTCAGAATCTATTTCGAAAATGGTTAACACACTAGCCGAAAGAGTGGAAATTATTCTGATTTATGGTGCCCAAAATCAATGTGCTCGGCAAACTGCCGTCACGTTTAACGCCAGACATCCAGATAAGTTAACTTCGCTTAGGTACGTTCTGGACCTTGTTATTAAATTTACTAAATGAAAAACGTGATAATAGAAGAGTTTTGGATGAAGCCGCTCAAATTGAAGTTTAAGGTCATTTTGGAAAAAATCCTAATACGTCGTTACGCAAAATTGCTGCTGCGACTCATATTTCATTAGGCTCTGTACACTAAACTACATAAATTTCATCCATTCAAAATGAAAATATTGCAAGAGTTAACCGAAGATGATTCCGATAGGCGAGTTGAGTTTTGTGAAATAATGACTGCAGCGATTAATGATAATACCGTTCATGTGAAGAATATCTGCCCCACTGATGAATACACATTTAATCTAAATGGATTTGTTAATGAGCATATTTGTAGGTATTGGAGCAATGAAAATCCTCATGCTTTTGTGGAAGGGCACACCCAGTACCCTCAAAAAATTAATGTATGGGCAGGCATTTTAGAAAACAAAGTGCGTGGGCCATTGTTTATTGATAGGAATTTAAATGGAGACATTTATTTGGATATGTTGGAAACTACTATCAATCCGCTTATCACTGAAACCATTGAAAACCAAATCGAAGAGGATGGAAACAATAAACTTGATGAGGCTCAGATATATTTCCAGCAAGACGGTGCTCCTCACTATGTTATTCCGGTTCAACAATGGCTAGACAACGAGTTTCCAGATAAATGGATAGGGCGAAGAGGGCCTATAGAATGGCCTGCTAGATCCCCGGATTTGACGCCATTAGACTCTTTTCTATGGGGCCATTTGAAGTCCATTGTGTTCACTTCCCAACCCGAGAATTTGAATCAAATTCGTCAACGCATTATCGACAGCTGCCATGATATCCAACAACATGTATTTGAAAATGTCCGTCAGGAATTTGAACATCGCCTATATCATTGTTTGGCCACCAACGGGCAACATTTTGAACAATTATCGAGATAAAATGTAATATTTTTGTATGTTTTGTTTCCAAAATTCCCAGATTAGGATGAATTATTTTTCCAGTTTCCTCGAAAACGAATCGACCGATTTAAAAAAATCAAACATCAAAATAAAGGACTTCGGAAGACTGTTCAAACAAGCTATCATTCGATACCCCTTGTCATTTAAAATTTTCAAGGAAATGATCCTGGGGTGCAGAGGGTGAAGTAGTTATTGGTTAAAAAGTTGTCCCTATTGATGTATCTTTTGACGTGTCTCGGCGTTTTTTCTTTCAGTAGTTTTCGATGAATCCGTGGTGGGAAGTTTTCAAATGAACACCCTGTATAACTTATGCAGTATTTATTTTCAAATTTGCGAAATGGAAGGCGAAGGAGACAAAAGCAGAATACCGGAAAATTCAAGCAGTAATATGGCCGGAACAGAGGTCGGTTTGATAGAAAAATTTATGAACATGATGGTTATGATGGAGCATAATCGGTTAACCAGTGAAGAGAAGTTTATGAGATTACTGGAAAGACAAAATGTACAACCTGTACAAGCACCAACCCAATTTCAAGTCATACCAGATTTTAGCCACAGTATTGAAGACTTCAACGGAGAATGCATGGGATAACCCGCGATGGATTGGCTAAAAAGCATCGAAAATGCGGCAGTTTTGCACAAATGGCCGGCAGAATTTCAATTAGAAACCGCCAAAATACATTTTACTGGAACAGCTAAAAAGTGGTTTATAGAGAGATCAGGACAAATCAATTCATTCGATGACTTCCGAGTAGTTTTCGAGAAAACTTTTGACATGAAGGTCAGTAAAGATGAAACGTGGGAAAAAATGAAATGGAGAACCCAAGGTGAGAATGAACCAATTCTCACTTACTTCCATGATAAAGTATCCATATGTCTCACCCTTGGATATGATGTTGACGATATTGAAGAACAAGTTTTGAATAATACAGGGGGTGCTAATTGTAGTAATGTACAGGATGGTGCACGTCGAAAATTTTATTTCTATCGATGTAAGAAAGAGGGTCATTTGAAACGAAATTGCCCAACGTATCAAAGCTCTTCTACTTCGAATTCGACGGCAGATAATATTAGCAGAAATCTTTCGATAGTGAATTCTGATTTTCGTGCTAATGATTCGAATACTAATACTCAGTCATTGGTTGTTGACGATAAGACTGTTTTACAGGGTGATCCAATCGAAAAGTTCATTCGGAATATAAAACCCAATGATACCTTTACTGTTTCTGGTTTAATTGATCCAGGTAGTGCAGTCTGTACCCTGAAATAAAATATTATGATAGAAAACAACTTACCAGTCAGTCAGATCAATCGGAAGCTCTATGGCTTTGGGAATAATCAATCGGTACTTTGTGAAAAGATGGTCTAGATGTAATTAACTTCAGACGATGTTCAGGAAGAAGTTGATGTTTTTATAGTCCCTGATGAAGCACAATCGATGGATTTGATAGTTGGTCGTGTTGAAAAACCATTCTCATAATTTGTTATCGACCACATTGTATATGTTGATTTTGTTTACATGAATTTACTAATTCAGTTGTTAATAATTGTGCGACAGTTACAATAAAAAAAAAGTCATCGCTACAGCTCATTATTTTTGTGTGTTTCGTTGAGAGATTTTTCATCTACTTCAACATGGTAGCAGAGCGTGGTTCCCTTGCCTGAAGGGCCTAGTCTTCAAAAGGAGTCTTCAAATAATAAAAATTGTTCAATTTGGTTTGCTGACAAAAAGTTTGACAGTGACAAGTGATCTGAAGCAATAATTTGTTCGACTTAATCCAAGCTCTACTAAAAGCACTATGGATGCAACTAAGGTACAAATAGGATTACTTGAAGGCAAGTCCAACTGGTCATCATGGAAATACAAATGCAACATACTGTTAAGGAGCATTCAAGGCGGCATTGAGGTAGTTGAAGGAAAGTTAACTTTACCTGATCCCTTACCAGAAGATGCAACTCAAGCTCAGAAAACAAAGTATGCAAAAGACTCGAAGGACTTCGTTCAAGCAGATAGTCATGCCCTACTCATCCTCACAGTGAATATGACTCAAGAAACTCTCGAAAAAGTGATGAGATACACAACGGCTCGTGAAGTTTGGCAAGAATTACACAGACTGTATGATGGCAATGTTGAGGACAAAACTTATGATACATGTATGCAATTCTTCAGCTATAAACGCCTGGCTGAAGATGATATTCCATCTCATATATCCAAACTCAAAAATCTTTGGAATAGTCTGAAAAATGAAATTACCAAGGATAAAGTTGTCAATGGAAATACCTGTAAGTGTGATCTGCCAGAATTATTGCTGATTTGCAAGATTTTAGAAACTCTTCCTCCAGAGTATTTTTCGTTCAAGTCAAGTTGGATGTTAATGTCGAAGAACGATAGGACAATTGACAGTTTAACCAATCAACTATGTGCATACGAAAAAGCTTTATCGTCCAAAAGTGAGGTCAAAGAGGAGGTAATGTTCTTGGAAAACAGAGGAAAATTCAACGGAAATTACAATAAGAACCTGTTTTGTAAATATTGTAAGCAAAAAGGGCATAAAATAAAACAGTGTTTCAAATGGAAATCAGATGGTAAACCTCCGAAACCAGGAAAAGAAAAATGTTATAAACCTAGCAGTGACACCAATGTAACTCTCATAGCAGAAACAAACACCGTGTTGTTCTCAAGGTGTGATAAAGACAGTTGGTTTGTCGATAATGGGGCTACCAATCATATTACCAACCAAAGTGATATGTTCGAAGAATACACACCGTTCGATGGAAATCACAGAGTTACTACAGCAAATGGAGATTCCATCCCAGCTCTAGGTCAAGGTACACTGAGAGTAGAAGCTTGTATAAATGGACGAAAACAGGCTTTTGCCATGACGAACGTATGGTATGTTCCAGAAATAAAGAAAAATCTTTTTTCTATTTTATCCACACAAGATAAAAACTCAGAAAGTATATTTGTTTCGAGTGCAGAAACATGTCAAATAAAAGTTTCTGATAAGACTGTCTTGGTTGGAACAAGAAACAGAAATGGAGGATTATACAAATTGAATCTGAAAATCGTCAAACCTGAAATTACTGCTTATGTAAATGCAGTTTGCAGTGAGAATATATTGCAATTGTACCACGAGAGACTCGGACACCAAAATAAAAAACATGTGAAATCCCTGCTGAAACGTGAATTTGGAATAAATGTCGATTTGGACAGTGAACTTTGCGAAGGATGCGTGTATGGAAAAGCTCATGTAATGAAGTTTGGAACCAGAGACAGAGCTGATGTTCCTGCAAAACGAATACATGCTGATGTATGTGGACCTTTCTGCCCGTCCAAGTCAGGTTACCGGTATTACGTGCAATTCAACGACGATTTCAGTAGATTTCGTTATGTCTTCTTCATCAAAGAAAAATCTGAAGTTGTAGAAAAGCTGAAGATTCTACTCGCAGAAATCAAAGCTATGGGGTACAACGTTCAGGAATTCTTGTCTGATGGCGGTGGAGAATTTTCAAATAGAGAAATATCTAAAGTTCTCAATCAGTATGGAATACGGCAAAGAATCATCATGCCCGACACTCCTCAGCAAAATGGTTGTTCCGAACGCGAGAATCGAACAGTGGTTGAAGCTGCTAGAGCTTTGATGCATGCAAGAGAAGGACGAATAGATCAAAGCTTATGGGCTGAAATGATCAATACAGCTGTTTATATTTTAAACCGATCAGGTATATCTAATGTCAAGGACAAATCTCCTTTTGAAGTATGGTTCAAAAAGAAGCCAAACTTGAAGCATCTAAGGGTTATAGGCAGTCACTGCTATGCCCATATACCAAAAAGATGTCGACAGAAAATGGATAGAAAGGCGGTGAAAGGTATACTCATCGGATATGAAAATGATGATGGATATCGTATCTGGTGTGAAGAATCTAAGAGGCTAATAAAATCTCGTGATGTCATTTTTCACGAAGATAGACCACTTAATTCTATCAGTCCAATAGTACCCAATTCTACTCTTGAAAACGATATGTCAGATGTTTCTCAAGAAGATGTATCAACAGAACCAGATGCTGAAAACATACCAGAGGTCTCTGACTCACAAGTTGAAGAGAAAGAAGATCCATTTCTAGAAGATGAGGACATTACCATCAGAAGACAGCTAAGAGATAGAGAAGAAATCAGGAAGCCTATTCGTTTCGATGATTATGCTATGATTGTTGCTACCGAAATCAGTGGACCTCGAGACCCACTCACTTACAAAGAAGCCATCTCCTGCCCTGAGAAAGATAACTGGATTCGAGCGATGGAAAAGGAAATTGAATCGCTCAATGAAAACCGAACTTGAGTAATGGAAGAACTACCTCCTAGTAAGAAAGCTATACCATGTAAATGGGTTTATAAGAAGAAGCTGAATGTGGATGGATCCATAGATAAATTCAAGGCCAGATTGGTAATCAAAGGTTATTCACAAATTAAAGGTGAAAACTACGATCAAACATTCAGTCCTGTAGCAAAAGGTAGCACAATAAGAGCTCTTCTGAGTATTGCTTCTAGCAGAAAAATGATCCTCACACAATTTGATATCACTTCTGCATTTCTGTACGGTGAGCTTGATGAAGTGGTCTTCATGAGGCAGCCTGAAGGATACGAAGATGGTACAAATCGAGTCTGTCGCCTTCACAAAAGTTTATATGGACTGAAGCAAGCACCAAGATGTTGGAACAAGCGGTTCAGTGATGCTGTAAAGAAGCTTGATTTTCAGCAGAGTGATGCAGATCCATGCCTATACATAAAGAAACAAGGACAAGATATGATAATTCTAGTCTTGTACGTTGATGACGGGTTACTTGCAACAACCAATGAATCATTGAAAAATATTTTTCTGGAAAGCTTGCAGAATGATTTTCAAATGACAGTAAAACCTGCTTCCTATTACCTAGGATTAGAAATCAGAACTAGAAATGACGGTTCTATTCAGTTGAATCAAGAAGCTTACACAAGAAAAATTTTAGAACGATTTGGAATGGAACATTGTAAACCCGTTTCAACGCCAATTGTAAAAGAGAGTATTCAATCAGGGAAGGAATCTGAAATTGAATCGAGTACAACTTTTCCTTATAGAGAGGCAGTTGGGGCTCTCATGTATCTAATGACAGGTACAAGACCAGACATTGCTTTTGCACTCAGTGTTGTTTCCAGATCTTTAGAAAATCATACCCATCATAATTGTATTCAAGTGAAACGAATATTTCGATACCTAAAAGGTACAATAGATTATGGTATAACGTACAGAACAACTAGTGAAGATGGCCTAAGGAGTTTTAGTGATGCTGACCATGGCGGAGATGAAACGACAGGGCGTTCAACAACAGGTGTCATTTGTACATATGCTGGAGGTGCGATATCTTGGCTCAGCCAACGACAAACCTCAGTAGCTATTTCCTCAACTGAAGCTGAGATAGTAGCTGCAAGTGAAGCTTCTCGTGAATTGATCTGGCTGAAACGTCTGTATGAAGAAGTCCTGAACATAGAATGTAAGCCAGAGTTAATGGTCGACAATGAAGCTGCAATACGGTTGGCTCAGAATCCGGAGTATCATAGACGTACGAAACACATACATATAAGACACTTTTTCGTAAGGGAGTTGGTGTTAGATGGAGCTATTTCAATTAAAAAAATAGCATCGAATCATCAGGTAGCAGACGCACTCACCAAACCTCTCTTCAAGCCGAGATTGGACCTTTTACGACAAGCAATGGGGTTGAAGAAATTATTCAATGAGGGAAGGTGTTGAAAAACCATTCTCATAATTTGTTATCGACCACATTGTATATGTTGATTTTGTTTACATGAATTTACTAATTCAGTTGTTAATAATTGTGCGACAGTTACAATAAAAAAAAAGTCATCGCTACAGCTCATTATTTTTGTGTGTTTCGTTGAGAGATTTTTCATCTACTTCAACAGGTCGAACTTTCACCGAATTGCCAACTTTAGCCTACGTTCGACTGGGAGATAAACTTCACTTCGTATACAAGAATGAAGGTCCATTCCGAGAACTGGGATGAAAGTAGCAAAGTATAACTACTTCTCTTCGGGCTTGAAGGCCGTCGTTCTTCGGAAAGGAGCAAAGTCGCAAACACAGTGTTCGAGCGATCAAGGATATCCGGATGAAACAGGATATGGTGAACTTCATCCAAGTGGAAATTGGAAGTAGACCAGCGATTCTTCCAATAATTTCTTCTTCAAACATTGAGGTGAAAGCCGAAGATAGCCTTGGTGAAGTGAGACGTATGGATACAACTGAACAATTATTCAACAGTGATGGTGAGCGTTCAGGTATTACTCTTGATATATTGAATATTGACGATACTGTTGATTCATTTGATGCTCATAGACTTTTAGAACTTTTGAACGAATATCACGATTGTTTTGCGCTGAATATTCATGAACTTGGTTGTACGGACATTATGAAAGTGAATATTTCGGACAATGATCTACTTGTTAGAGTAAAACCTTATCGATGTAATTTCGACGATCGCAAAATTCAAAGACATTGTCGGTGGATGGCGTGAGTGCGGGATTGTGAGGGACACAATGTCATCATACGCATCACCGGTAATTCTTGTTCCAAAAAGTTCAGGTGAAAAAAGACTTGTAGTTGACTTCCGGAAACTGAATGAGCAAACCGTAGTTAAAAATTTTCCAATTCCTCACATAGACGATTGTTTTCAAATACTCGAATACGAGTTGTAAAATATTTTGCACTTTGGACTTGATGTTGGGGTATTTACAGATTCCGTTAGATGAAGAATCCAAGCCAAAAACTGCATTCATTACGCCGGATGGTACTGCGGAGTTTCAAAGATTGTGTTTTGGGCTTGTCAATGCACCTTTCGAATTCCCAAAGCTCATGTCTCTAGTTTTAGGGCCATTGAAAAACCCGATAGCAGTGTCGTATCTTGATGACATTTTAGTCGGTGCTAAAGACTGGAATGACATGCTGAATGAACTTCGGCATATTTTCATTGCGATCAAACGTGCAAAATTAACCTTCAGGTTGAGTAAGTGTGAGTTTGGGAAGAAGTGTGTGAAATTTTTAGGATTTCAATTGACTGCTGATTCGTGAAAAATTATGCACTACTATCTAGACCTATCTCCGATTTGACGAAAACTAATGAATTGTTCTATTGGAAAGATAAACACCAGAAAGCATTTGAACAATTGAAGAACAATTCACAGACATCTCCTGTTTTGCAATCATTGAACCCTAAAGCAAAATACACAGAGTTACATTGTGATGCATCAAGTTTAGGAGTTGCAGGAATGTTGCTGCAGGAAGATTCAACTGATAAAATGCATCTTGTGTACTGTGTTCCTAAGAAAACCAGTGAGTCCGAAGGGTTTTATCATTCTTCAAAATTAGAATTATCAGCAATTGTTTGGTGCGTGGAGAGACTGAGATCTATGCTACTAGGAATCGAATTTACGGTAGTAAGTAATTGCCAAGCGTTAGTCTACCTCAATGCCCAACGAACAATGAATCCACAGATTGCACGCTGGTATACAACTTTGTGCGAATATAATTTCGAAGTCAAACATAGAAATGGTGAGGAAATGGCACATGTTGACAGTTTGAGCAGAGCGGCAGTGGAGGAACCAGTAGCCGATGGGATGATAGAAGATGTATACGATAAAAGACTGAATATATTCCTTATAATTTCTGAAGAAGACAGAATATTGATAATACAAAAAGGTGATCAGAAATTGAAAGAAATATCGGACATCCTCGGAAAATATGAAACAGAAAGAACAAAAGTAGAAATAAATCGAACGAGAGATTATACTTTAGATAATAATCGACTGTATGAACTGGTAAAAGTGAATAAGATTGAAAGATGGCTTCATGTAATACCAGACTCAATGAGGAAAGCAACTGTTGTGAAATATCATGTTATGATGGGACATTGGTCTGTTGATAAAACAGTAGCTTGTATTTTGAGGAAGTTTTGGTTTCGAAGTATGAGAAGATACGCCAAGAAACATATTCAAGGATGTTTCGAATGTTTGTTGGAAAAAGTACTTGGAGGTAAACGACCTGGAAAACTGCAAAATTCCAGAACGACCAATGGTGAAAATACATGTTGATCACCTAGGGCCTTTTCCAAAAAGTCGCGATGGAAAAATGTATATCCTCGAAGTAGTAGATGCGTTTTCAAGATTTCTGAATTTATTTTCTACTAAAACCACATCAGCAATGGAAACTATAACGAAAATGGAAGAATTTGTGAATCAGTTTGAAACTCTAAAGGAAATTGTTAGCGACAGAGGATCTGCATTTACCAGCAACGAGTTACATGACTTCTGCGAGAGGTTCGACATCGCACAGAAGTTGATTGCTGCCCAATTATCTCAGGCAAACCGAATGACAGAGATTCGAATGAAGTCTATAGTTCCGGTGATAGTTACTTCCATAGATTTTCAAAATGAAACCTGGCGTAAAAATTTACTTGTAGTCGAAAGAAAAATGAATACGATAGTCAATAAAACTACTGGTTATTCACCGTTTGAATGTTTATATGGTTATACACCAAACTTCGAAAATGCTTAAATGAAAAATTTTGCAGACAGGACTGATCAGAAACAGATTTTCGGAAAAATTATAGATGAAGTACGCTCAAACGTCGTAAAAGCCCAGATCAGTTATGAAAATTATTATGATAAGGAGAAATGTGATGGTGTGAGATATGATATCGGCGATTTAGTAGCGGAGTGACAGATATCAACCACAAATACAGGCGAAACAACAAAAACCCGAACAAAATATCGAGGACCATTTGTTGTGATAAAACAACTGCCAGAAAATACATACAAATTGGAAAAGCTAGATAAAGACACAGGCGGATCAACTAAAACAACAGTGGCTCATGTTTCGCAATTGGAAATTTATACAAATCATGATGAAACTGAAAACGAAGATGAAATCGAGGAAACAGATGAGATATGTTTTCAAGTACCAGAGATAAACTGTGAATGGGGATATTCCCAATTCAAACCCAGAAAGTATTGATGAAAGAAGCTGGAGACCACATACCGAATCAAACAGCGAAGAAGGTGATTCGACAAACGGTACTTGAAGGATAGACCAAAGAGAAATATCAAGAAACCATCAAGATTCAGAGACTATGTTTGAGGTCAAACATATTCCAGGATGGCCGAATGTTATAATCATTTCAATTGAATAGAGATATCCGAGAAATTTGTTATTATTAATTATTTGAAGATAAATTATGACAGTGACATTGAATTTTTCTGTATTATATATTGTATCACAAAAGTTGAATGAAATTCGTAGGCATTTTTCTCCTTTCTTTGTTCTTCAGCTGTATGAAGGACTATTCGATTGAATTTATTTCCCTCACGTGTGTGGAGAAAATAAATTACTGAATGGGATTAATGAATATGATAATAGATAAGAGAACTTTGAAAAATACAATCGATGAAAAGATTATCAAAGTCACTTACGTTCGATGGTTGTTGAAAGTCTCTTCCAGGGGCTTCACTAGGTGTTCCAATCCACAGGAATTCAAGGCTAGTTTGAGGTTTTCTTTCTTCTTGATGCTGATTTGCTTGTTGTTTCTTCTTGTTACTCGTAATTCTGTTTTGTTCGAGTCGTTCCATTTGTGACGAATTGAATCCTACTTCATAAGCGTCGTTTCACTGGGGTGAGTAGTGGTTGACGACTTACACGTGTACTCTTGAGGTTCCTTCTTCTTTAAGATCTGCAGATCACCGTAGGAACACTACTTGAAGAAATCCATTGACTTCTACGTTTCAGAAATCCGTACGACTGCACCAAATGTTATATCTATTTTCTTGTTTGGATATTTTCAAAGAGAAGGAGAAAATGTTTCAATACATTTATTAGATACAATTGAATTTCAATAGATACATTCCGGTTTGTCAAAATCAAATGAATGCTGGAGCTCTGGAATCCTCTTCTTATATGGGTTTTTCCCACTCAGACTCCTTTGTTCTGAGTTCCCGGAATGGTGGTCCAAGGTCTGCTGGATACGCTGATCATTTGCTAAATCCAAGGTTGAAATTAGGACATGCGGTATAACTGCGCAATTCCCACGACGTACTTCTGGATAAAGAGCCATTGTTTTTATTAGCAGAAATAACGTTTGCAATAAAATGGGAGTAAGCACTGATATTCTCCGGTAGAGAATAGGTGTCAGCAACTATTGACATATAACTCTCGGAATAAAATCATTGTCATCAATCACAAAAAAAACAACTAATAAGGAAAATTTCGGAAAAAAAAGAATCGGCATAATAATGAAAAATATAATTCCTTTTCTCTTAAATGGGAGTCTAGGGTTGGTCTGTCAGGCTGGGCTGACCATGCACTCCAATGCCCCCACTCGGAATAAAATGTTTCGTGGTAACAAGTCACCAAAATATAGATGGCAAGGGAGGCTACCAGATATATTACGAAAATCGTCTACGTGGCTGTACTGATGTTGGTTCCAGAGGTAGGGCAACTTTATGTTGAAATTTTTCTTCATCAATACGGAAATAACTTCCTTTTGGAATGGTGATGAGGTAGCTGCCAGATTCTACCTCATGGTGTGTTATCATGGAACAGCTCTCCGTGATTATCGTATCAGCAGGTGCTGGAAATATAATGTTCTCTGGTGTACCTTGGTTGGCTAAGGCTCTATCCAAGTGGACAATGAGGTTTGAACAATTATCAGCCTGATTTGTCAAGATAATTTGGGAAACACAATCTTCTTCTATTTGCAGTTCATTCGTGAAGTAGTAAATATCTTCGATTTCAGTGCATGGCCCATCTTGCTACTAATGTTCCTCTTTCTTATGGCTGAGGATAAGGTAATGTTTTTGAGGAGGAATGAGTTATTTATGAAGTGGGATAGGATGAATGAAATTCATCATGAGTCAGTTGGACTCAATATTGTAAAATGATTCAGACACACAATTTTTCCATCTGAGAGAAGTAACTGAAAAACTAAAAAACAAACAAAGGTGATAACTATGTTGATTTTTTGAGTGCATCATTTGATTTGGACTATATAACGTACGCACTTTATGAGTGTATTTGAATTGCTCGGTGAAAGAAAAATTGAATGAACTTAATTGAGATCAGCAAATGTTACTGCTTCAATAATCTGGTATAGGATTTCTAGTGAATCGAACTTGACATGGTTCAATAGTCAGGAAAGTAACATGAACAATTTTGAAGATTTTGAAGAATTATTTTTAAAACAATATTGGGAAGAAAATGCACAACTGATTATAAGAGATCAATTACAATTTGAAAAATTTGATGAGAAAAGAAGCATGAATTTCAATAACTATGCAATACAATTATATTCAATAGCACAATACTCAAACCCAAAGATGAATGAAGAACAGACTGTAGGTAATATCAGTAGACATTTCAAGCAAAAAATATTTGAAATTATTAGCATGCATGATAATAAAACTATGGCTAGGCTAAGTGATTACTTAATGAGGTAAGAAAGGATTCTATCATACATAAATTGGGATAGGAGAAATCAAAGAAATAGGTATTCTAATAATGAAAATCAAAATACTCGAACAAGGTATGAAAATAGAAGGGAATATAATGATTAAAATAATAATGACAAGGATGAAAAAGAAGGGAAGGTGTGGAAAAAATAATAATGATTTTCAAACAGGTAGACGCGCAAATAACTAAAATAATAGGTATATGGGAAATCAAAATAACAGAGAATATAATAGAAACAATTATAATATTAATAATAGGAATAATAATGAAAAAAGATACCATAATCAACATAATAATAATAATTATAGAACTCAAAATCAAAGTTACAATTAACAAAACAGAAATGAATGTAACAGGTAAAGTGGAAGAAATAATTATTCTGAACAAAATGAATACAATAGGGAAGGAAGGGAAAATTCATATTCTGAATGACAAATGATGAACGTACTAGGCAAGTACTTTTTCAGAGAAAGTCAAATAGTGCAGAAAGATTATCTGATAATGAACAAAGACAAACAGTGCATAATGACTCTGGGAACTCGCATTATGTACAAGAGGGAAGAAATGAGAAAAATTCTACAAATTTTCAATGAATAAACCATATAGGAAGCTGGAACAACCAATTAATGAACATCCTATGGAATATATTGACTCAAATGATAATGGAAAACAAGACCAAATGAATAGTTTGATAACATTGCAAGGAAAAAAAGGAGATAAAATAATAAAAATGATAAAAATTGTTATTGACACAGGTTCGAAAGCATCACTTATGAATAAAAATAATTGAATATTGATAATGAAATTCTAAATAAAATGGTTCAAATGCCAAAAACAAATTTAGTGAGATAAATGGGAAAAAACTAGCAGAAGCAAATAAATTCAATAATGTAAATTTGGAAATTGAGGGAAAATAATTGAAATACAACTATTGGTGGTGAAAAAAATGGGTACAGATCAATTTAAAAAAATAATGCTAAGATAGATTATGAAAGAAAATCAATAAACTAATGGAAAATTGGTTAAATTTCGAAGATTTGAATGATACAGTTGATCTGAACTAAGAAATTTTGTGTATCAAAAGTATTTATGAGAAGAATGAGTGTGAAAATAATAATGATGATGATAAAGAAAATAAATATGAATATGAAATGAATAGAATGGAAAGTATGAAAGGTTAACAATGTATGAATCAAGAATAGCAAAGAAGTATGTACACAAAATAGAAGTCAGAGAAACTGAGACATTTAGACAAGGTTTTAGAAATATTTGATTAGGCCGATTTGAGAATGAATTTGAATAAATGTGAATTTTCCCAAAAAGAAGTGACATATTCAGGATATGAATTAAAATAATAAGAATTTGAAATGGATCCAAGGAGAGTGAAAACAAAAAGAATTATGTCATCACTTTTACTGGAAAATACTTTACTGAACACTTTACACAAATAGAACTCAAGACTGACATGAAAACACACTCTATATTGAATTTCACTCACTAGACATGGAAACAAAGCACAAATTATGACAGATTATGAATGACAAACACAATTTGGAAAATTACAAGAAAACTAATGAGAGAGATGAATGGAAAATGATAAAAAGTAAATATACCATTATAAACCTTTTGTAGAAATCGGAATTCAATATATCATGATCAATTGGACATAGGATTAGTTGAAAATGAAATGATAAGTAGTGGTTTGTGCAAAATTTTGTGAGTGAAAAACAGGACCATAGCAATGGTGTGGAGAATCAACAAGAAGGTACACGAGAAATTTTACGAGAAAGAAAGCTGATGATATCCTAGCCAGTAGTAAGTTCCGTGAGAGAAGGAAAAAAAACTAGGACGTACCAGCTACAACAACTTCCGAGTTGTAATATTTAAGGATTTAATAAATATACCCGAGCTAGGACTGAAGTGAGTGTACAAAAACGCTTTCAGAAAAAAAAGCAACGATGTATTTTTTTTCTGTGCATTCTGGAACATACAGAGTGGAGCTGAATATTACTCATTAGCAAAACCCAATCAATACATTACATTATCTCCCCTTAAGAAAAAATACATTGAAACCAGTATCTTCACATTTCTGTGTAACATAATCTGTCAGGTGCTCTCCGTGATCGTTCAGGGCGTTCGGAAAAACGTGATTCTGAATCTACAACTAATTCATTACCCTGTGGACTTAAAGATATCGATCTTTCACTTTTATCATCAACACTAATATCAACACTAATGGAATCATTAACACTTTGATCCGATTCGTTCTCTGATCGTTTACCTCCCTACTCAAAACTAAATTATCATCGGACTGATTCTCAGTTACAGTTACACGTGAATCGGAATTCTCACTACTATGTAAATTTCGGATCTGATTTATGTGTCTTTTCCAAGTTAATCGTTCATCATCTAATGGCCTAACTAGGTAAACACATTTCCCTAATATTTTAACAATATGTACCTTGCACCACGATGGCTTTACTTTCCTATAATCTTTACATGAAACAGTTTCCTTGACAGAAAAATGTTCATTTCTTTCCCCTTTATAATATTTTTTGTTTCGATTTTGCGCTTTTTCTAATTCATCTTTTATTTTTGAATTGTTCTTCATGTTCTTCGAATTATTTGGTTTAATCAAATCTAAACGTGTTCTTAGAGACCTATCTAAAATACCTGAGCAGGAGATTCACCAAAAGAATAATGAACGGTATTTCTATAAGTTGAAAGAAATTTAGACAATGATAACTTCAGACATTTCTTATCGAGATCTTTGAGTAAAAAGTTTTTAAAAGTTTTAACGCAGTTTTTTGCTGCTCCATTACAATGAGCAGAATATGAGGGACTAGTAATATGGTGGATCCCAATAGACCTGATGAAATGCTGAAACTCGTGTGAAATCAACTGTGGACCATTATCACTCACCAGCAATTTTGGAAGGCCATACCTAGCAAATGAGTCTCTCAATTTGCTCATCGCCATATTTGATGTAACTGATGTCATTGGCAAGACTTCAATCCATTTTGGAAATGAATCCAAGACAATAAGGAAAAAATTATTTTTGGATAATTAAAAAAAATCGATACGAATCCGAGACCAAATTCCGTCTGCGACAGGCCAACCCTGTAAAGGTGCCTTAGGAGGATTTGAAAGAATTTTTTGACAAGCGGAACAGTCTTTGCTCAATTCTTCAATGTCTGCGACCAGACCCGACCACCAAAAATATGATCTCGCGACATGTTTCATCTTTACAATACCTGAATGAGAACTATGGAGTTCTTTCAAAATAGTTTTTCTCAGATTAACTGGAATGATAACTCTGTGCCCCCATAGTATTACATTTTTTTCGATACTGAGTTCATTACGCCTATAAAAATATGGTTTCAAAACATCATCATATTTTTGCGGCCACTCTGTACGTATACATTCATATACCTTAGAAAGTAATAAATCCCGTTTTTTCTCATCTCCTATATCTGGAAATGTAATTGGAATGTCTGAATCATTTAACAAATGATTCACAAATACATCCTCATTCAAATCATTTTCAACATTTTCGGCAATTGGCAATCGACTCAGAAAACCAGCAATATTATTTTCGGTATTGACGTATTTTATGTCAAAATTGAAGCCACTAAGGAAATGTGCGTATCTCTGCAATCTATTGGCTACCATAACCGGTATTCCTTTTGTTGAACCAAAGATCGAAACTAGCGCCTTGCTATGAGTTTTTAGAGTGAATTTTCTGCCATACAGATATTGATAAAACTTTTCGACTCCGAATATTATTGCAGTTGCTTCCTTATCCAAAGCCGAATAAAACTTTCCAGATTTAGATAATGTTCTAGAAGCATAACAGATGGGCCGCTCTGTACCATTTTCATAGATGTGAGAAATAACTGCTCCTACGCCATAGTCTGAACTGTCAACAGTTAGAGATATTTCCATATCGGGATCAAAATGTGTCAAAAACTCGTCCGAACAGAGTTTTTGCTTAATTTGATCAAATGCCACTTTGCATTCTTGATTCCACTGCCACACAGTATCCTTCTTCAACAATTCATATAATGGGTTCAAAATATCAGGAATATTTTAAAAAAATCTATTGTAGTAATTTACTGTGCCTAAAAAAAATTTAAGTTGCGTAACGTTTAACGTTAACGGTTCTGGCATTTTTTTATTGAATTTACTTTTTCTGGACACTTATGAAGTCCTAATTCATCAATAATGAAACCCAAATAAGATACTGAATCTGCAAAAAACTTACATTTTTCCTTCTTCAGAGTAAGGCCACACTCTCGTTAGCATTCCAAAACTTTTCGCAAATTTTGAATGTGTTCATTTTTTGTTTTTCCAGTTATTAAAATATCATCTAGGAATACGCACACTCCTGAAAAATCTGTAAACAATAATTGTTCCATTATTCTTTGAAACTGAGATGGACCAGATACTATACCCTTTGGGAGACGATTGAAAATAAACAACCCCTTATGTGTTGAGATGGTAGTCAACATGCGTGAAGATTTCTCGAGAATAATCTGGTTATAAGCAGATGACAAATCGAGTTTTGTAAACTATTTTCCGCCTCGTAATTTTGCAAAAAGATCATCCACTCTGGGCAAGGAAAATTTATCAGCGAGTATATGTGGATTTATGGTGACTTTATAATCACAGCAAATTCTTACGCGACCATCTTTCTTCAAGATGGACACGATAGGTGTTCCCCACTCCGAAAATTCAATCGGGGAGACGATACCCCCTTTGACTAATTCATCTAGCTCGTGCTCTACCTTTTCCTTCAATGCAAAGGGCAATGGTCTCGGCTTATGAAACCTTGGAACCACATCCGGTTTGAGAGTTAGAGTAATATTACATTTATTGAATGCTCCCATTTGATCGGAAAAAACCTTCGAAAATTCCTTACTCAACTGGTCAACAAAATTTGAGCTTATGTGATTAATCTCGACGAATTCCATGTTATAGCTTCTCAAAAAATTGCGACCTAAAAGCAACAATCCTGTATCATTTACGACAAAGAATTCTAAATTTCTAATTTTTTTTTATTCCACCTCCAAGCAAACTTTTCCCAGGGGATGGATTTCATGTCCAGAAAAATTAATTAACGAAATATTTGTTTTTATCAAAGAATGATTCGAAAAAACACTTTTGAATATACTGGCTGGAATTACACCCACAGCTGATCCACTATCTAATTCGAATTTAAACATTTTACCCTGCAATGAAATTTCCACCGTCAAAGGTTTATCGTCTGAAATAGGTGACTGAATATTACAAATAACATGGGGTTCTTCATCCCCAGATATATCATCTTCAACTACATAATTAACCCTAGTAAATTTTTTACAAACTGCACTCAAGTGTCCCCGATTATGACAATTGTTGCAAATATAATTCTTGTACGGGCACATATCAGAATGGTGGTTTTTACCGCACCGGACACATTTCAAACCTCGTATCTCGTATATCAACGAATCTTCTTTGATGGACATTTGCATTTCCTGTTTGTGAAGTTGATGCAAATTCATCACTGACACCTCTTCCAACACTACGACTGCTGCAATTCTGATTCGATTTGTTATACCTTGTTGATCTATTGTTTGAAGATACCCGGAAAACCTCAGGTGATTCTTGCTTGACTTCTGCCGCCTCTTTTTCCTCTGAGAGTACAGCCATTGAAGCTTCTTCAATTTTTGCTATGTTCATAGCTTCAGTTAACTTGTCGTTTTCACCAACCTTGCCATATAAACTGTTGCCTAATTTCCCAGGATTGAACTTCGTGACAAATAAATCGGTTAATTCCGAATCTAACTGTTCGCCGAACTCACAATTTCTGGCTAGTCCCTTCAGTCTTGCACTCCATTCTTGCACATTTTCGTTTTCTTGCTTCACCGCACTATAGAACTTTTGTCTCTCGACCCAAACAACATTTGACTTATTGTAATGATCAGAGAGATTTTTCACAATTGTTTCGGAAGCAGTCTCCTCAGGTTTATTTGGCAAACATAAATTTATTGCCAATAAGTATGCCTCCTCTGAATTATACAGTAGGTTTGCTCTCTTGATATTATCGTCGGTTATAGAACTCACTATAAAATACTGTTGGGGCCGTTTTATGTACACATTCCATTCACTTTCTTTGGGGTCAAAAACAAACTGTGAAATACCAGTAGCCATATCTAATTTCAAGACTATTGAATTAAATACGCAAAAAAGTAGGTATACTCGTCGCCAGTGTAATGTTTAAGGATATAATAAATATACTCGAGCTAGGACTGAAGTGTGTTTTATTCATCTCTTGCATTTGGTGTTCGAGTACAAAAACGCTTCCAGAATAAAAAAGCCACGATGTCTTTTTTTTCTGTGCATTGTGGAACATACAAAGTGGAGCTGAATATTACTTATTAGCAAAACCCAATCAATACATTACAGTTCCTGTAAGATAGCTGATATCCAGGCTTCACGAAACCAACTCATGTCCAGGTGAACTATTCTTATTGAACTTTTCCATTCCTGAGTGTATATTATTCCTACTTTTGACCTCCTGAACTTTATTATCAATCCTATGTCAGAAAACATAACCAATAGACTCTTTCACGAATCAAAAACATTTTGGTTAGTTATTTGTTCGTTGTACGAATATTCTTTCAGGACTCGTTCGAAAACTGCACTGAGCAGAATCATTGTTTCAATTTTTCACTGTATATGTTTTTAGTAAATTCAATCAGATAAGTTGGATTTTTCCTAGATCAGGGATTTCCAATATAAGGAAATTCCAAGATCAATCTATAATATATTTGAATTTCGGATTCTCAAGAAAAAAAAGGGAACTCAAATTCAAATAAAAATTGGTACTAGATTGGATTTTGGAGTTATTTTATTTGCTTCTCTCTTTTTCTCTCACAAAATACATGACATCAAGAGACAGCCCTGCACTCCAGAGAAACCACACCGTTGAGAAGGAGTTCATTATGTTCATCGGCGTCCGTCTGAGCTCGGAAGGAGGTAAAACTAAAAAGGCATAAAAACAGGTAGAAAATTCAGCATATTTACATTTCGAAAACTATGAAGATATTTTGAAAAACAAATTTTACATTTCTATACAAACTCATAACTCAAAAATATTACTCAATTCCTTTGAAATTAACACATCAAACAGATTCTCAATGCTCAAAATATATAAATATAAAATAAATTGGCACCACAAACGTGGGCGATAAAAAAACTACTGATCAAATAATATATATGTTATATCTGGATTTCTCTCTTCGACTTTTTGAAAAATGATACAATGGTGGCTGCTACCACCGTGGAAAACACTGGATAGACTTGAACTGATTTATTTCAGATACTTGTTTAACAATGAAGAAGTGTTTAAAATATGAGTACTACTTAACTACTGACTCTCACGGTCACGCAGGACCTATTTATAAGGTTCGGAATATAGTGTCAGCATAAGCATTGTGAGGAATGAAATGCGACCACTTGCTGATGCTGCACTATCAGCATTTTCACGAGAAGTTGTTATCGCTTGTAATTTGATATATGTGAGACATTGTCGTGAGACCGTATCTTTGCATATAACAACTCCCCTTTATTATAAAAAGTTGTTGCTTTGGCTGCAACTTTTATCAAGCACTTTCTTTGAAATAATTCTTGTTGAGTTGAATTTCTTCTTTCACTGGTTCTTGAATGTTGATGCTCGGTCTTCTCCTCGGAATGAACCTCGCCAAGGGACGAGGTGTCCTGCTAGGTCTTGGATCTGGTGGTGGTTGGTCGTTTGAGGCGGCTATACCAATTCGGATGGGTCCTCTGCGTCGGCATTTGCAACAGATGTAGAGAACGATCAAGGCGATGATCAACACTATAGTGCAATATGTGAACCAAGAGATATGCTTGTTCACAAATGATTCGATTATCATTTTATCGATTTCGTCTGAGTATTGACTCAATTTGTGTTGGGCTATATTGAGTTCGTCCACATTGATTTTATTGAGTTTCAGGGGTTTTAACTCAGGAAGGTGTCGTTTTTCAGGAAGGTGCTCACAGCAGCTATAGGGTATCTGTACTGCGTGATTCCTGTAGGTGATATTTTTGTATCTGTCGACGAGGAATTTGGAATGTATTCTCGTGCTCCCAACAAATGAACTACATCCAGGTTGAAGTTTCAGCAAAGAATTGGTTTTGACCAGTTTAGTTATTGGTTCCATATTGGTACATTTGATGGTGATTGGTAATACTTCGGATACTGTAATGAGCCATAGGTTGTCGTCTAGTTCTTTGATATTGTAATCCTTGGCGTAGATGATGGAAGATTGGCAGGTTTTCGGAGGGGCTGTTAACGTTCTAAGCAGCTGAGCTTCGCAAATGGCTTCACTATCCAACGGGTCGGGTAATACTTCAGAACAAATTCTCACGCCATGAATAATGATTTTACATTTTTCTAGATTTTGAAGTGAAATATACAACAAAGATTCATCATCTCTCGCGACATACTTTTGGAATGTTAGTAAAATGTGGTGAAGCCCTGTTCTATTATCTGGTATTGGTATCGGCAATAGTCGATAAAGAGTATACGTTTCTGGCTCGACTAATGGTATTTTCAAAACGAAAACTATTCTAGAATCGATTTGATATGCTTCAAGTTCAACGATCTCAATATATTGGGCAACATTTGAAAGTTGAATCGGTAAAGGCAAGTTATTTTTGTGAAGTGATTGAGAGATTCCCTGAAGTGAGTTGATCAAATCATTCGGAGTAATTATTGAGCTATGAAGTATTTTCAATCGAGCAAATGTGATTGAATTCAATATGTCATCGAGAGTAGTTTCTAAGAAAAGATAGATTTCCATTAATGTTTCGCATACTTCTATGTTTTTAATTGTGCTTCGTTAAAGGCAAGATCATCCGAAAGGTTATAGATATATTTTTCTATTTCTTTTATATCGCGATTGAAAGTTTCTTCATCGATCTGTAATTTTTGAATAGTCGAATTGAAATTTTTGATCACCGACGTGGTTACAGTTATTTGATTTTTCAAGAGGTTTTCTATTTGGTGTTCGTCTCGTGAAAGTTTTTCAATACAGCTAAAATAATATTCACCGTCTGATGCATCTAGGTTTCCGGTAATTGCTTTCCAGAAAGTTTCTACGCCGTTAATTAGGCCGCGTTTCGGTCTTTTCTCATATTTTTCGGTATCAGCGAATATTTCTCGATATTTCAAATTGAGTGAGGAGGATATCTGAGTCAAGAGACTGATATGTGTTTTCACTTCAGTTTTGAAAGAAGTCATTCTCGGGTTTGATTGTTCAAACGTATATAACATATTTTCTAGAATTCTATCATTGTTAATAAGGGCTGAGTTTATGGAATCTAGGTCTTTATAAACAAGTAGGGTCCATTTATCGTTGGAAATTTTCAGAGTGGTTTCTTCGTGAAGGAAGACGCCGATGGTATTGTTAATGGGTTGAATAGAGTATTGTGAATACGCTGCTGGAATCAGCAGGAGAAGCCTGAAAATAAAATTAATTTTCAGTATATGGTTTCAATCTATCGAAATTTACTTTTGTTTTTTGTTTAGTTTTCCAATTGACTAGCATTGCTGAATTTTGAAAAATTTCTATTATTTCGAATGGTCCATTGAATTTATTTCCGAGTTTATTTTGTATTTGAGATTCTTTAACGTAAACCTTGTCTCCTACTTTATTTTCGGGTACAGAGGGTGAAATGTGCCTGTCGAATCTAATTTTTGATTGTTCTTTTTGTTTCTGGGTTCTTTCCCTTGCGATCTTGAAGTAATACGATATTTTGTTATTGAGATCTCTCACATACTTTGATATCAATTCTTTCTGATTATAAAGGGTTTCAGGTGGTCTAACTGAGGTGTGTCCGAATAAAAGTTCATAGGGTGTAAATCCATGTGTTTTGTTTTTACAGTTATTGTAACAAATAACAGCATAAGGCAAAACAGCTAGGGGGTGCTCGTGAGGGTTTTCAATTTCATTTGCTCTGATCATTTCTAAGAGGGTTGCATGAAAACGTTCCAAAGAGCCGTTTGATTGCGGGTGGTTGATGCTAGAAAATGACTGTTTAATGTCATAGAGCATACAGAGATCTCTCATCATTGTATTGTTGAACTCGCGACCGGAGTCACTATGAATTCTGAGTGGAGTCCCGTAGTATTGAAGAAAAAGTATTAACGTATTGACAACTGATATTGCGGATTTATCCTCCATTGGGTATGCTTGGGTGAACTTTGTCAGTTCATCTCTAATAGTTAGAACATAGTTTTTGTTTGGAATTTCTAGGATGTCTATGTTTATTCTTTCGAATGGTGTTTCAGGTGTTTCAGTAATTAGAAGTGGACTGCTTAGATTTTTTCTGCAAATTTTGACTTTTCGACAGGTGCCGCATTTTTTGATAAAATTTTCTACATCTTTTACTAGATTCGGCCAATTATATTTTTGTTTTATTCGCCTAACAGTCTCGTTGATACCTCGATGTAAGTTACTTTTACCAGAGTGACATTGGTCTATGATGATGGGAATTTAGTCTGTATCAGGGGTTTTTGTTAAATTTTGACACAGATAGTTATTTTGATGATATCTCTTTCTGCAAAAATGAAGCTAATCATTTCTAATATAGGTAGATCTAAATTATTTTCAACAAAATGAGTCTTTGAAAGGTCGATGTCGTTCTTCCATTTGTAAAGTGCGTAAAACAGAAGTTCGTTTACTGCGTCTGGGTTGAAAGGCAATGGAACTATATAATACTTCCTACCTTTAACTGATCTACTCGACAGGACATTGACTCTATTGTTGTGAAATTCGGCATTCTCTTCGAAAATATCGTCTATGATTTTTTCGTGGAGATCCTCGAATAGATTTTGTCGAAAAAACGTGAGAATATGTTTATGTTGTTTGTCTAGTAGTTGACTGTTATCGTAATTTATTTTTGAATATTCAATAAGAGATTGAGTTCGGTACAAATCAACAAAGGTGTAAAATTCATTTTGAATTTGTTCAAGAAGAGTTTCTTCGTTTTCTTGAGATTGTGGAGTGTCTTGGGATTTACTTGGTCCTGGAAGGGGTTGTTCGTCTGTCTGTTCGTTTGGATTTTCGTTTGACGCGAATATTGCAAGTTTTGACTGAAAATTCGCGCATTGTCTGAAATGATTGATTTTTATTCGGGAAAGTGCATCCGCGTTTTTATTTATTTTGCCGGGTTTGTATTCTATTTCGTAGTCGTATTCTTCAAGTTTCAACCGCCAACGTGCCAGCCTACTACCTGGGTCTTTAATTGAAAAGAGCCAAGTGAGGGGTCTGTGGTCTGTAATCAGTTTGAACTTTCTGCCGAAAAGGTAGGGTCGAAAATGTTTCACGGCCCATACAATCGCTAAAAGCTCTCTCTCAATGGAAGAGTATTTAGTTTCAGCATTGCAGAGTGTCCTCGAAGCATACACTATCGGAAGGTCTTTGCCTATAGTGCCTTGTGAAAGGACGGCGCCTATAGCAAATGCACTAGCATCTGTGGTTGAAAGGGAAGGTTCCTCAAAATTTGGGTATATTAAAATGGGACTGGAAGTGAGGGCTAGTTTCAGTTCATTGAATGATTTTTCGCATTCTGAATCAAAATTAAATGGAATATCTTTTTGTAATAGTTCTGTTAGAGGTTTAGAGATTTTGGCAAAATTTGATATAAAACGTCGGTAATATCCGGCTAAACCTGAAAACGATTTAATGTCTTATGGGGTTTTTGGTCGAGGAAAATCTCGAACGCATTCAACTTTGGACGGGTTTGGTTTTACGCCATCTTTGGTGATGATGTGGCCCAGATATGCAACTTCCTTCCTCAGAAATTCGCATTTGTCTGGTTGGATCTTAAGATTCGCTTTCCTCGGTCGTTTGAAGACTTCGGTTGGTCTGGAAATGTGTTCATGATTCGTGGGGGAATATATGATAATGTCATCCATGTATACAAGGCAGCGCTCGTTTTGGATGCCAAGGAGAATGTTGTCCATCACTCGTTGAAAAGTTGATGGAGCATTCTTCAGCCCGAACGGCATACGAACAAATTCGTAGTGCCCATTCTCTACGGAGAAGGCTGTTTTTGGAACGTCTCTCGGGTCTATTTCTTTTTGATGAAAACCTGACGCGAGATCGAGGGTAGTGAAGTACTGACACTTCCCGAGTTGATCAAGCAAATCAGAAATATTGGGCAAGGGGTATTTATCGTCCGCAGAGAGCTCGTTCAGTTTTCGATAGTCGATAACGACTCGCCATTTGGGTTTGCCAGAAGCGTCTAGCTTTTTGGGGACTACCCAAACTGGGGACGACCATGGGGATGCGGATGGTTGAATGATCCCTTGATTGAGCATTTTAGAAATTTGGTTTTTAACTTCTTCCTTGTGGATTCGGGGATATCTATAGGATTTAGTGAACACTGGTCTTGCGTTATTTGTTTCGATGGTATGTTTAATTTCGTTCGTGAAGGTAAGGTTGTCTCCCTCGAGGTAAAATATGTCAGAGAACTCTAAACAAAGGGCTGTTATCATTTGTTCTTCCTCTTGGTTCATGTGATCAAGTCTCAATTGATTACGAATTTCTTGAGTTCGATCTATTTGTTCCAAATTTTGATCATTAGTAGTGTTAAAGTTCAGGGCTAATTCAAAACTTGATATCGGTTCTGAAATAAAGTCTGTGAAGTTCACGGTCTTTGGAATAGCATTGGCATTTATGATTGACGTCAAGAATTCGCCTTTCTCGTTAATTTTTACTAAAGCATTCGGTATTCTGACTTTCTCTTTTTCCTGTGCTAGCAGTATAGCATCAGTGTTCTTGAGGTTGCTTTCAAGTTTGAATACTCGTTCCATGCTAGGTTCAATTGATATTTCATTTGTTTCACTATCGGTTTTAATATCGTCTTCTGTAACTTTGAATAAAGGAACTGTTTTGAAATCTGTTATCAGTTGTTTGTTTTTCAGATCTATGATACAGTTATAATGTTCAAGAAAATCAGATCCTAATGGACCGTCGAATTCAATGTCTAAATCATAAACGAATACTTTATGTGGATCATTGTCTTTGAAATTTATCAAAGTAGATTCTGTTATAAAAACTTTTTGGTCTGTGATTCCCTGGACTATTACATTTTCGGGAAATCGGTGAAGATATTTTTCACAAGTTTTTGGCTTGAATATGGAAATTCCAGCGCCAGTGTCGATGAGTATTTTGAATGTATTTGTTAGGTCTTTTATATAGTAGAGGTTTTTAGAATTCATTGCATGCAGTGAGCTTACATGAAACGTTGCTCTGGGAAATTCAGCTCGGGATGGTAGTATCCTAAGTTCATTGATTGGACTTGTGTTTGAATTTCCGATATTGGGTCGTTGGTTTGGTTGGAATCTGGAGGATGATTTTGAGAAGGGAGTGAAAGAAAATCCTAATATTCATCGTTATTCAGACCACTATTATATTGATCGTATTGGTCATACTGAGAGTATTGATCGCGATAATGTTGAGGGTTTTGGCTATTATCCGTATAATAGTCATCGAATCTTCGGCTACTATCTTCATAATAATTTTGTGATTCTGAATAATTAACTGAATCGAAATCTTGGTATTCTGTATCTTGGTAATTCATACAGAATGTTCTTTGTTGGTTGAAATTAGGGTTGCGTTGAATAACTGGAGGACGAAAATTGTTCTGAGACTGATTTTGATTTTTGAAAACTGGTTTCGGTTGGGTATTTTGAAATTGTTGTGGGTTTTTCTGCATATTTTGAAATGGTGGTCTCGGATCGTTATTTTGGTAATTTACTGGGGGACGATTTTGTTGAAAAGTGTTGGGTCTCGAAAAGTTTGTATTAGAATTCTGGGGAAAATTCGAGTTGAAGGTTCTTTGCCTTTGTCGACATTCGTGTGACGAGTGGCCAAGATGTCCACAAAATGTACATTTCGGAGGGTGAGATGAATGAGGTTTTTTGGGAATATTGTTTCTTACTTGTTGTTGTCTGTCGTGTTTTTGATTCTCAAAATAGGACAAATGAAGTTCTCTTCTAATGCGCATATGTGCTTCGAGCATGTCTCTAGGGTTTCCTGCGCGAATTATCTGGCCTAGTCTAGGTTCTAGTCCGGTAAGTAAAGTGTTCAATGTCATAGTTTCGATTAATCTTGACTGAGCCTGTTTCTGCTCTACAGTAAGAGCACTTTTCTGAATGCAAGCATGCATCTTAGCGTTGTGTACTTGTAAACGATTGAAGAAAACTAAAGCGGTTTCATTTAGTAATTGTTTCAATCGTTGAAGATCTTGAATAAGTGAGGTGAGATCTCGGGTATCACCAAAATTCAAACTCAATAGGTGCCTAATTTCATGATAATTTTCAGGGTTTCTTGAGCTTATGAGTTGGGCAGCTCTTCCTCCGAGTTTATTTTTAATATGAATAGTTAATAAATTTTTCTGATCACGGGTTGCCATTTGATGAGCACAATCACAAGCATTCATGAAGGTTGTAAGAAAAATTTGATCTCCTTCGAATTCAGGGACAATTGAAAATATCTCAGATAATTTATATGGTTCAATTTCGGGTATTGGTTCAGGGTGGGCTTGATTTTCATTATCGTTATTGTCCATGTTGCTCAATTAATTGATCTCACTCGAACAGTATCGAATGTTAATAATAATTTATTTATACTTTTTTCTAATAGTCGAACTGTGCGACTATTTTCTATTATAATAGAATAGGTTATTATTGTAAATTGGGTTTGGGCTTAAGTTAATAATCAATCGGTATGATTATTGGAAATATGTAAAACGAGATGATTGATTCTTTGTCACTTACAATAGTGCTTTCATGGGTGATTCGTCTTGTTCTTGAAGTTTCCACCAGGGGCTTCACCGGGTGTTCCTTCCGTGGGCTTCAAGTGATAACTCCTCAGGTTCTTTGTTTCCTCAAAGGATTGGAATCCACCGCTACCAGTTAGAAGGTTTTCTTGTTCTAGCAGCGTTCAGGAATCCTACAGCGACTGCGCCAATTGTTATATCTGGATTTCTCTCTTCGACTTTTTAAAAAATGATACAATGGTGGCTGCTACCACCGTGGAAAACACTGGATAGACTTGAACTGATTTATTTCAGATACTTGTTTAACAATGAAGAAGTGTTTAAAATATGAGTACTACTTAACTACTGACTCTCACAGTCACGCAGGACCTTATTATAAGGTTCGGAATATAGTGTCAGCATTAGCATTGTGGGGAATGAAATGCGACCACTTGCTGATGCTGCACTATCAGCATTTTCACGAGAAGTTGTTATCGCTTGTAATTTGATATATGTGAGACATTGTCGTGAGACCGTATCTTTGCATATAACATATATAACAAAATGGCGCCCAAAACGTAGGACACATCTGGAAAAGGCAAAACAGGAGTGAGTGTGAAAAATTTTGAGTAAAATAGAAAATGGATTTGATAGATGGTAAAAGAGTAGGTATGGAAGGAGATGTGGAAGATGGTGATCATGGAGAGACAAGTGCGGGTGGAAAAGAGGAAGAATCAGATGGAAAGTAGAATGGATGAGAAATTTGAATTGTTCATGGAATTCATAGGGAGTAATATAGAAGGTATGTCTGAGAATATGTAAAAAAAGGGAAGAAAGAGCAAAAGAATATATGGAAAGAATAGAAGAAAGAATGGAAGGTATGGAGAAAAGTATGGAAGGTAGGTTGGAGAAAATGAAAGAGTATATGATAAAAAAATATGAGGAGAATAAGAAGAAAAATATCAATACATGTAATGATTTTGAAAAAAAGGTTGAACAACAAAGTACATGATTTTATAATAAAATCAATGGGGAAATCAGTAACATAAGCAATTCTGTAGAAAAAAAACAATAAACGAATAAGAGATATGAGAATAGAAATGGAAATTGAAAAACATAATACCTTAATAGAAATAGAAAATGTAAACAAAAAGGTGGACTTACAGAAATCAAGCTCAAATAACAAAATTTTTAGTTTTGGTGATGAAATAACAATAATTAAGAAAAAAATAATTGCTGGCAGACATAATGGTGATCATTGTACAAAAATCAAAGGGTTGGAAAATAAACTAAAACAATCAGAAGAAATGTAGGAGAAATGAAATAGTAGAGACTAGGATAATAACAAGCTACCAAAATTTTCAAAATAACAATAAATTTGATGACAATATAAAAAAATTACACCCTACAACATTCATAAAATTGTTGAAAAATAAAACGAGAAATATAAAAGGAAATGAAGAATTGAAATATTTCATTAGAGGATTTTTAGTGAATCAAACTTGTACATGATTCAAAAGTCAGGAGAATAACAAACAATTTTGAAGAATTATTTTTAAAACAATATTGGAGAGAAAATTCACAATTGATTGTAAGAGATCAATTACAATTTGGAAAATTTTATGAGAAAAGTAGCATGAATTATAATAACTATGCAATACAATTATATTCAATAGCACAATACTCAAATCGAAAGATGAAAGAAGAAGAGATTGAAAGTAATATCAGTAGACATCGCAGGCAAGAAATATTTGAAATCATTAGCATGCATGAAACTAAAACTATAGCTAGGCTCAGTGATTACCTAATGTGGTTAGAAAGGACTCGATCATACAGAAATTGGGGTAGGAGAAATCAAAGTAATAGGTATTTTAATAATGAGAATCAAAATATTCAAACAAGGTATGAAAGTAGAAGGGAATATAATGATTATAATGATAATGACAGGGATCAATAGAATGATAATATGGTAGAAATAACAATAATTTTCAAACAGATAGAGGCGTAAATAACTACAATTAGAGGTATATGGAAAACCAAAATAACAGAGAATATAATAGAAACAATTATAATAATAATAATATTAGGGATAGTTATCAAAATATATACCATAATCAACATAAAAATAATAATAATTATAGAACTCAAAATCAAGGTTACAATCAACTAAACAGAAATTAATATAACAGGGAAAGTAGAAGAAATAATCATTCTGGAAAAAATGAATACAATAAGGCAGGTAGGAGAAATTCATATTCTGAATGACGAAATGATGAACGCACTAGGCAAGTCAGAAAGATTATCTGATGATGAACAAAGACAACCAGTGCAAAATGACTCTGGGAACTCAAATTATGTACAAGAGGGAAAAAATGGAAAAAATGCTGAAAATTTTCAATGAATAAACCAGGTAGGAAGCTGGAACAACCAATTTATGAACATCCCAAGGAATATATTCACCTAAAGGATAATGGACAACAAGACCAAATAAATAATTTAATAACATGGCAAGGAAAAATAGGAGATAGAATAATGAAAATTCTTATTGATACAGGTTCGGAAGCATCACTTATGAATAAAAACAGTTTAGGAAATGATATCGATATTCTGAATAAAATGGTTGAAATGCTAAAAACAAATTCAGTGGGGATAAATGGAAAGGAACTATCAGAAGAAAATAAATTCAACAATGTGAATTTGGAAATTAGGAAAAAATTAATTGAAATACAACTATTGGTGGTACGAAATATGGATGAAGGTGTAATAGTGGGTACAGATCAGTTGGAATAATAATGCTAAGATAGATTATGAAAGAAAATCAATGAAAATAATGAAAAATTGGTTCAGTTTTGAAGATTTGAATGATACAGTTAATCTGAACAAAGATATTTTGTGTACTAAAAGTATATGTGAGAAAAATGAGTGTGGAAATAATAATAGTGATAACGAAGAGAATAAAAATGAATATGATATAAATAGAATGGAAAATGATGATATCAATAATGATAAATATGAAAGTGATATAAGATATGAATATTATGTATATGAGTTTTTGAGAAAGTATGAAAGGTTAACAATGTAACACACAAGACTAGCAACGAAGCATGTACACGAAATAGAAGTCAGAGAAACTGAGGATTTCAAGTCAAAAAGTTATCCGATTCCATACAGATTTAGAGAACAAGTGAGAGGTGAAGTAGAGAAAATGGTAGAACAGGAAATAATCCACAAATGTACCACAAATTATATAAATCCAATTGTTGTAGTAGAAAAGAAAAATAAATAACTTAGATTATGTTTAGATGCTCGAGAAATAAATAAAATAACAATACCTCAGTATAAATCTCCAATGAACATTGAAGCCATATTTGGCAGAATTACAAAAATAAAAATATTTTCAAAAATCCAAAACACAGTTCTTGGTTAATTCCATTAGATGAAAGTGTCAGAAATTTCATAGGATTTTGTATAGAAGGGGTGATCTATAGATATTGCGTTGTACTATATAGTTCACTTTCAGCTTGTCCAGCACTTGAAAGAGATTCACACCAAATATTAGACAAATATGAACATTTTGTATTACATTATGTAGACGATATTTTAATATATTCAGAAAATGAAGAGTCACATAAGCAACATTAAGACAAGGTTTTATGAAAATAAGATGAGGCAGGTTTGAAAATGAATTTGAATAAATGTGAATTCTTCCAAAAAGAAGTGACATATTCAGGATATAAAGAAATGAACAAGGATTTGAAATGGATCCAGAGAGAGTGAAAACAATTGAGAATTATGTCAGATCACACAATTTGAAAACTTTCAGAGGATTTTTGAGAATGTTGAATCATTTTGAAAGACTGATACCAGATTCAAGTAGAAAAGAGTTGCCACCATCATGCAGTTACGAAATAGCATGGGAAGAATTATAGTGCTAGTGAATTGGAAATGGCAAGTATAATTTTCTGCGTGGCGAAATCAGGATTCTATTTATTTCGAGGGGAATTCTTCATAGAAACAGATGATGAGGGGTTGATTTCTTTTTTGAAATATAAATATGCGAGCAACATAATTCATAGGTGGTCATTATTATTACAGGAATATAAATTTAAAAGAAAGCATATACGAGGCAGGAAAAATATAATAACAGACACAATTACCATAATGGGAAAGAATAATTCGAGTAATTCGAGAAGAATAAAAAAAGGACTAAATGTATTTAGAGGATCAGAAAAATCTAACTGGAAAGGATAAAAAAAGAGGAACTATGGGAAGAAATGGAGTAGTTATCAAAGAGTTGAATGAAAATGAATTATATGTGGTAACAAAACAGTTGTTAGAAAAATTATTTCGGAAGATTCATGAAAAATATTTACATACTGGTATCAGAGAAACGTTTATGATATTCACAGAAAATTCTATGAGTTGTAGGGATGTTGCATGGCTTCCACGGTAACCGTTCAACTTATACCGCAACAATTTCTTTTTAACAGTCACTGGTGGGATATTTAGAGGCAGGCGAGTACCCTATTGGGATATTTCGTGATCTCAGTAGGGCATTCGACTGCGTCAATCATGCTCTACTTATGTCAAAATTATATTCGTATGGTATCAGAGGAGTTGCATATGACTGGATTTTCTCCTCAGATAATAGGCATCAATGTATCAGTGACTCATATTGATGAGACTACTTGTAGCTTTTATAATTCCGAGCTGCCCAAATTATCATGGGTGTGCCCCAAGGTTTCGTAAGTACGGCCCTCTACTTTTTTTATTGTATACCAATGAATTGAAAACCTTCTTAACTTCGTCAGATCTGACAATGTACGCCGACGTTACGTCTCCGATAGTATTTGAAAAAAATGGTGATTTACTGGCGGTCAAATGTAAAAACACACTATAGTCAGTTACTGATTGACCAATCCTGGAAAAACGCAAATGGTTCGATTTTACAATCGCCAGAAATAATGTGCTTGTGTGCAGTTCAATATTGAAGATGATGAAATTCAGTATGCAAATGAAAGCACATTTTTGGGTATCTGCATGGATGCGAGCCTGAACTGGAGACAACACTGCTCTGAGTTGATAGGCAAAATTACCTCTATTTGTTATCTTTTGAGGAATCTTAGCGACATCTTTTCAGGATATTAACTCCTTGCCCTGTGTAGATTGAGATATGGTATATGTTTATGGGGCAACTCTACGGCGGTGCCTGATGTATTTATAGCACAAAAACGTAATGTAAAAGTAATAGCTATATATATATATATATATATATATATATATATATATATTCGAAATGGCCTTTCTTATTTTCGAAACTGAACAAGAGTTTCGTATCGTAAATATTGTGATGGGACTGAGCATTTACAATAAATTATTGAATGATATGAAAGAGGCTAAAAATTTCATTGAATTTTCTCGAATGCTCAAAGGGTTCTTGATCGATACAACCTTGACGAATTCTGGTATGTGTACGTAAGTATGTACAAATGTGACGATATGCAAATGTACATATGTATGAACAAAGAAAAATGAATGAATTGAATAGTATTCAGCAAACAATCAATGAATCTGTCGCTCTCAGATTTCATTTCGAGGAATGACACCTCGGCATTGAGTCTCCAGCAGATGGCGAGGCTCGAGATCCTCTTCTGACATGTCCTCACTTCGTTATGGCTAGGCGTGTCAGATGAAATGCCATGTTTATAGAGCACGGCAACGCACGTGAAAATTTTAGAGCTACATCCTCCACGGACAGTGCAATGAAAATGATTTTGAGACGATCTTGCTTATTCCAAGACCGCCATAGATTTTCCTTGACAAATCAACATTCTGTGTACTGTTTTCTTCAATGTAGCACACACTGTATACCTCAATATTTTTCCTTTGATGCTGCACACTTTGTATACTACATGGTTGCCAAATTTTTTTGGAATGTTGCATCGCCGTTCTTCTTCAATTTTGCATGGTCGCCATATTTTCTCCACTTAGAATATATCCATAACCTCATAGGTTAATTTTACAATCGGCAGTACGCCCCTCATTCCTCATCCACATAACCTCTGCTATATTTCACAACCGCGACCCATTGGCAACTCTGCGCGTATTGTTTAGCGCTCGTCATGACTCAACGCGAGCGTTTTTATACCACCTCTGTCATGATTGAATCATTTGCCCCGCTAGTGTGGCAATCAGCTTATTCATTTTTCACACAGGTGGACCAGGGCAAAGCTCCTGTGTGGTAGCTTTTTTTCCAGCACGTCCACATAGCGACTTTTTGCCAGTTCCGCTTCCCGCCCCACATAGAGCATCCACTTCTCTGATATACCTATCCTGTTCCGATGCCTCCTAAATGGATAATAACCCGCCAGTTGCCATATTCGAGTACATATTGTAACCGATATAAGTTTTCGTAAAGCATCATTGTTACACAAATCTGGATTGAAATGGCGTGTGTCTAATATGAACATATGTAGACAAAACTAGATATATATTGACATTTTCCGTTCGAAAGAATCATCCATGTCTGTCTTCTTTTACAGTGGAATGAAAAAATCTGATTTTTTCCAGATGTTCTGAACTCAATTCATTCAACTCTGATGACCTATCTGAGAGATCATCCCCACTTTTACCAGAGCTGATAAGTGACAACAGACCAGATGAAAGTATTCGGTCGATTTCCTGTAATAGTCGGTGTTTTCCGACGATTCCATCAAGAATTCCTGATACACCACCACCAGCTTATGAAAATTTGAAAATGTCTTCTTTGGAACAGAAAAAAATATCTGATTCTGCTAATTCAGCAAGTTTTGATGAAACGGAAAATTCAAGACCAGGTAAATTGAACATGAATTCTGTAGTAACTTCATTCGCCATCTCTTCCGATGAAAGTTGATTTCGAAACTATTTGAAGGAATAGAGGACAAAGTTGTTAGCAGTTATCATGTTTCTCAAATTCTGTATTCGCATAATTGATATAAAACGCTGGGCCTGAAAATATTCAAATTGGCTCTTCTACAGGTGTTTCCTCAATTCCGAATGGGAATTCCTTCATTTTATCCCAGACATCATTGAAGAATAGCGTGGGAAGAGGCAGTAGGAGGTTTGGAAGTTTTCCTATATGCTCTTCGCAAATCCTGGATGAAATCAGAAATAGCTTCAGAAGTTGTGAATCAGTTACTCTTTCACGAAATTCTAGACATACAAAAAGCTGTTATGGAAAAAATTTGGTGAGATATTTTTCGGATTCAGAATTGATATCAAATAACATTGTCAGCATCGGTAATTGTACTGCTACAGATAGATCCAAATTGAAAAACAGTTTTTCAACTGATGATCTCTCTTCATTTTAGAAAATATGAGTATTGATATCGGGGAAAACTGAATACCAAAGTACTGATTGTGATATAATTAGTAGTTGTGGATGTGCAATGCCAATTATATAGTATATACATGAGTAGAGTGTTTCATTCCAGATTCCTTTCGAAGGGGGTGGCTCTTTGAATAACGATCCTTGATCTGTAACACATTTGTTCGAATCCTTCGAAAAAATTTCTTGATTTCATATTATATATATATATATATATATATATATATATATATATATATATATATATATATATATATATATATAGAACTCTTTATTATTCTGTTCAAGCTTTCGAGTCTTTATTGGCTCTTCATCAGGAACTCTACAATGAATTAGGAAAATTGTGAGAATAGAAAAGTTTTTCAACATGTGCTTACTTACGAATGTGAGGTTAATAATCCTTTTTTGATGAAAACATGAAGGACAACATATCACAAACACATCGACCTAATGGTACAAATATAATATAAAACTTTAATTGAAAGATATGAACAATCATACACGTAAAAGAATTGAAAAATGGGAGAAGTTGTTTCTCCTAACAGGCATTGGAAACCATATTTGTAATTTTAACGGAACTGATGTAAAAGGTGAAAAGAAGGGAATGAAGTTGACAAGTGACGAATGATTACAGTTTCCTGTGACCTTGTTGCCAACACACAATGAAAATGAAAGTGAAATCACCAACTACACAGGAGTACCAAATGTAAAGTTGTTATTATTATTGCCCAGTAGGGGGCGACTTAGTAAATATGAATATATGATGCTGAGATTATCAATATCTTTCCTGGAATTTATGGAATTTGGTTCTTTGAAAATTTGTGTCATTTCAAGAAAAGTTCTTTTCTTAAGATTGTATTCATGCTCCAATATCGTCACATTATCATAATCGGGCAAATGATCAAAACTGATTGAATGTTGCGCTAATGAGCAAGTTTTTTTGAGATTTCTAATATCACTTTTATGTGAACAGATTCTATCTTTCAACTTCCTCTTGGTTTGTCCAATGTACTTTTTTTCACACTGAGAGCAAGGGATACAATAAACAACATTAGAATGATCTAATACAGGATCTTTATCTTTTAATTTAGAAAAAATTTTATTAAGTACAATTTGATTTTTATAAGCAATTTTAATATTTTCTTTTTCTTGAAATGACAAAAATTTTTCAAAGAACCAAATTCCATAAATTCCAGGAAAGATATTGATAATCTCAGCATCATATATTCATATTTACTAAGTCGCCCCCTACTGGGCAATAATAATAACAACTTTACATTTGGTACTCCTGTGTAGTTGGTGATTTCACTTTCATTTCCATTGTGTGTTGGCAACAAGGTCACAGGAAACTGTAATCATTCGTCACTTGTCAACTTCATTCCCTTCTTTTCACCTTTTACATCAGTTCCGTTAAAATTACAAATATGGTTTCCAATGCCTGTTAGGAGAAACAACTTCTCCCATTTTTCAATTCTTTTACATGTATGATTGTTCATATCTTTTAATTAAAGTTTTATATTATATTTGTACCATTAGGTCGATGTGTTTGTGATATGTTGTCCTTCATGTTTTCATTAAAAAAGGATTATTAACCTTACATTCGTAAGTAAGCACATGTTGAAAAACTTTTCTATTCTCACAATTTTCCTAATTCATTGTAGAGTTCCTGATGAAGAGCCAATAAAGACTCGAAAGCTTGAACAGAATAAAGAGTTCACTTTTTCCAATTCCTTGTTGACTGCACACCCGAATATTTAAAGGATTCTTCTTTAACTTAGACAGTCGTCTAACCTTCTCACATATATATATATATATATATATATATATATATATATATATATATATATATATATATGCCATACCATGGGTATATGGTATATGGAAGTTACATGGGTATATGTATTATGTGAAAATTCTGTGTAATCATGGGTCGACAAAGAAACATTTTTGAAGTATAGAATCATCCCAATTATATGAATTATGTAATGAAATTATAAAAACATGTAGTAGACAAAGTTGTAAATTTGTACATTGAGTTACATCATGGAGCATCAGAATCTGAAACTCCTCAGTTACTTTTCAAGATTCCGCCAGTATTTTCAATTATTCAAAACTGGTGAATTTGGAGTCTCTCACTGGACAGAATGAATTTTTTGAGTTGTGATTTGAAGTATTCCTGGGAAATAATGTCTTTTAATTTTTGAGGTAGGTAATTGAATATTCTGGAAGCTAAAAACATATGACTTCTCTGTCCGACAGTTTTGAACGTGAGTGGAACTGGTAGGTTTTCACTAATTTCAATTCTTGTGCTGTATGCATGGAGAATTGTTCCCAAGAGAAATTTGTTCTTATGACAGTAAATTGCTAATTTATTATAGTAAATATTCCAGCCTCTCCGAAGAGAAGATCACTGCAATATCTTCGTCCTTTCTTGTGAATAAGTTTCAAGAATCTTTTTTGCAATGTACTCAATTTTTCTAGGTCACAATTTGCTACACCTCCCCATCCTAGCATACCGTAGTTTAGCCTGGATTCGATGAAGACAAAATATATCATCTTTAGCTGTGGCAAGTTCATGAATTCGGATTAATATTTGAATCTGTAGAGCATAGTTCTTAAAGTTTCCATCGTTTGGGATATGTGCAAGTCCCATCTCAGATGGCGATCGATCGTAACTCCAAAGTATTTCACCTTTTCTGTAGCGCGTATAGCTATTACGTTGTTGTTGTTTTCTATACTTGAGGAATCAAAATCAGGTAGCCTGTTCACACAGCTTGATAAAGGACTGAACATGGTTTCATCAAAATTTATCGTTAGTAAGTTGTGATTGAACCAATCAATTATATATGAAGAGTCTTTCTCAGCTTTATTCTTGAGGTCTTTCCAAGATTCTGCGGTGTAAAATACCGAGGTGTCGCCAGCAAAGCTGAAGATAGTTCCAGAGGTATCTATGTTGAATAGATCATTGATGTAGATTACGAAAAGTAGGGGACCTAAGACCGTGCCTTGAGGGACACTACATTCTAGAGTTCGCTCGTTGCTGTTACTTTCGCCAATTTTCACCACTTGTTTACGATTTGATAGGTAACTGGCTATCAATTTGTGAACATTTCCTCTACACACTATATCTTACAAGGCCTTCAACAACTGTGTATGATCCACAGTATCAAAGGCCTTAGCGAGGTCTAAAAAAATACACAGTGATGGTTTACTTTCATCTAACGCTTCATACATCTTAGATGTTAGTGCTATTATTGCATCCTCGGTAGACCTTTTCTTCTGAAAACCAAACTGATTCTCAGATAATAAATCGTGTTTCTCGAGAAAATACTCTATTCTGATTTCGAGTATCCTCTCAAAATTTTTTGCGTAATTGTTTATCGGCGAAATAGGTCGAGAGTTTGAGGCAATATATTTGTCACCATTTTTACAAATTGGTCTGATGATCGCTACTTTATATTCGTGACGGCAGATTTCCTTCTCCTGTAGTGATTCCGTCTATCCCAGGAGCTTTTTTAGTTTTCAAAGACTGGATAACAGCAACGATTTCACTTTCTGTTGTGGGGTGAAGGAATAATGAATGGGGAACGTTATATTTCACTAGTGGCCGTGAAGTGGGTTTTACAATGTGTTAAGCAGGGTCGGGGCCCACAATGGTGAAAAAATCAACAAATGCCTCTGCAGTCTGGAAGTCATCATTTGTGAGATTATTTTTATCATTTCTCAGTACGCATTTAATAATTGTAGATTTATTTTTTTGGCCTGTTATGTCATTTATAACGTTCCACAGATATTTTGGATTGTTTTTATTTAGTTCAATTTCAGATTTATAATAATTATTTTTTTAATTTTTATTAAGTCGTTGGGTTTATTTCTGAAAGTTATAAATCTTTCTCTCGGTTCATTATTTTGTTAATTCCTCTGATGATTTTTATAAAGACGATCCCTTTTTATAATTGATTTCATTATTCCTTGACTTATCCAGCCCTTCCTCTTTTGTAGTTTATTTCGTTTTATTTCATACGTGTTCGTTTTCAGGAGTTCAGATATGTTTTGATTGAAGAATTTGTTGGCTGTTATTACGTATACCATTTTATAAAGCTCTTCCCAGTTGTAATTCGAAAGTTTTTTTTTAGATTTTTTAAATTTTTTTGAAATTAATTCGGTTATATGTTTTGTGTTCTCTGTTTTCGTCGAGATTTTTTGTTTCATTTATTTTTATTGTTATTATAGTTGCAAGGTGATCCGTTAGGTGACTTTCTAGAACGTATGTTGAGCATAAATTTTGACTAGAGATATCTTTTCACTGTAAAAATATGTGGTCTATGCAGGAACTTGAATTTTCTTGTATTCTTGTGTTAGTACTGATTGTTGAAATGAAGTTAAATGAAGTTATATTCAGTTGATACGTTCAAATACTCCAAGATCGGGTCATCTTCAGAAAAAATATTCATGTTAATGTCACCCAGTAGGATATGGTAGGGGCAATCATATTCTCGCTGTTCCAGAAAGTTATGAAGTTCTTCTATGAATTCATAATCATCGGTAGATGGAGGTCTGTAAATTGCGACTAAATCGATAAGAGTTCCATTTATGTTCATTTTTACTTGTAGGGCTTCGAAACAGCCTATAGATACTACCTTTGACTCATTTGTTACTGTATTTTTCATATTCATCACCACTCCATCATTTTGGTTGATATTACCCGAATTGTAGATGATATCGTAATTTGAGAGGCTGACAAATTTAAGATCTGTTACATTCCATGTCTCCGTTAGAATGATACATTCGAATGTTTCTTGACATTGACTCAGAAATACTTCCAGATTATCAAAATTTTTTGAGAATATTTTGGTGACATATTTTTATGAACTGATTTCCTAATTCCAGAGAGTTATATCCATTCATGCAATACAGGTAAGTTGTTGGAAGAAACAGAGGTTGTTGATCGACAAAGAAGGTGATACCGCGATTTATTGCAGGAATCGGAATGCCGGGATAAAGGAACATCGCATACGGAAGGGGTATGTGAAAATAGTTTTTAGCAACTGGGCCCTGTTCAATTGCTATATATCACCTAATATATCTATGCGAGACTTCAAACAGTACATAGATGACCTCATGAGAGATGCTCAAACAGTTGATGGAGGAACGGTGATTGCGAGGGATCTGAACGCAAAATCCCTACAGTGGGGAGCAAGCACACAAGATGCGAGAGGAGAGCACATAGCGGAATGGATGAGCTCCTTAAATATGACGGCAGTCAACGATGGTGGGACTTCAACATTTGTACCGGGAAATAGCGCCTCAATCATCTTCCCATGACAGCATCCGAATATTCCCGAAAGGAGTCGCTACTGCCACAAACAATAAAACTAATAAAATGAACAGATTTGCAAGATGTCTAACAGAAACTGTCCTATATCAATGTTTGAAACTCCTATTCGTCCCTTGAACTACTTAATAACCGAAATTGAATGAAACATGTCTGACCACTGTAACTATCTTCGATGTCAAAGTTGGCAACACTGATTGCAAACGCAATCCGAGAATGAGAAGATCTGTCACTATTTATAACATGACAGCTACAGATGGTAAACAAAACGAATCGATAATAATGACATTTCAACAAGTGGTTAATATAATAAGAAATTTGATGTCACTCCTGGCATATCAGTGTTCAATCCTCCCAGGTACAATCAAGAGCTCAACTATTAATCCACAAAAAGGAATGTGCGAGCCAAGCTTGGTACGAAATCCACCAAGTCACATAATCTTTTCGTAGTGAAATCTACTCGGTCACTCCTAATACTTCCACAAGAATATCAGTACACCGTATCAGTTTACTTACATAACCCTTGGTAAGAAGCGGAAACATCTCTGGATTGCGAATGATTTCTGAAAAGGAACGCTTCGTGCCTTTAATAATGGTCGAGAAATAATATTTCATTCTATACACAAGCAGTCATATAAAAATATCATAGTTGTCAATGGGAGTTTCAAAGGTTAGTAATATATTGTTCGAATTTCATTGCGTTCGTGGCACCTCCTTGGGCGAGACAAAATCATCCCGTAACACACCTTCAATCCGTATTCTTCGCTATATTGAGATATTTCCTCAGATCCTTGTGTACGATTTGGTCATTTGGGCTCAAGTCATTAGCTATGTATACTTTGTCTGCTTTGTGTTTATGCCAGTTGTACAATATTCCGCTTTTTTCATATATGACAACAAATGAACTTTCAAAACTTGATGGTTACTCTTTTCATAAAAAAAATAGTTATTGTCTATATCAGATGATCCCAAAAATAATAATAATAATGATAATGATGGTTTTCATTGATAGGTAAGAGACAAAAGTACGCCCACCCACATTAAAAGATATAAAAAGTATCAACATTGAAATAAAAAAATTTAAAACAAATCGTGAATATCCATTACAAATATTAGGTCTCATAGATAAAGTTTCGAAATACAGAGATCAGCTTCTGAAACCAATTAAACTGGAAATTATATCATTTTGTAAATCATCTCTCATTTTCGATTTATTCAAGGGCCAGTGTTTCATAGAATTCGGTAGCCTATTGTATAGCCAAGTGATATAAAACGAAAAGGAGCCACGAAAATGAGTTGTGTTATGCCAAGGTGTTGATAATTGATTTCTATGTCTCAAGTTCAAGGTGTGGACACGGTACGGAATTTGATCTTGCGATAAAGATAACTAGGTTTCTTGGTGGGAACAACAATTCCATGGAATAGTGTGCAAGCATGTAATATACGTCTGGATTCCATGTTTAACCACCCGACATTGGCTGAAAGATGTGAGACATGTTCCCTACGGCGTGTACCAGTTATCAATCTGAGACAGGAATCTTGTAGCAACTGCAGTCTCCTTTTATCAGTTTGAAGTGAATTAGGACCATACACCACATCGGCATAGTTTGCATGGGAGAGAACAAGAGAATTACACAATTTTTTTGATGTCACCCTGGCGACGGCGACGGCACAGGTCGCTATAAAAATAAAGAAACTGGAGAGTGGAGGATGAAGAATCTTTCAGTCTGCATAGATATATAACATTTGATATTGAAAAGAAGACAGGTGAGCCGGCTTTCGAGAGTAAAGAGAGAATATTCCTGAACAAGGAGGTCTTTCAACACGCATTGACGCTACTTACGAATAATATTGTACTAAATAGTGAAAATATTGCTCGGAAAATCAAGGCAGCGCAAGATATCGCGGTTACCAACAATCCCAGAACGAGGAGAGATCAACCTCACTGGTGGAATGATGAAATACAACAACTCAGGGTAGCATGCAATCTAGAACGAAGGGAATTAATCAGAAATAGAGCACAACATCGGGGGAACTGTGGTATCCCCAACATTTGCTTGACTGTACTATTAATCTCACTGTAACACGCTGGTTGATTGACAGATGTAGAAAAAAGAGAAAGCAGATTGATATAAACACGTGAAATGAAAATCAATTATTTTAATACTACTTTTCAATAACCAAGAAAATTGGTTAACTCTCGTTGAAGACCAACGACATTGGTGACCCCGACAGAGCACTACACTGCTGAGAACCCACGGAATTCATACCTGGACTTCAAACTACAACTCCAGAAGAGACTCGACCAGACATCTCATACCTCTGCGAAGAAATTTACGTATCTGCTAGTCGATAATCTCGTCGGAGAAACCTCAGGAGCATTCTTCCACTACCAGCACCTAACGTGAAACCAAGCACTGTAACTCCAGAGAATCCTAGAAGTATCCGGACCAGCGCAGCGTTAAGAAGATTTTTTGGCACTCGATCTCCGCTGTTCCTCTTTTCGTCAAAAGAGTAAAATTCTGAAATTTGAAAGGAGGGTTTACCACAATATTCCCTCAGAAGGTATCATTGTCAATTTTCTTTTCTCTTCATTTTGAGAATTTTTGATATGTTAAGCCCTCAAGATGCTAATAATGTTGATAATATCAACCTAATTGCTGCTTATTCTATGAAATTACCACCATTCTGGACAACCATACCTGAGTATGGTTTCACCATACTCAGGTATGGTTTCACCAAGTAGAAGCCCAATTCATCTTAGGAAAAATAACTGTAGATCGAACTAAATATGATTACATTATCGCAAGTCTCCCTTTCGAAATAATACATACAAATTTATGATATTATCGAACATCCACCACCAAATAATTTATATAATAATTTGAAAACTAAAATTATTCAAAGACTAACGGCTAGTGAAGAGAAACGCTTAGACGTACTTCTGGCATTGAAATGGGTGACCGTAAACCATCAGAATTCTATAGAGACATGATAGCGATAGTAGGAGGCTCCTCCATGGTTAGTCAAGAACTATTGATCAAATTATGGAGGAGACATCTACCGAAGACCATTTGCGTAGCTCTAACTACGTCTGGTAAAACTGAAATAGATGAAATTTTAGATATTGCTGACAAAATTTGGGACACTTATAGAACCAATGAAATAACTCCTACCAATTATTCTGTATTACCCTCATCTAAACAAAGTGACCCTTTTTCAACTTTCCGAAAAGAAATATCAGAATCTTTCAATGATTTATCTGTCAAATTCACTTGGACTCTAAAAACACTGTTACAAAATATATTGATATTAGGAAATAAGCTCAGTGCCATGCACACAGAAATTCACTCAATTCAACAGAGATCATATCAGACTGAACCATTATCACAAAACATATGTAGATCATGCAGAACTAGATCACGTAGTAGGAATAGGTCTTCAGATAGATTCAATTTTGACTGAAACTCTTCTGTAAGCTACTTCCATCAGCGATTCAAAGACAAAGCCAGCAAATGTGGCGGATCTTGGTGCCTTCTACATCATACATTGAATGAAGACGATCCAAAAAACTGAAAAATATTGTTACTGTAGCGACAAGTAACCATCAAGAGAATATTCCACGTCACTTATTCATTTTTGCCCCACGAAATGAATTTTCTGATAGATACAGGAGCAGATATTTCTTTAGTCCCTCAAGATGTTTTTTCTGATTTTAAAAAAATTACAGACATCGTTCTCTCAGCAGTTAATGGCACCTTTATATCTACCTTTGGAAAGAAATATTTGAATGTCAATTTAGGCCTACATCGCGACTTTCTTTTAATTTTGACAGTCGCCGCAATTCAACGTCCAATTGTTGGAGCAGATTTCCTAGCTCACTTTGGATTGTTGGTAGATTTGAAAAATAAAACGCTTATTGATACTGAAACAACATTATCCGTCAATGGACTTCATTTGAAGACCTACTCCCAAAGTATTTGTCGTTGAGGATAAATATCTAAAGCTGATCAAGGAGTACCCTTCCTCAATATCAGAACCTGACTTCTCAAGACCTGTGAAACACTCAGACATCATATCAATACTCACGGACAACTACTTTTTGCAAAATCGAGACGACTAGATCCCACCAAACACAAATTTGCCAAGGCCGAATTCGAGCACATGATACGGTTGGGAATATGTCGACCTTCTTCTTCACCTGTAGCATCACCTTTACATATGGTCTCAAAAAAACCCAAATGATTGGAGACCTTGTGGTGATTATTGTCAATTAAATGCTATCACTATACCCGATAGATTTCCCCTACCACATATTCAAAATTTCAACTTACTCGAACTTGCACAATATTCTCCAAAATAGATCTTGTGAGGGCACATCATCAGATAACAATTGCCGAAGAAGATATATATAAAACCGCTGTAACAACCCCAATTGGCTTGTTCGAATTCACAAGGACTCCTTTCGGATTGAGAAATTCAGCCCAAAATTTTCAACGCTTCCCAAATGAAGTACTCATAGGCCTAAATTTCATTTTTATTTACCTTGATGATATCTTAGTAGCAAGTAAAAATGGTATTGAACATTTTGAAATTGATATTTGAGAGGTTAGATTCTTTCGGAATAAGTTTGAACCCTTCAAAATGTGAATTTGGCGTATCACAAATCAATGTTTTGAGTCACACAATTTCTTTTGAAGGAATCTTACCATCTGAAGATCGCGTCGGAGTAATACGTGAATTTCCAAAGCCTTCCTCATTGATAGAATTACAACGATTTGTCGGAATGATCAACTACTATTATCGTTTTTTACCCAAAGCTGCTGAAACTCTTCAACCAATATACAAATTAATGACAAGTTTACAAAGACAGAAACGTAAAGATATTACTGATTGGTCGGTAGAATGCGATGATAGTTTCAATAAAATGAAAAATGATTCAGCTGACCTTACAAAACTTGCTCATCCTTTAGAAAATGCCAAACTTTTTTTGACTGTAGGTGCATCCAATATAGCCATAGGTGGTACATTGGAACAGTTAAATCAAGATGTGCTCAAACCTCTGGCATTTTTCTCAAAAAAAATTGAGTTCAACTGAACAACGCTACTCAACTTTTGATCATGAAGTTTTAGGTATTTATTCAGGAATCAAACATTTCAGACATACTCTCGAAGGAAGAAATTTCACAGTTTTCACCGATCATATGCCTTTGACTACTGCATTGATAAGTAAAGCTGAAAGAAGTCCACGTCAAACTCGCCATTTAGAATATATTGCGCAATTCACTAACGATATTATTCACATCAAAGGAAAATCCAATGTAGTAGCCGATACTTTGTCGCGTATCACAAAAGATTTTTCTATAGATTCAACTGATTTGAATTTTCACTTAGACATCGACACTCTTTACAAATCACAATAAGGCAATGGACAATTGCACAAACTGACTGAACGAAAGTACAATTCTGAATTCACATTGAGAAAAACAGAAATTCCACTCCTAAATACCAGTATTCGGAGCGAAATTTCAACAAAGAAAAATAGACCATATATTCCAAAATCATTACGCCGTAAAATTTTCGAAAAACTACATAACATAACTCATCCTGGAATAAGAATTACGAAAAATCCACTGAAAAGTACGACATAACACACTGGACAAAGACATGTTCAAATTGCCAAATTTCGGAAGTTCAAAGACATGTAAAATCCCCAATTGGAAACTTCAGAATTCCAGAAGGTCGTTTCGAACATGTCCATATAGATATTGTTGTACCCCTACCAATATCATATGGATATCGTTATATATTAACAATAGTAGATCGTTGTTAAGAACATCCTCCAAAATTATATATGTAGATTTGGCGTTCTTCATTCCATCACCACTGATCAGGGAGTCCAATTCGAATTCAAAATCTGTAAAGAACTCTTGATTATTTAGGTGCTCACAGAATTCACACAACCACATACCTATCCCCTGCAAAATAACGGTATGGTAGAGCGTTTTCACAGAGGCCTAAAAACAGCCTTGATAGGCTTACTTACGACGAGTAAGAACGAAATTCGTCCTCGAGTGTCCTCGAGGTTCTTTAATGTCGTTTTCTAGTCCCTGTGTCAGATTGGTATACCACCGCAGTGCAAAATCATCCTGAATATCACTACCGTAAGACTTTGCTTCAGTCGGATCATCCCCCAGTATAGTAGTAACAGCGTTATCACTTCGGAAAGATTCACTGTTGGTGAAAAGAAATTGTTTTAGGCGCCAGACACTCGGCTGGCACAACTCAAAAAGTGCGCAGGGCAGAAAACGGCGTAGGATGACGAAAAAGTTTAGTCGTATGTTGATCTACAAGGTAGATTGCCCCTGCCGATGATCAATGATCAGAAATCATTGTCAGTCTCATCTATTTCCAATTATGTGTCCACTCATTTCGTTGGTTTCTCATGACAAAAAACATTAAAAACAATCTTACTTACAGGACAAGGAACGTAGTTTTTCTCGAGTTTCCGTAGTGTTCGCCAAGTTTCTACGTTGTCTACACTGAGCATCGTTCTCTTGTTTATCATAGTATGGAAATTTTTCTTCAATTCACTTATTTGTAACAAATTTATACTTTCGAACTTATCATATTCAGCGCAAGAAGTATATTGACGGATATTCGAGTGAGGAATCGTGAGATAGGGGCATCGTGAATCATTCTCTCTTTCAACTTGCGCATTTCAGTCATAGAGGTACTACTACAAAGTGATCTATTCGGATGGGACCAACCGAAGTATAATCGAGACTTCTTGCTGCACTCTGTAATGGTAAGGGCGCTGAACATCCTGCGTTATTATTTTATTGTGAAACAAGATGGTTATCACGTGGCAAGTTCTTGCAACGTGTCTACGATCTGAAAGAGGAAATTGCAATATTTTCAGAAGACGAACATCGTCAGGAAGCAAAGCTGTTTCGAGATCAGTAATTCGTGATGAAATTGAGATACTTGGTTGATATATTCGAGAAATTGAATATATTGAATCTACAACTGCAAGGCAGAAATTCACATCTCTTGGATATGAGCGATAAAGTGAATGCTTTCTGTAGAAAATTGGAATTGTGGAATACACACTTGAAACGAATAAACATAGAAATGTTCACAAATGTTAATGAATTTGTCAAAAGGCTGGAGAGGTACATATCGAAGTTTTATTTGCAACCATGGAAAATCACTTAACAATGTTGACGAAGAATTTCAGAAAGTATTTTATAACCGACAACTTAGTAGCAAAATACGAGTGGGTTAGAGATCCATGTCAAAATACTCCTGATGGTCTCTCAGTGGTGGAACAAGAACAATTCATAGACATCACGTCTCGTGGAGACATCAGAAGACAATTTGTTGATAAAGCGCTCTTTGATTTTTGGTCCGGATTGGGTGATGAATTTCCTGCACTGAAGGTAAGAGCTTTTAGAATACTCTTACCGTTTCCAACATCATATCTATGTGAAACTGAGTTTTCTGCGGTGGCTACATTGAAAACAGAATACAGGTCGCAGCTGAATATTGAGACAACTGAAAGTGGCTATTTCAAATATATCGCCTTCCTATGGGAAGCTCTGCTCTGCGAGACAGGCACAAGGAAGCCACTGAAATTCTATTTGTTGATGAAAATAGTTATTGATTTTTCAGTACATTTCGCGTTAGGTACTGTTATGTATCTACGTTCGTTCATAATATGTTTTATGCTTTCGAGTGGAATTTTTTCAATAAAAAATTAATTCCTGTGATTTTCATTTACTTATGTCCCCCGAATTTTTGCGCCCCATCCCCCTACCGATATTTCGCGCCCTCCCGAGGGCGGCTGGAATAGTGCAAAATCTGAACAGCATATGTAACCGAATCTTTTGATATTGCTAGGTATTTTATGAACAAAAAAGAGATCCCTTCAACTCCTTGAATGATAAATATTTGAACCTATCGTCTCTTTGGCAACAATTATTTTCACCATAGGGTAAGTCATAAGTCTAGTTTCTGAATGATAATTTGAACATGAGTTTATATAGAAAACGAACGAAATTTTATTTCAATAATACAGATAACTGAATATTCCGAGTTTGAATTTATGAGCACCTTATGACGCTTTTATTCCTCCGGAACGACAGTAACAATATTTTTTGAGATATGCATTGTCAACACACTCACTATGATCATTATAATTATCAAGTCTGCTGATATCACCCATAAGAGACAAATTTGAAGTCTTGATATCACCAGAAAAACGAATGGTGGTTTCGAACACTGCGTTGGGGTTCGTTTTGAGCTTAAGCAGCAAAAAAGATTCGTTTTTAAGAAAATATGTTTTAGATACTTTGATATCTAGGATTTTTTCTAAAGAATATTTGGCACATTTATGAGCACTATTTTCTGATCGAATGATACCGTGGATTTTCTCCAAGGCAAAATTCGTTATGGTTATTTCCAATTTATTTTCTAGGTTTGTACTGGAATAACCTGCACAGGTACACCAATGTTGGACGATGCCTGCATCTTCACAGGATCTTTCAGATTCTACATCATCGAATAAAGATTTACACTTGGGACAAGCATTGCTTGGATAAACTGCATCATTGTCTCCAGAAAGAACTAGAATATTCTTGAGAGTCATATGGAGATCGTAAGGGGAGGTTAACTTTTTAGAATTGTTTTTGAATGTTTCATATTTTTTCAAATGATTCTGTCGAAACCATTCCGGAAAGGAGACGTAGATGAATGGTAATCTTTCTTCTAACCAACCAGTATCAGTTAGTCTGATACCACCAAACCGCATTCCATGATCACTCAAAAAAATCACTATACTTTTTTTCATAACACCGGCAATGGCTAAATCTTCCAGAAACTCCTTCACCTTATTGTCCATCCCAGTAGGTGAGTTTATATAATTATGACTGAAAGAGTTCATCCAAAAGAAACCAAAATACGGATATTCTTTGAACGTTATCGCAAAATCTCTTGCAATATTCATAATTCGTTCTCCAGCCGATTCTGGTCCAGTGCAATACGTCATGCCATCCTTGTGTTCTTTTTTCAGTTTTTCAGAAGCTAGGATGTATGGTCTGAAGTAGTAGTCAGTAGGAGCGTTTTTGAAACCTTTTTTTTTGTAGTTGAAAGTATTCAATTGCCCTTCATCTTCTGCATATGCTGTTACAAAACCTAGTTTCTGGAAGTCATACCAAATAATAGAACACTCATCTAATTTTCCAATTGTTTCTGGATCACAAATACTATTTGCGTGGGACTGATTATATCCTGTTAATATAGCCATTATATTTGGAAATGTATTATCATCTATTTTATTATAACCTTTCAGAGATATCCAACCATTATCTTCTACAAATTTGTAAGTATTTGGTAAAGATCTTATGAAGTTCAATCGGGAAATGCTATCGATTCCTATGAAGAGAACACTAAACGGCTCCGTAGTATTTTTGAAAAAATCTAGTTTTTTCTGAACCTTTTCAGTAGTTACGACTGTAACATGAACATTCTCATATACTATGTGCGTATCTGGACCTACTTCTTTGCATTTCACCAAAACTGGGTAACTATGAATGGTAACGTTAGTTTCGAACAATTCACACGCAGATATTCTGAAAAAAAAACATTTGTTAACATAATAATATATCCTACGTAAAACAGTTCATACACGTTTGTCAAGAATATTGAATTTTTCCCTTCCTTTACACTGAACATTCTCATCATTCATTCGGGGCATCATGACAATTTTCACTCCCAAAACTTTTCAATGCTCTTTCACGAATAGACTTTCGAATTATTTTGGAATGACCGATATACTAAGGAAAAATCAGCATGGTTTCAGTAATCATGAATCTTTGGTTAGTTGATTTTGCTGTATGGAATTGTGAACTGATTGTTTTTTGATGAATTATTTATTGGCTCTCTTCTTCTCCGAATGAAAAAAAATTATAAATTACAACTTCTATGAGAGGATATATATATATATATATATATATATATATATATATATATATATATATATATATACAGTGTGTCCCTAGACCAGTGGGACAGTTGAATATCTCTTGAACCAATAGGAATTTTCAAATTATTATAAGTTCACATTATATCGCATTATTAGAGCTAAATACCAAATACCACAACATCATCGGTTTCAGTTTGGAATTCAGTTAAAATATCTTCGAAGTGAACAATAAATTGGGCAAAGTTCGAATTGGGAGGGCGATATAAATTTCCTATGATGATTTTTCTATTTGGAATTGTAGTTTCGATCCATATCTGTTCTAAAAAGTCTTTGGTATCCTGATACGATATCTTATATTTCAAATAATTTTTTACATGAATTCCAACACGTCCACCTCTCCCATTCGATCCTGTCTGATGAAATCATAATTTTCTATCAGTACCATTCCTCCACTTATACCTTCATGCAACCAGCTTTCATATATTCCCAGTATGTCGTATTTGAAATTCTCTAAATGATCTCTAACTATATCGAAATCGTTGAGAAGCGATCTCACGTTGATATGCCCGAAATCAAACATTGTCAATGAAATATCAATGGAAAAATCAAGAGATAACAACGTTTATTCGTATATTAAATGAATTATAGAATATAAACAGCTGAAAGCATCAAGTGCTCTCCAGATCGAGACGTATAATCAAAAATTTGTTCACTTTCCTTTATTGTTACGAGTTCCGATTCTTTTTTCTGCTAGTTTCTCAATCGTTTTTTTGTTCGAAGACGGTTCTTCTTCCTGCGTTGATTTTCATTCTTCCTCGTCGCCCTCAAAATTCAAAACTTCTTCGAGAGGAAACTTTTTTCCATCGATTACTAACTTATTTCCTTTCATGACGCAGCTATCGTACTTCCCTGACTTTTTAAATTTCAATCGATAATCTCTGAGATTTTTGTATTCGTTTCTCTGTGCTGGAGGTAAATCCTCAGAAATGGCAATTGAACTCCCTTTCAGTTTACTTCCGTTGCCAAGAATTATTTTTTTGCCTTCGAGATTAGTTCTATTTTCAATGGTGCTGAAGTCGATTTTCTGAGAGGGTAGAAATCAGAAATGTCTGTTTTTTTTATGTTCACTTCCACCATTTTTCCAATTTCGGTACAGATGAAATCTGCAGAGATCTCTGTGGAATGTTCATTTATTCCGAAGATGACTATATTTTGTTTGCGTGATGTACTGTCCAGATTTTCAATAAGAGTCTTGAGTTTTTCATTTTCTTCTTCGAGCTGTAATCTTCAAAGTCTGTTCATCAATTTCATTCATTAATTTTTTCTCGGTGGAATCTATAGCGCCCTTTATTTTCTTCCAGTATTCACTATTCGTCTAGAACTTTCCTCTATAGCCTTCTTTATTGTTTCATTCATCATTGACATGCGAGTTTAATTTTCACGGTGTGAGATCTCCTTAACTGTTGTTACTTTTCATCAGCGAATGAGTGACAAAAAAGTATTGTTTTCAGCGTACTCGTCAAATTTATCAGCGAATCCAGATAATTCGAAATCTAATTATTGCTACTGAATAGCAAATGTACAAACAGTTTTTATCTCAGGGTGCTATTATAACTTTCGAATATGTTGTTGCAGTTTTTTCAATCAATTCCAACACTTTTTTCAGGAGCACTCACAAAACAGTTCACATTTTCGGTTTCGACTTGTGTACTGTTCTCTTAGGCATTGTTCATTAGAAATATTACCTTTATTATGAACTGTGCATTATCCATTAGATCGTGCTTATTTGTATACTAAACCCGCCTCAAGTCTTCCCTGTTGAATGTTCGTGTCTTGGGTCGATCTAAGAGAGTTGCCCAATGTGGAACTGATAACAATTGGTGGATATTTCTCCATCTTATACATACATCATCATACATTAAAACGAAAAAGTATGATTATGAGCCTGTCAACACATTTTTCATGAATCCGTACTCATAAAACCTCACACGTCCAAATTAGTCCTTCATTCAGTAGTGAATGAATTTGACTGTGATTCAAGAAATACTTTAAGTTACCTCAAACCATTATAACCATTCCGCAGACAGTCTCAAATTGTCAAGAATTATCAGTTTTTGTAAAGTTTTTTATCATCAGAAGTAACTGAAGTATAACAACTCTATTTCTATTTCAATCCGTTGATCGAGCAGTTTCCAAATGACCCCTTCGAAATCATACAATCATCAATCAAATCATTTGGGTATATGAAAGTTATATAAAAAACTCAAAATGATATCGGAGCACTTTCATTATGAAAGACCGTGAAAACATCTACCTTCTCTTGTATAATTTCAATTCAACTGGATAATTTTCATCACAATCATCCTTATATTTCGAGAAGTTGCTTTCAACGGCCGGATTTACCGATCACCTACCATCACGAGTTTTTGCGGGTAAAACGACGAGGTAACAGGTAACACGATGGGAACGGCTTCGTTACTTCCTTCTCTCCTCAATATCAGTTCCCATCGCAAGGAGTACACTCAACGCGAAAATTCTGTGAAGGCTCATGGTCATCTAGCGTTTAAATTCAGGCTAAAGGGTACTCGACTCTATCTTTTATTGGAACGCCGCACTCTCATACAGTGGCGGCTGACAATTGAAAATCTTGCAATAGCTTTCGTTTTTTGATAATCGCCACCCTTTGATTTGATGCATGCAATACCAATATGATTTTTCGGCGAGCTGCCGTGAGTGACAAATATATGTCGTCTTAAAACGGTAACAAAATTTGTATCAATGCTACTGGGTCATATTATAAATGGTAATAGAAGGGTGTACCGCATTTTACGAATGAATTAATTGCTGTACAGAGTCGGTCCTTAGGAGAACATTCCAGTAAGTCATCTTATGAATTTCTGTTAGTCCAATGAATACAGAGTTTGTACTTGAGTGTTAATTTATTCATTATTATTACTGCGTTTTCAATATAAAGAATTATACGTATTTATTATCGTCAGAAATTATTGAAATGAAACCACCGAAATTTGAATAATGTTCACTCCAGTTGATTCGAAATTACAGAAAAAATTTCACATCTGTTTCACATCGAACATATAAAGTTTTATCGTAGTTGGTACAGACTTCGCAGAGCAATTTTTATAGAATGTGTTTTATATATTTCAATCGACCCGAAGTCCTGAATCATCAGATTTTCAGAAGTCAGATTCATAACGAATCTAACAATGCGTATCAACAGAAGGACTTTGGTCAGTATAGAATGCAAAAAACTGGAGATCTAAACTTCTTGAGGAAATGGGATGAATAAATGTTTTCCATTGGTGGATCACTTGAATCCAAACAGAAATCGAAATAGATTTTCTGTCAAAAATTAAATTAAAGGTTTGATCGGTCGGGTAAGTAAATGATTTGACAAAAATTGAAATATTGAATATGAAATGGTAGAATAAAAATGTAACTAGAGAAATAAATGAAATAATATTATTTCACTTATGTCACATCATTTACTCAATCAATCAAACCTTCAATTTGATTTTGTGACCAAAAAACAAAAATCTACAATGGAAGTCCTAAGCAGTACCACTCGGCTATTATTCTCTCCTGAATAATAGTCTTCATTACACGCCTGTTAAATAATACACCATTCTGCAGTTGAAACACCTTTATATCAGCTAGTTAATAAGTTGATTGATGAATGATTCGAATGAGTTATAACCAAACAAAAGTAGATTTGAGACACCACAATGGGCCTGATAAGGCCGAGCATAAGGCGACAGTGTAACTTCTCTCCAGAATTCACATAGGTACCTACTACATTACACTTTTTATAGCCTGCCAAGTAATTGATTAGGAAAAAATAACTCTGTCGATAATAAATATAAGTATTCACAACTAAACAATTGAATTCAAAACACATACAACTTCGAAATTCCCGCTACCACAATTGTAGACGAAAGACAAATCAACCGAATGCCGAATGCCTACAAGAAATAAAATTATTCCTGCTCCCTACCATAGTTAGCCGGCAAAGATCAAAAAAACTCATAAAATTGCATTTACGCATTAAATTCATTTGTCGGTGCGATGTAAACGCGAGGGGCTGACATTTTTCTCCGGACTGTATGAAGGCGGTGCTAGAATTATTTCGACTCAGGTAGCATCCGAACAGTTGAAAATTTCGCGAAGTATACATTAATGTGCTTACAAATTGCCAACTATAATTAAGTTTCAATCGATTTTTTTTCGAATAGTTCATCTGTTAGCATGTTGATCTACGATATGCGCATCAAGTTTTGCAATAACTATTTTAAACTTTGATAATTAGTAATCAAGTAGAAGTGAAATATTTCTGGTATCATTTCATTAAAGTATAATATATTTTGAAGAAATTCCCATACGCATTCTGTAGTATCATCTTCTGTTAATACCACCGGAAAAATCAGCTTCATGTCTTTTGCCGTTTATCTCCTAGAGGAAAGCACAAATTCATTGTTTCGTCATATATTTCTTCTGGTAAATCCGACCCCTAATGGCTTAGCCTACTGAATCACAGGTGTGCCTAATAGATCCAAGTACCACCTATAACACTGAAGACCAAATAGTATCACAAAAAATATTTTCATTCATTTTCTGTCAGAAACGGCAAGTCGCAAATGAATCGAAAAAGAAATTATTATCGAAAAAAAGGCCAGGAGTTACAATAGTATATCATTCAACGAGCGTATAATGATGGATATCACTCACGAGGTGGAGTTTACGAGAATAATAGCCATTATACGCTCGTAGAACACTATATTTTGTCTACGACTATTCTAAAAACCATACATTTTTAAAGCAATTTTGAAAAAAAAATAATTATACTTCATCAAAATTAAAATGTGAAACAGTCTGTTCGAATACCTAAGAAATATCAATGATATTTGAAAAATTCAACGGATATATAAAAAAAATTCATGATACATGCGTTTCTTCAAGAATTATGATATCCACTATTGACTACTGATTAATTAATATCGTAATTCTTGAAAGAACACATACATTTTGATTATTCTATGCAATAGTCGTGGACAAAAATAATATAACAAAATCACGTACTGTAATAACATTTCGACATAGTCGGTGAGCGTACTTGAACACTGGCGATAAATCAAATAATCATTCGACAATTAGTTCAAATCTCTACTAATCAAACAGTAGGTCAATGTGGTGAATTATATGCGACAGTGCTTTGACAAACGAAATTCCCGTCTGTACGTTTGGTGATACAAGTGCTGATTCTGATTTTAGATCACAGGACAGGCAGACTTGCAGACCGGCTTCGGGCTTCTGGCATCTCGTCAGTACGAGGTAGTTCCCACCGAAGGAATTAAAACCTAAATATGGGTAAAAATAGTTGAATAATGATTTTTTCATGCTTCAGGAATATTCAGGATACAATTTCATAATCTTTCAAACTACCCTTGTTATAAACTTCCTTCGAAAACATTGAAATAATATTTATATGTCTTCGAACTTTAGAATACAGTGGTGAGAAATCAACAAAATATACACTCACACATGCGAGCAGATTTTTCGTCTTTTCTGTCTTCCAATATGAATGGAAAAAGTGGAACATATAACGTATAACGGCCGAATATACCGGTTATGTAGATTATTACGCTCCGAAGCGGGTAATTCAAATTTTTCAAAAACAAAATTGATCGGTTTTCTAAGCATAGCTCCTTCATTTTAGGTGATGGAAAAATATTTTCAGTAACGATTCTGTAGAGCTTTCTAAAAGCTATGAGTCTATGTGAATAAAATAACTTAAGATCCCTTAATTTTCAAATGGAGAGAGTTTAAAGCACTTGACTGAGGTGATGTTCGATCGTAAATGTAGGGGTTGAACGGCTTTATCTCGTCGATTATTCACTTTAAAAAAATCTACACGAGTGGAAATTTTTGTCATTGAAAAAGCTACAATTCAGTACTGTATCGTTTTCTTCGTTTCTTTAGTATTTTGAGAGATATCGTAAAAACGATATTTACCGCCAACAACGAATCACAGGGTATATATGAAATACCATGTTCTGATTGGCATAGAACATATGTAGGCCAGACCAACAGACATGTGACAAGTAGAGTATACGAACATCAACTTGCTGTCCGAAAATCAGACCCATCTTCAGCTCTGTCCAAACATCATCAAGAGACAGGACACAATATAGATTTCGAGAACACTAAGACCATCGCCACAGCGGGCGGCCCTCCCTTCCTTCGCTTCCCCTTTCGGCCTGTGCGTGTCCTTTTTTGTCCTAAAAAAAAAAAAAAAAAAAAATAAACCAAAAAAAAAAAAAAAAACAATACAAGCTCGTATAATTCGCGAGGCCATCGAAATCGAGCCTTCCTGCTTAAATGAACGTGACGACGGTCAGAGACTTCCAACTGCATGGAAACTCCTAATTTCCAGATGCCCAGTCCCCACGAAGATGAAGTGAACTCTTTATTTTGTTCAAGCTTTCGAGTCTTTATTGGCTCTTCATCAGGAACTCTACAATGAATTGGAAAAATTGTGAGAATAGAAAAAAATTCAACATGTGCTTACTTACGACTATGAGGTTGATAATCCTTTTGTGTTGTAAGTGATTGAATAGGGAATGAAGTTGACAAGTAACCAATAATTACAGTTTCCTGGGACGTTGATGCCAACACAATATGGAAATAAAAGTGAAATCACCAACTAATCAGGGTACCAAGTGTAATGTTGTATTATTGCTCACCTGCAGGAAGCGACTCATTAAATATGAGTAAATAATGCTGGGACTATCGATATCTTTTCTGGAATTGATTGAATTTGGTTCTTCGAAAATTTGTGTCATTTCATGAAAAGTTTTCAAAGATTGGATTCATGTTCCAATATCGTCACATTATCATAATCGGGATTGTGATCGAAAGTGATTGATTGTTGAGCTAATGAAAAAGTTTTTTTGAGATTTCTAATTTCACTTTTATGTAAACAAATTCTATCTTTCAACTTCCTTTCGGTTTGTCCAATATACTTTTTGTCACAGTGAGTGCAAGAGATACAATAAACAACATTGGAATGATCCAACACAGGATCGTTATCGTGGAGAACAACCCATTAAATTTATGGTGAAGTGTTTGAATATATGAAAGAGAAAGATGAAGAGTTGAAATATTATTATGAATGGATGAATTATTATGAATGTTACTATCAAGATGTGACCTACCGAAGATGAGTCTATGCAGAAGTCCCTTCGGGTAACCACTATCAAGAAACAATTGAAAAAGTTTTTTGAAATTACTATTTCGTAAAGAAGTGTGACTTGTTTTTATAACTCTATATTTCATACCTAGCACTAAGTTCATTTTCTGTTTATTTTGGTGATAAGATTCGAAATGTAAGAATATTCCAGAAGCACCAGGCTGGTGATTAATGAGTTATCAGACCTTCTGATAACTTTGGTGTCTGAGAAGGGAACGCTGAGTCGGGTGTCTTCTTCTTCGATGGTTAACAGTAACATCTCATAGTGAGAGTTGAAAACAAGTAACAATTCTTAAAGTTTGTCCTGAGGGGCACTTATTATTATGTCATCGACATATTTTAAAAAACAGTTATCTCAAAGTGAGTTCTGCCTTAACAGTCCTCCATAAGGTCATTCATGACATATTGAGCTATTATGGGAGAAACTGGGCTACCCATGGCAATGTGTGCCTAAACAGGAATCGCGTTCTGTGAAGTAATTTGAAGCAGAAAACTCCAGATTTGAGTTTGGAATTGCAGCTTTGAAAAACTGATGCCACAAAGATAATCGAAGTGTGGCTGAGAAGAAATGAAGAAATAAAAAATTGCATTTTCATCAAAAATGAAAAATCTGAAATTCGATGAATGATCTGGTAATGAATTTAATGAAAAATGAAAATTGAATATAACGAATTCCATACAAAATCCGCAGCAGCACTACGGATTTCCGCTAATCATTTCCATGAATCAGGTAAAAATCACAGTTAATTATATTTTCTATACGTCAGAAACGATATTCTGGGTGACCATAACATAAGGTGAGATATAATTTGTTTTTTATTTTTCTTGGCCATAGTTTTCTCGAGAACTCCCTTTCAATTTATGGAGGTATGATTTTCAGAATCGACATAATGAAATGGAGATCAAATTCTATCAACGGTGAGGATTTCACAGGAATCTCCAATGTTATTTTATTATCTTGACTGTTCATGATGATGAATACGCAATATCGTCATCGATCATAACTTGCAGCAGACATTTAAACCAAAGTTGAATAAGGGTTGGAATATTACAATACAGAAAAAAATTTATCAGTTTGATTCAATATTTATTTGAATGGACTTTTCTTCAATCTGAGAACTGCTGACATTAATAATTGCCAATCAACCATTCAGTAAGTCTACTATCATTAATTCACACGTAGAATAGGAAAACAACATGACTTTCAATGAATTGAAATTCAACATGCGTTAAAGAATATCAAATGAAAAAAATTCTAATTATTACTTGAGTATTATTGATACCTTAGCGGTTTGAAATATGTCCTGAGGTGACCTGAATATATATTATTATTAGTGATGATGGCCCTAGAAGTATAAAAATAATATGTATTATTTTGATTTCGAAACTGATTCAGTTTAGGAATACTTCAAGGACGCCTTGTGCCAAAGCGAGCATTCTTGCGCACTCCTCCCGCACTCAAAAATCTGGGCGCGTTCAGTGATTGACCATTATTCGTGACGGTCACTTCCGTGCCGAAGGAATCTCAAATACCGTCAGCTCGCCTCCTTTCAAATTATCTGCCAAATCTGCGCTGACAGTACTTCCGTTCTGTATTTTGATCGACGTCATACCTCGAAATCAACCTAATAATCATCGAAACAAAACAAATGAACAAAACATGAACCACCGATGAATCGGAATGAATAGAAATATGATATATGGTAAGTCCTTCATCACAAAGATCCTTTCAATAGTATTCTCTCGATTTTCATAATCACAATCCGATTTATAAACCTTGCTTTTGTTTCAGGAACTGAGTCTACCAATCGATGCAAAACGAAACTGGAATCTTATCGCTAAGAAACGAAGCACCTGAGATATGTTGAGATAGTTGTCCGATCTCAGGAAGGTACCGAAACACTTTTCTCTCAATGCATTTTGTACTCAAAGTTTTTCTCTTCTAGGACTCTTCAACGGATTCTGAAGGTTACAAGGAGATTCGTTACCCTCGAATTATTCTGGATATAAACAGTGTAAGTAGGATAGATAAGCCGAAAAAAAAAATACAACCTCCCCACACCACTCGACCCTGTTCTTTATGACATCAACCTCCTCCCCACCCCTTCTGCCTCATATAAGCTGTACATAAAGCGGAGGATCCACACTCACACTGAGTCAGTCCTGGTAGTCAGACGTGCCAAAATATCAAGAAAGATGTTCCGTTGTGGTGGGTGTGAAAAAAGTTTCAGTCGTTCGAACAACATGCGTCGCCATCAGGCGCAGTCTTGCAGGCCGGGTGATGGTGCCGGCCCTTCCGCGAAAAGGCCTAGGTTACAATCTACATCGCCTCCCCCAGTTCAGCAATTGTGCGGTTGCTGTAATAAAATGATTGCCGCTAATCGTATGAACTCGCACCTCAGAACCCTGGAGCACAGAACAAATGCATGTACTCAGCTTGCCGATGGCGTGAAACTCATCACGAGCACTTTCAAGAAAAGAATCGCCAGCTATAGAGTTGAAAGTAGTAATTAACATTCAGACTATCCATCATTCTTTGCTGAGTTGAAGGGGAAAATCGTAAATTTGATTTCCAATATGATGCAGATCCACACCGCAGTGAAATTGAACATGGAAGTGTTTGGGCGATATATACTTCGAAGCAGGGATTTAGCCGATGTGAAAATGTTCAACAGCCCCAATCAAATCATCGATCAATCAGACGAACTGGGGGCTATTTATGATACTTTCGCCGACGTGTTGGCTACTCAAGCTGAAGAGTTTCAAGGACGGGATTCGGGAATGTATTACATCAAACCTTTTATATATTTGTGTAGAACGCATTCAATTTCCGCAGGTTGGACTTTAGAAAAAATCATGTTCATCGATGTGAACATTGATAAGTATAGTCCTCTCCGAGGATCCTCCTACATTAAACTCCCATCATTCATTGATTCGAAGAGAGCTGTTGTGAATGTTAGAAATCAGGACCAGTGCTGTTTCGCGTGGGCAGTGACGTCGGCATTATATCCTGCACAGACAAGGATTTCGGAAGTTTCTTCATACCCGCATTTTTCTTCGGTACTGGATGTCACAGGTATAGATTTCCCAGTTGAATTGCACAATATTTCAGAATTTGAGGAAATGAACGATTGTTCCATTGTTATTTATGGGTTAGAAAAAGCTATCAAAAACAATAAGCCTATCTTCGAAATTGTCGGTCCACTGCATTATGCTCGTCGAAAACTTCGTCGTCATATCAATTTCTTATACATTGCTGATGAATTTGGCAATTGCCATTATCGCTGGATAAAGAATTCATCAAGATTGTTTCCATTACAAATTTCAGCTCATGGTCATAAGGTGTATTTCTGTGACGGGTGCTTGATGTATTTTTCCAATGAACACAAATTATTACGACATCAATTGAATGATTGTAATCTAGTTGTAACCACTACTCCTACAACGCAAATCAAATTAGATAAATGTGGAAAAGCCGTTCCGGAAAATATACTTAAATATAAAAATTTCGAAAGACAATTGAAATTTCCATTTGTAGTATACGCCGATTTCGAATCTATTTTGAAGCCCTTGGATACATGTGAACCGGATCCTACACGTTCTTTCATTGATAAATCGTTCATTCACGAACCGTACTCATTCGCTTATCGGATTCATTGTTCATTCGATGATTCAATATCCAAATTCAAACTGTATCGTGGGGCAGATGCCGCAAAGGCATTCGTTTCCAGATTAGAGTCTGACCTAAGTGCCATATATCATAGATATTTGTATCGCGTTGTACCGATGAAGGCATTAACGGAATTGGAAGAAAACGAATTCCTGAACGCCGAAACATGCGACATATGTGAAAAACCATCCCAAATGTGTGATGTTAAAGTGAGAGATCATTGCCATCTAACTGGAGAGAAAAGACGTGGTGTAGCGCATTCTCGATGCAATTTGAATATCAAATTACCTAATTTCATCCCAATAATATTCCATAATCTAAGCGGCTATGACAGCCACTTGTTCATCAAAGAGTTGTCCACTGATAAAAATAAACTTAATGTAATTGGCAAATTGGAATTTTACGATCATTTGAATAAAAAGCATATTTCAGACGAGGATTATGAAAGAGCTGAACGTGTATGGACCTTGTTCGATTGCAACACACTCGGCGACTATTAAGATTTCTATTTGAAATCGGATGTGCTACTTTTGTGTGATGTATTCGAAAACTTTCGCGATATTTGTCTGGATAAATACAAATTGGACCCGGCACACTAGTACACATCCCCCGGTCATTCTTGGGATACTATGCTCAAATATACGGGTGTTGAATTGGAATTACTCACAGACATTGACATGATAACATTTTTCCAAAAAGGCATACGTGGGGGTATCAGCTAATGTTCAGAGAGGAAGCATATAGCCAATAATTGTTTCCGGCCTGATTATGATGCTAATGAACCGTCATCATTTATTACTTATTTGGATGCTTCTGATCTGTACGGTCATAGTATGTCGCAACCATTACCGACAGGTGGGTTCGCATAGTTATCTGATGAAGAAATTCTTCAGCTGGATATCACAAGTGTCTGGGATGAAAGGGATATGTCTTGGAAGTTGATGTTCATTATCCCGAAGAACTTCGTGATGCGCATTCGGATTTGCCATTTTTAGTTGAAAGTGTCATCCCACCTGAATCGAAGTCCAATATTCCGAAATTAATACCATATCTGAACGATAAAAAAAATATGTTGTTCATTATAGGACTCTGAGAGAGGCAATAGAGAATGGTCTGATTGTGATGAAAACTCTCTCATTCAATCAATCACCATGGCTAAAGAAATATGTTGATTTGAATACCCTCATGCGGAATCAAGCAATAACCGTTTCTCACAAAAATATATTCAAAACCAGAACAAATGCGGTTTTTGGTAAGACAATGGAAAATGTGAACAATAGACGAGACATACGACTCGTGACTCATTGTGAGTCCATCACGAATAGTCCCGGTGTGAATGCTCTGGTAGCTCAACCAAATTTTAAAACACTTTCCATTTTCACACAAGATTTTGTAGCTATCCATATGGCTGAAGGTAAAATCAACTATAATAAACCATTATATCTTGGCTTTAGTATTTTGGATATATCTAAAACGGTGATAAATGACTTTTCTCATAACTTCATCATCATGGGGCTGATGCCTCTCTTTTATATAAAGACACAGATAGTTTAATCATCAAAATTTTGACCGATAACTTTTATGAGTTCGTGAAAGAAAATGTGGAAAAGTTCGATACTTCCAATTACAAGGAGGTGGGCAGTAATCGGTTTGATATACCTATAACTGAGCCAATTCAGGGGGATATGAAAGATGAATTTCCGAATGATCCCATTATAAGTTTTTATGGGACCGGGGCAAAGGCATATCATGTGAAATCTGTGGTTGATGAATTGAGAAAGGCGAAGGGTGTTGAGAAATCGGTAATACAAAATAATATGTCAATTGATGATTATAGAAAGATTGTGGAGTCAGGCGGTTCAATACTGCGTAAGATGAGTACATTCCGGAGTGATTTGCACGATGTTCACACCCTCATGTGTAATAAAGTAGCTCTATCATATGAGGATGACAAGCGATTCATCATTCCCAACACCACCAAAACTCTACCTTGGGGACATAAAGAAATAGAATTTTATCGAACAAGCCCGCAGCAGAATCTTCAATTATTCATCGAAGCATTAGGAAGTGTGAGTAATCGTGAGACCGACTCTGATGATAGGCTAGATCTCTTCATGAAATTAATGGAGGAACAAACAGACAATTAAGCATATAAACTGTGGAATCTATACTTTTTTATATGAAATGTATACTTTTTCGAAAGCTTGTAAATGACTGCACATTATTCATGTTCATTTTGATATTGAAATTTCAGAAATACATTTCTCACATTGAGAGGACTCTTTTAATTGCATATGTAAATTTTTGTGATTGCAAGGGGTAATAGTATAGTTATTTTGGATGGACGCTACTCCAATCCAGTCGTAACGTATTCATGTTCATATTCGAGAAGAAAAGGGGAGGTTCGCGCATGCGTGATGACATCCGTATTGCGGGAAGTAACTGAATCATCATTTATAGAATGGGATAGGAGGGTAGGAGATGGACGCTGCCCCAGCCATCGCAGCGCCAACCAAAAATTGTGCGTACTCCAAAGAGAGGGGGTAGTTCAAGCTAATAAATCGACGGATTCCATCGATGAAGTGGAATTATCTGAGTCATATCCGTTTCCCAAGTCCATCGTGGCGTCTGAATCATATTCATCATCACTATTTGAATGAGAATGACGTTGTAAAATTCGACGATGTCTGCGGGTTGTGCTGACTTCGTTCACTTGAACTGGGCCGGGCATTACTTCATTTTCGGGCGGAGGAGTGATATCATTTGTAGAGGATGAACCTTTCCGAACCATGACTGCGCCCTGCTCAATGTTGCTCATTATTCGTAGTTTATCGGGAGAGTGATGGAAACCGTCCAGTCACAATGTATTTGAGTCAATATTGAAGAGAGGAGGGGTGGTTCGCGCATGCGTGATGACATCCGTATTGCGGAAAGTAACTGAATCAGCATTTATATAATATTTACGATGCAGAAAAACTCAAAGTCGTCTCCACAATTTAATATTCGAAAGATGTCAGTACGGTGATTCAGTTCATGTTTCGAACCTACATAGGTTCATCATCAGCTGAATTTACATTGAATTATGGAGATGAAAAAATTGAAAAAATTGCAAAATCACATGGTGAAATTCAAAAGGACATAGAAGAAATTTTAATGACAATTATGATTAAGTTGATATTAGGGGGATTTGGGACATCCCTAAAATCAAAAATTCCCCTAATATCAACTTAATCATAATTGTCATTAAAAATTTTTTTATGTCCTTTCGAATTTCACCATGTGATTTTGCAATTTTTTTCAATTTTTTCATCTCCATAATTCAATGTAAATTCAGCTGATGATGAACCTATGTAGGTTCGAAACATGTACTGAATCACCGTACTGACATCTTTCAAATATTAAATTGTGGAGACGACTTTGAGTTTTTCTGCATCGTAAATCTACTACACTCCACTTTGAGATACAATGGGCTTCTACCACAATTTATATAATAGGATAAAAGGAAAGGAAATGGACGCTGCCCCAGCCATCGCAGCGCCCTTTGCAAGTCAACCAAAAATTGTGCGTACTCCAAAGAGAGGGGGTAGTTCAAGCTAATAAGTCGACGGATTCCATCAATGAAGTGGAATTATCTGAGTCATATCCGTCTCCCAAGTCCATCGTGGCGTCTGAGTCATATTCATCATCACTATTTGAATGAGAATGACGTAGTGAAATTCGACGATGTCTGCGAGTTGTGCTGACTTCGTTCACTTGAACTGGGCCGAGCATTACTCCATTTTCGAGCGGAAGGGTGATATCGTTTGTAGAGGATGAAACTTCCCGAACCATGACTGCGCCCTGCTCAATGTTGCTCATTATTCGTAGTTTATTGTGAGAGTGATGGAAACCGTCCAGTCACAATATATTTAAGACAATATTGAAGAGAGGAGGGGTGGTTCGCGCATGCGTGCTGACATCCGTATTGCGGGAAGTAACTGAATCAGCATTTATTGAATAGGATAGAAGGGAAGGGAATGGACGCTGCCCTAGCCATCGCAGCGCCCTGTGCACTCCAACCAAAAATTGTGCGTACTACAAAGAGAGGTGGTAGTTCAAGCTAATAAGTCGACGGATTCCATCGATGAAGTGGAATTATCTGAGTCATATCCGTTTCCCAAGTCTATCATGGCGTCTGAATCATATTCATCATCACTATTTGAATGAGAATGACGTAGTAAAATTCGACGATGTCTGCGAGTTGTGCTGACTTCGTTCACTTGAACTGGGCCGGTCATTACTTCATTTTCGGGCGGAGGGGTGATATCATTTGTAGAGGATGAAACTTCCTGAACCATGACTGCACCCTGCTCAATGTTGCCCATTATTCGTAGTTTATTGTGAGAGTGATGGAAACCGTCCAGTCACAATGTATTTAGGTTAACATTGGAGAGGGGAGGGGTGGTTCGCGCATGCGTAATGACATCCGTTTTGCGGGAAGTAACTTTATCAGCATTTATAGAATAGGATAGAAGGGATGGAAATGGACGCTGCCCCAGCCATCGCAGCACCCTGTGCACGCCAACCAAAAACTGTGTGTACTTCAAGGATAGTGGGCGGGTAGGAATAGGTGGGAATATAAAATATTCACTGTCTCCTTTTAACGCTTCAAAGATTCAGTGTGGTTACAATGGATGCATGCATGGATATATCTCAGTTGGGTGAGCATCCCCTTAGATGCATACCACGACGCCGGATATACCTGGTCAAATGGTACGGTTGCATGTACATCCACGTGCTCATACCATCCACGATTGTTCTCCCGCAAAGAATAAAACCTTTAGCACATGAGACACAGTTTTTTGCACTCTTCACGACCAACATCGACCCTCACATAAGATTCCGCATAGCAGCATAGCTCTACAGGGTCCGCTAGGGTATCGTCCATGTTCAACTGCTGAACGTTACAGATGACAATCCCTCCCGATACGTCATCAGGTCCGTTCATGGGCTCATCGCACTGGATACCTTCATCAGAGTCGTCCATGCCTTCATTATCCACCTCGTCTTCGACCGGCCATTCTTCCCCAACAATATCCATATCGTCGCCAACTGGATCCACAGCATCTTCTACATTTGCCACCCATTCTTCAGATATGATGTCGGCAGGTACTTCTTCTGGCACATCTTCCATACATTCATGGACAAAAGCATTCGCGGCTAACTCGTCCGATCGACTATTCAGGTCAGCGAGCGCCAACATGTGTAGGTTTGCAAATCTATCTGCATCCATTTTCATTTCGAAAAATTTGAATAATTCACCGTTGAGTTGAATCGAGATCACTTCCAGTGAGTACTGCTGATTACGAAGCGGAGTCTGAGATCACAAGCTGGCTTTTCATATTGTGATTCAATGGCACTCGTTGTGGTGGGAGAAAGATCTTCCACCACCACTCATCGGGTGTATAAATGCCGATTGTTGAATTGCTCTTTCAATCAGTTCTGTCCTGATATTGATAATAGCATTTAGTAACAATATGCTCCCGAAGGAGTGGAGTGCAAAGCCGAAAGTGTTTATATATCCAATGAATATTGGTGGAGCGGTATTGTGTTACAACTGTCAGAAAAGTTGGCATAAGTCGAAAATAAACCCATTCACAGGTTTATGCGAAGAGTGCAGATCGAGAAATCCAGTTTCACAATCGAATGAGTTATACTACTCGAGTCCGACCATTCAAGAAGGCCGTCACCAGTGCCGCATATGTTTCAAAGATTTTCGTTACAGTGATATAGGTATCTGTAGAAACATTTGCAAACCCTGCTTGTCGGAGGAGAATGATTTCCCAGCCCGCCAACGTTGTTCGCGCTGCGATACATACAAACTGGTTTGTTGACATAATCTTTGTGGCGCATGTAGAAATGGATGGAAGCTATGTGACATTGTCGGTCAGCTCTACCCCACCGAGAGGGGCCCATTTCCATGTATATTGGTGTCTGATCCACGAACAGTAGATCGAAAGAAGACGAATTTGAGGTGATCGTATACCAGAATATACGGATCTTGGACCGGAAATTCTACCCCCTTGACGACGTGCATTCCTAATTATTGTTAATAGATATTCATTGGCGTCAATACATTCAAAATATACCATTCGTTTTATTTTATATCGAAAGATATCCGCTAATATAAGTATTTAATAATATTCATTCGTTTCATTTTATTTCAAACGATAGCCACTAATAGAAAAAAACATGATTTTTGAAATTTTGCTTAGCAAATTAGTTGAGTGTATGATAATTCGATAAAATCCCGAGACCGCAGGTCGAGGGATTTTATCTTGAATTATTATACACGAAAGCAAAATTTAAAAAATCATGGAAATGCACGTATTTTGGTCGATTGAGCTTAGTGAAGGAGGGATATATGTTGAGATTATCTCCAGAAAACATCTGAACTCAGAAAACATCTGAACTCAGGAAACATCAAAATCGAACACAGGAACAATATAGTACCCGAGATAGTACCTGAAAACTGAGCCAAATGCCTGGTTTATTTCGATCATTGTAACCGGTTAAAAGGTCTAGTGCATTTAATCGCTGTAAAATTCTGTAGAAGCAGTCTAGCCTTCAACTTTTTCAGCGTTTATTCGCAATGAGGAAAATAATCGTATTTATTTTTCTACCTTCTATACTCGGTTGCAGTCTCTATCGATGAACATGTAATGTTACTTGATATAATGAAATTGAATTTACATTGGAAAGTTGCCGGATTAAGTGTACCTGCACTTCAAGTCTAGCCTTCAACTTTTTCAGCGTTTATTCGCATTGAGGGAAATAATCGTATTAATTTTTTTACCTTCTTTACTCGATTGCAGTCTCTATTCATGAACATGTAATGTTTCTTGTTATAATGAAATTGAATTTACATTGGAAAGTTGCCGGATTAAGTGTACCTGCACTCAAAGCTCAATTTAACATGAACCTGTACACAATGATGGCAATAAAGGGATCATCAAATTACCCTCTGAACTATTCACAATTATATGAATCTGAGAATTATTGTATTTGGGAATCATTCAGATTATTATGGACAGTAGTTATTGGATATTTGTGATACTATGAGTTCGAAGTTCCCAGGTATTGAAAATTTATCTCATTATAGCATTAACTTTTGAATGATATCATTCCAAGTATATAAAATACAACCAAGTTTCCAAGACATTCGGAACCCAACATTTCAGCAGAAAATAAAACAACATTTTACTATTATCAAATATTTTTCCAAAAAATCAAAATAGCGGCTTATAGATGCGGTCTTTTGGCGGCATGGAGTCTCTCAGCATATCGAAATACGGTATCGGGGGATTGCTAATGAATGCCAAGCATTCGTCATTGCGACTACGCTCGCAGATTTCATCAGCATTGTTTTTGATCCCCCAATCAACCAGTTTTCGGCGACGCTCTCGCAACTTTGAATGTTCCTGCCCCAGATATTCAGCTTTCATCCGCGCTTCCCCGATTTCTTTCAACGCGCGATCCTCCCAGCCCGCCGGTTTCCTACGCCGTTCACGCAATACCCAATAATACTCCCTTTTCAATTTCATGACTCTCTCCTGCGCATCCGTGAGTTTACGAAACTTTTGTGAAAGCAATTGATTATCCAAGTCCATCAATTCCTTCACACGTAGTTTGTCACCCTCGTATCTCAAATATCTAGTATGTGCGACTTGTTCACAATTCGTTCTCTTCCAATTCCGTTAATGACTCCATCGGTACAACTTAAGTGCCATATAAGTCAGACTCTAATCTGAAAACGAATACCTTTGCGGCATCTGCCCCACGGTACAGTTCGAATTTGGATATTGAATCATCGAATGAACAATGAATCCGATAAGCGAATGAGTACTGTTCATGAATGAACGATTTATCGATGAAAGAACTAGAAGGATCCGGTTTACATGTATCCAAGGGCTTCAAAATAGATTCGAAATCGGCGTATACTACGAATAGAACTTTCAATTGTCTTCCGAAATTTTCAAATTTGAGTATATTATCCGGAACGGCTTTTCCACATTTATCTAATTTGATTTGCGTTGTAGGAGTAGTGGTTACAACTAGATTACAATCATTGAATTGATGTCGTAATAATTTGTGTTCATTGGAAAAATATATCAAACACCCGTCACAGAAATACACCTTATGACCATGAGCTGAAATTTGTAATGGAAACAATCTTGATGAATTCTCTATCCAGCAATAATGGCCATTGCCAGATTCATCAGCAATGTATAATAAACTAATATGACGACGAAGTTTTCGACGAGCATAATGCAGTGGACCGACAATATCGAAGATAGGCTTATTGTTTTCGATAGCTTCTTCTAACCCATGAATGATAATGGAACAATCGTTCATTTCCTCAAATTTTGAAATATCGCGCAATTTAACTGAAAAATATATACCTGTGACATCCAGTACCGACGAAAAATGCGGGAATGAAGAAACTTCCGAAATTATTGTCTGTGCAGGATATAACGCCGACGTCACTACCACGCGAAACAGCACTGGTCCTGATTTCTAACATTTACAGCAGCTCTCTTCGAATCAATGAATGGTGGGAGTTTGATGTAGGAGGATCCTCGGAGAGGAATATACCTATTAAGGTTCACTTCGATGAACATGATTTTTTCTAAAGTCCAACCTGCGGAAATTGAATACGTTCTACACAAATATATACAAGGTTTGATGTAATACATACCCGAATCACGTCGTTGAAACTCTTCAGCTTGAGTAGCCAACACGTCGGTGGAAGTATCATAAATAGCCTTCAGATCGTCCGATTGATCGATGATTTGATTGGGGCTGTTGAACATTTTCACATCTGCTAAATCCCTGGTTCGAAGTATATATCGCCCAAACACTTCCATGTTCACTTTCACTGCGGTGTGGATCTGCATCATATTGGAAATCAAATTTACGATTTTCCCCTTCAACTCAGCAAAGAATGATGGATAGTCTGAATGTTGATTACTACTTTCAACTCTATAGCTGGCGATTCTTTTCTTGAAAGTGCTCGTGATGAGTTTCACGCCATCGGCAAGCTGAGTACATGCATTTGTTCTGTGCTCCAGGGTTCTGAGGTGCGAGTTCATACGATTAGCAGCAATCATTTCATTACAGCAACCGCACAATTGCTCAACTGGGGGAGGCGATGTAGATTGTCACCCAGGCCTTTTCGCGGAAGGGCCGGCACCATCACCCGGCCTGCAAGACTGCGCCTGTTGGCGACGCATGTTGTCCGAACGACTGAAACTTTTTTCACACCCACCACAACGGAACATCTTTCTTGATATTTTTGCACGTCTGACTATCAGGACTGACCCAGTGTGAGTGTGGGTTCTCCGCTTCATGTACAGCCTTTATGAGGCAGAAGGGGTGGGGAGGAGGTTGATGTCATAAAGAACAGGGTCGGGTGGTGTGGGGAGGTTGTACTTTCGGCTTATCTAGTCCGTGACGAAAAGCGTGACGTCATATGCGGTCGAGTGGTGGGGGGAGGTTGTTTTTTCGGCAAATCTATCCTACTAGTGTACTTTGATGTGAAATGATTAAATACGTTTTTCAGAATATTCTTCTCTTGTGAGTACTTATTGTGTGAATTCCAATTTTATAGACAAAATCAGGAAGATAAATTCAAGTGTTGCAGTAATCACAATATGTACATAAAAAAAACGATTGGTTGTTGTATATTATCAGAACACATTCTCACTGCCAATGGAGATCATATAATTGAATGGAATGATAGCAAGAGAGAGCCATAGTAGGAGACGAAAATTAAAAGAATCTGCTTTTATCATGCTGTCTGCGGATGCTTGCATCTCAAATACTTCGGTTGATATGGATCACACCTCGCTGCCACACTTGAAGGGCATATGTCAAAACTCAGTTTTCTGATATTTACAAAAATCGAACACGAAAATGAAACTAGAAGAGAATATTGGTGAGAGTTTTGAAATCGTAACTGGATTTGGTTAACGAAACGTCGACAATAAGTATTTTGGTAAATATCATATATAGATATATATATATATATATATATATATAAATATATATATATATATATATATATATATATATAAATATATATGTGTATGTATGTATATATATATATATATATATATATATATATATATATATATATATATATATATATATAAAAATATATGTGTATGTATGTATATATATATATATATATATATATATATATATATATATATATATGTGTGTTTTTTATTTCAAGATGGCGTCGACAGACACGTCGTTAGTAAACCAAGAGCTGAATAAATTGAAGAAAGAATATCTCATCGATATTATAATCACCGGAGAATTACCAAAAAGTGTGAATAATAATCTGCTTAAGCAGTTTTTAAGTGAGTTCAAAAGATACAAGCACTCGAACATCGAGAAAGACGAAATTTTCTGTGACGCATCGGACCAAGCCGAAAATGGCGACGACCATTTTGAACAAGACTTATCTCCCCTGAAGGTAGAAAAGAATGGATTAACCAAGTTGGTTCATCATCTGGAAAAGCGTGTAAGTGAACAAGAATATATAGTTGAACTCTTAAAATGTGAACAAGATTCCAATACACAAACAAAAAATGGAAATCCCAAACAACAGACACATTCCAAAGAAAGTACTGTCGGTTACAGTCAGATGGCAGCATCCTCCAAGCAGCCCAGTTTGACAACCCAAGGTACTTCTCTCGGCAGAACAACAGACATATCCATCAACAAAAACAGTAAGCCAAAATCAGAATCCGCCAAGTTCACTAACGAACAGGTGAGGAACGCTGTTGACAGTGCAAAACGATTCGTTGGTACGAATCACAACAAGCCCATCAGAGGTTGTTATTCCACCGCACAGAAAATAAGAACAGTGCAACGACTAGGATATCTTAGACCATCTTCATCCTGATACTACTCCCGAAGATATGACTGAATGCATGAAAGAAACAGCGCCGGACATAAATTTTCAGTTCAAACTAGTGAAATCTGACGACTATCAAGCCTGTTTCAAAGTCTCATATCCTTTGGAATTTGTGAATAATGTTTATAATCCTGAAATATGGCCTGAAGGTTCTTCTGTGCGTAGGTTTGTTTTTAGGAGGAAACATCTTCAAACGCCCAGAACGCACAATACGCAAACTTGAAAGAAAAATATCATTATCTCAACGATAATTCTTTTATAATACAAAATTCTGACATTGCAAATGAGGCACATTGTCTCAGGATATTACACCTCAATATACAATGTTTACGCAATAAGATTAATGATTTGGAAATTTATATCAAAAAAATAAATTTTATATGTTTTAACGAACACTGGCTGAGTGAACAGGAAATTTCACACATTAAATTGGAAAATTTTTTCGTAGCTTCCAATTACTGCAGGAACACTAAAATTCATGGGGGTGTGGCAATTTTCTCGTCCATAAAACATAAATGCAAACAGTTACTTTTGGTAAATGAACTTTCATTAGAAATACATTTTGAAATTGCAGCATTGAAATATGAAGAATACATCATTGCAACTATTTACAGATCTCCCAAAGGAGAATTTGAAATTTTCATGGAACGCCTAAGTGAAACACTCGACATACTGACTGGGATAAAAAATTGTAAAATATTCTCAACAGGTGATTTCAACGTTCATTTTTTCAATGAGAAAGATAAAAATGCGTCTTCGCTAATAAATCTCTTCACAAGTTATGGCTTTTCCCATGCCACTGATATTCCTACGAGAGGAAACTATTGCCTCGATAACTTTTTTGTCAATGTAAACCCAGGAACATATAGATGTCAAGTGATTGATACCCGCTTGTCCGATCATAAAGGAGTTCAATTGGAAATTATTGAAAACACAAATAAAAAATTCGAAAGAATTCTCTACAGACCAATTCACGATATGGGTCTTTTTAACTTGAATGCAACCTTGCAGAAAATAGACTGGAGCTTCATAGATAATGACAACTTGAATCTCAATCACCGTTTTGAATCATTTGTAAACATAATTTCTTCAGCAATTCTAGATTCTTTCCCGGAAAAATCCAAAATCATTACTCACTCCCCAAAAGAAGTCAACTGGTTCACTAATGAACACAGGCAATTACGAGAAAGTTTGAATTTCCTGAGGGAATTATATATAAAAATAATCCTAGTCCTTTCATCAAAGAACAGATTGAAAAACAAAAATATTTATACGATAAAAAACTGTCAGTCGCCAAAAAAGCGGCTAACGATAGGTTCATCGCTGAATCGAGGAATTTACAAAAAGCAATGTGGAATATCATTAACAACAACAACGCGAGACTCAAAATAGAGGGTGATTCAAATATCTCCCCAACGAATTTCAATGATTTCTTCAGTACAATTGCCAACGAAATTGTTGAAAGCTTACCTGTTTCAACGGTTTCCTATGATAATTTCTTAACGAACTCATCTAAACCTAATGCTGTTTTTACCTTCACAGAAGTAAGTTTTGTGGAAGTCAACAATATAATAGATAACCTCAAGAAGACGAACAGTAAAGACGCTTTTCATATAAATCTCAAGGTATTGCTTGCTATTAGATACATAATATTGATCCCACTAACGAAACTTATAAATAGATGCATAGAAAAAAACATTTTTCCAACTGTATTAAAAATCTCAAAAGTAGTTCCAATTTTCAAGAAAGGCTCTGCAAATGATCCAACAAATTTCAGACCCATTTCCGTTATTCCCATTATAGCTAAGGTTTACGAAGTAGCAATGAAAAAACAATTGATCTCTCATTTGGAACCTCATGATATTTTGAATCAGGCTCAGTTTGGATTTAGAGCTGATCGCTCCACCACAGACGCAATCAACCATCTGGTTGAAATAATAAATGATGGTTTTGAGAAAAATGAGTTCATCTCAGTTCAATTTTTGGACCTAACAAAGGCATTTGACTGTGTGTTGCATGAAATTTTGTGGAAAAAGCTAAAATTTTATGATTTTAGTGATAATAGTGTCAGTCTGATAGAATCCTATTTGTCAAATAGGTACCAATATGTGGTTTTTAACAATAAGTCCTCGGACCTCAGAAATATCAGTTGTGGAGTACCTCAAGGCTCGGTCCTAGGACCGATACTATTTTTAATTTTCATTAACGACCTTCCTCATGCAGCTCCCTGTACTGATTTCATACTTTACGCCGATGATACAACCATTGCTCATTCCGGACATGACCTAACTCTATTGATAAAAGAGACAAAGAACCAGCAGAAATCAACAGAGAATTGGTTTCTATCAAACAAACTCAAAATCAACCCATCCAAAACAGAAAACGTCATATTTAGTCTCAGAAGTCATGACGAAAATTCACCTTCTCATACGAAATTCCTTGGTGTTTATATTGACAGGAAACTATCATGGCAGTGTCACTGCGAAAACTTATCGAAAAAAAATCTCCAGCTACATATTTCTGCTCCGGAACTTATTTAACAGTGTTAGCCGCAGCACTTTAATCACAGCTTACTATGGTCTCATTCATTCCAACATATCTTATGCTATTCTAGTTTGGGGACACTCCAGTCATAGTTCGGACATCTTCGGGATTCAGAGAAAAGCTGTGAGGATATTATCTGGCCTCAAGTATAAGGAAGGCTGCAGGAATGCTTTTAAATATTTAAAGATAATGACACTACCCTGTATATTCATATTTCGATGCCTACTATATGTTAAAGCAAATGAAAATAAGTTCCTAAGTCATGGACGAACACATAACTATATGACACGTCATCGTCAAAATCTGCAAACAAAAAACCTTAGACTGTCAAAAACCCGAAATGCCACTAATTACTTTGCACCCAACTTTTATAATGCACTTCCTGCTAAAATAAAATCGCTAGGGGAGAAAAAATGTTTGAAAACTTTTCTGTTAGAAAATCCGTTTTATAATTTTAATGAATTTTTACATTTCGACCTATCTCTTTTGGGCAGTACTTGAAGATTATCAGAATCGATTTTATTATTGTTTGAAATGTATATATGTATGCCTATGAATATGACCTGTGTAAACACCCTGTAGTGTGATAGCACCAATAAAGAATTGATTGATATATATATATATATATATATATATATATATATATATATATATATATATATATATATATATATATATATATATATTTATATATACATTACCTCAGATCTCTCTACCAAGCAGACGTGTTTTCGGTGCTCCGTAGAAAAACGTTATTGGTACTGAGAAACAGAGAAGTTATTGATTATAATCTTGCCCAGAATAGTAGAAAAGAACACAGAATTAGAATTCATGTTCTGAAAAGTGAAAATCTGAGCGAATAAGACAAATCAGTTGAAAATATGGTGTGCATTCATTCATCGGAATATTTCGAACAGTAGTCCTAGTGATAGTGTTGAAATCCCTCAGTCGGAGAAGAAAATGCCAAATAATGAAGAAATAACACCACAACAAATTCTCAAAGAAATACTTCTCAGTAAGAACGAGCTGAAGAAATCAGCGAAGTCAGAGTGAGACTTGCTATAGAATCAATGAAAAACAGAATTACACAATTAGAGAGAGAAAACATAGAACTGAGAAGAAAAGTTGAAACCTTGGACCAACAACAACTTTTTGATATTCGGATTGCAACAAGAAAATAACAAAATAGCTCCTGGAAGTATATGCACTAAAATCAAGGACCTACTTGCAGTAAACCTCAGTCAGCACGACATTTATGATATTTACCCTTTAGGTCGATCATCAGAAAAACCAAATCAATTTGAGCTTGTATCTCGTTTGGAGAAACAGGAAATATCCAGAAACTGCGGCAAACTAAGAAGGACGGACATATACTTTGTCCATGACCAAACGAAGTCACAAAGAGAAGAAAATAAAATACTGAGGAAATATCCCAAGAAAGCAAAGGAAACTACCACAAACAGAGCAACTGTCAAAGGAAAAAAAACTTGTTGTAAATGGCACTTCATACACAGTAAAAGAACTGGAACAAACAGTGGAAGAAGAGGAAGAAACTAAGAGACCAAGCAGTGCACCACCAATGCCCAAACCAGGAAAAACCTATAATTTGGAACGAGAACTAGAAAATCCTCCACCACCTTAAAAAAGTTTGAATAGTGAAAAGTCTACTGAGCAAGATACTCCAATAGAAAACGGAATCGGAAAACGGATTATGTTATAGATAAGCCAAAAACTAGACAAAGAAGTAACACAAAAGATGGTAAAGATGGTGGTAGATGAACGATTCGACGTAATTTTCTTTCTTTGTATCCTTGAATTTTACAGAATCCCATTTACTATAACTTTAATATTTATGTCCTTTCACATCATAATCCAATGAAGTAGATTGAATCATAAATCACTCAGCCACTTCCCGTACTAAATAACATCAGTATTGATATCAGAACAATTTGTTTTTTTTTATCGCTGTTGTCAGTTTTTTTTATTGATTATTTTTCCGACCCAAATATCGACCAATAGAATTGCACCATTCGACGTCACGTGGTACAACCTACATGGTATTATACTGATAATTTTTTGAAAATTTTCTCTGGTAGTTGCTATATATAAAAAACAAAACATGATCCAGTCAAATTAACCAAACGTCAAACTGACAGGTTGAATTCAATTGTGAAAATTGGAGATTTTGCATGAAAATGAGTCGATTTGGAGTTTGTTCTCTGTCCACCATCGATAAAAAAGTCAAAGGAAATGTTCCCATTAATACGGAGAAGGCAAAAAAACAGTTTGGAACCAATTTACTACTTTTTGTACTGAGAGGGAATACACATTGAGTGCTGAAACGAGTGAAGCGCAATTGGCAAACATTATGAAAGATTACGCTTACAATATGAAGAAAATGGATGGAGAAGACTATAAGGAAGGTACAATAAAAACAATGTGGAATCAGACTGCCAAATTACTTCAAGAAAAGTATTTGAACGATTTCGACATCAAAATCAACCCATTTTCGGATGCTGCATTCAAGACCGCTCGAGGAGCTCGTGATGCCAAGCGTAAGGCTTTACAATCGATTCGATTTCGTCTCATCGTGCAATTCTATTGGCCGACATTTGGGACGGAAAAATAATCCCCCGAATACCACACGAGCTTCAAAATTATCTGGCATTTCCCTCAAGGTTCCCTGCAAACAAATAAAGTCGTCAAGTTTTTCAGGAAAAATCACTCGCGCTTCGCGCTCGTGATTTTTTAACCTGAAAAACTTGACTCCTTCATTTGTTTGCAACGAACCTATCGGGAAATACCCGAAAATTTTGAAGCTCTTGTGGTATTATAAGTGATTATTTCCCTCAATGCAAATAAACGGTGAAACAGTTGAAGGCTAGACTGCTTTTACAGAGTTTTACAGCGATTAAATGCACTAGACCTTTTAACCGATTAAAATGTTCGAAATAAACCGGGCGTTTGGATCACTTTTCAGGTACTATCTCTGGTACTATATTGTTCCTGTGTTCGATTTTGATGTTTCCTGAGTTTACATTTTTTCTGGAAATAATCTAAACATATATCCCTCCTTCACCAAGTTCAATCGACCAAAATGCGTGCATTTCCATGATTTTCAAAATTTTGCTTTCAAGCAAATGCTTTCGTGTATAATAATTTAAAATAAAATCCCTCGACCTGCGGTCTCGGGATTTTATCAAATTATCATACACTCAAGTCATTTGCTAAGCAAAATTTCGAGAATCATGGAAGTGCAGCACACATTTTAACCGAATAAACTTGGTGCACTCGGGATATAACCCCCGATTAGTGTGAGGATAGAAATATATTCAAAAACATTATTTTTATAGCAGTATAGATTCTTATATCAGGAAATACACAAACGAACCGATTATTGCTAAAATAATAGAAAATGGCATAGGACTAGGCTCAATCGGAAAGATAGGATTGAAATGTATTCAATAGAATATCCGTTGCATATTGAAAAACATGGATGAATTGTTGATTTTCCAGAACCAATATGAAGAGAAATTTGATATTATTATTCTGACAGAAACCTTCAGTATTCACGATCTCCGCCCAGTGAGTATGAAAGATTATGAAACCTGTTACAACGAAGGGGAAATCAGTGAGAATGATGGAGTCTGTGGAGTTCGAAATATCGGAGATATCAAAGTATTAGGAATTGATTAAAAAAATGAAACAATACAAACTAACAATAACAGCCATTTATAGATCACCGGATATTCACAGGAAGTGAAAAATAAAGATACTCTTATAATTATAGGCGACATGAACTAAGATCTTCTTTCTGATACTGAGGTAGTTGCAGGATGTATTAATATATTGAACACAGAAGGATTCATTTCATATAATTCCATTAGTGCATATGGTCCCTTATGAGGGACGGCCAATGAAACCAATGGCCACAGCGCATACCCCATGCATTAATACATCTGAACACGAAGGATATAACATTCTCATAGTCTGCTTGTAAGGCAGAAGCGATAAGGAGCTAATTTTGAGATATTGTCGTGCTCAATTTATGACGTAGAAAATACAGCATGGACGTTAGTTTATATTCAACCAGGCGAGGCGGGTAAGTTATTCTTATATTTCATAAGTGATATAATATTTATTCCAAACAAACATATTGTGAGGTAGAAGAATAGTATAGGCGTTCAGTCAGTTACATTTTACAGTCAATTTTCATATTTGTTGTTTGGTTATACGGCCCTGAATATAGTCGTCCCTCATAGGGAATGACATGCACTGAGAGTAATTTATTTCAGAATATCTTTACAAATTTAGTCTATACATTTCAGGTTATCGTTTCATGATTTTATAGTAGCACTCGAGGAAGATGAGCTTGAAAGAGCTGATGTTTATATAACTCCCCCAGATGATGGTGTTCTCACTGACTAGGATAGTGATGAATCTGATGAAGAGCACGAGGCTGATCCAAACCGTTTCGGTCCGTCAATTTTACGGTGACAATGTCAAGCAGTTTTGTTTACAAAAAATACACCAGAATATGATTCAGAAGACAAACTTTCTCTCTCCCATTTAGTAACTGAAGATTTGGATCAGCCAGTCTAAAAAAAAAGTCGAAAATATACGAAATAAGGATAAGTCACAATCACAAAGAAAATGGAAGTTTGACGTGCCATCGTTTTCCATAAACACTCAGTGTCATCCAGAACGGCCGTCTGCTGATTTGTTAAACTTGATAATAATAATAATAATAAAGTGTCTTCATTTCAGGCGGAGTTCAGTCAGAGGCTGCTCTCACACTCAACCTTCAAAATGTTATTACAGTAATATAGCTTAATTAGTACAAAAAAAAAGATTACTGAAATAACAAAGAATGAATTAAAATAATAAATAATAAATTGAATTGTATCATTACAGGAGTAATATAACGACAATGACAAAGATTTATCAGCATCAAGGTTTAAAATTAACATATGACATCACGTTATCCACATAGATCAGGTTTACCTCTGAGAACTATTATCACTGAGTGTCCAATAAATATTGCTTGAATTCTTCTTCAAAACGTGGTGAAGAATTTCGTTTGATGGTGAAAGGAATTGAATTGTAGAGTGAGGGGGCGGCATAGCTGAAAGATTTTTTGAAAAAGGTAGTTGAGTGCTTTGGTATATGCAGGAGATTTATATGTCTCAAGGTTCGATTGTGTTTAGACGATCTGAGCTTCAGGCACTCTCTGAGGTATTGAGGAGTGGAGGTTAGCATTATTTTATGGATCAGACATGCAAAATGGTGTTTTCTTCTTACGTCCATTCTCAACCAATTCAATGATTTAATTTTGCAGATACGTGATCTCTTCTACTCAAATTAAAGATGTACCTAATACAGCGATTTTGAACTTTTTGGACTTTAGCACTATGAATTTTATCAAGGCAGGAACCATAGATCGTGTCACCGTAATTGAAAAATGACAGTACCAAGGATTCACAGAGAAGAGTTTCAAGTTCTCTATTCAGAATATCACGACTCATGTATAGCCTTCTTAGGGAGCAATAGGTTTTCTTCATGATGGCATTGATATGCGAACTGAAACAGAATTTTTGATCCAAAATGATTCCCAAGTTCTTAACGCTTTTTTGAAATTCTAAATGTTGCCCCTGCACCAAAACTGAAGAACTTTCTTCTACCCTTCGAATATTTTTTTCATTTCCAAAAACTATAACACAAGATTTGGTGGCATTAACTCTCAAACAATGTTTTGAAGAAAGGAAATGAGACTCTCAATGTCACTATTGATTTTTCCAATTGACTGTTGAATATTTTCTGTACTGAAATTCATATAGAGTTGTGTGTCGTCAGCATAAAAGTGTGACTTACAGGAATGCAGAGCCTTTTGAAAATCAGACGTGTACAATATGAAAAGCAGTGGTCCTAGAATGGAACCCTGAGGTACCATGGCTTCAAGCGTGCAAACAACCTACTCCAGATAATGAAAATACAATGTATGGGATTGGCGGGGAATGTGGTTTTGTCTTTACTTGAAATGGCAAATATACCACCAAATGAAGGGTATCAAATATACTTTGATAAGTATTTCACATCTTTGAAGCTGCTCACTCATTTGTCACAAAAAGGATTTTGCGTGACAGGTACCTTGAGAGAAAATCGAGCAGAAAAATGCCCTCTGAAGACCAAAGAAGAGTGGAATGAAGAAGAGGAGTATCACATCAAGTGTCATCTGAAGATATTTTAGTTGTTCAGTGGAAAGATAACAAAGTGGTTTCAGCAGCTTCAAACTTTGATACATCTGCGAATAAAACTGCACCACGCTACTGTAGATTGACAAAGTCTAAAATAAACGTTCCCCAACCTGGCATTATATATAACTATAATCGTGGAATGGGTGGAGTAGATAAATTGGATAACATGGTACCAACCACAGAACGAAAATTCGACAAAGAAAATGGTGGTGGCCTATTTTCGTCTACTTGTTTAATGTGTCTGTAGTCAATTCTTGGCTACTGATGAGAATCATTCATCCTGAATATCCAGTTTGCTCTTCGCTACTATCATTCCGAAGAAACTTAGCGCTAACTTTACTTCACTCAAATGGAGTGAAGTCAAGTAAGGGAAGACTGCCACCAGCGTTGTCTGTCGACTAAAGAATTGACAAATTGAATAATTTGCTTCATTTTTCAGAGACTGATAGGAGGTGTGCTTTATGTAGGAAAAAGGCAAGTTTCATTTGTATCAAATGTGACGTGGGATTGCATCCAAAACATTGCTTTTTTACGTATCATAACGAATAATATATCTGTTAATCTTTGTCATGATATTTTTTTTGACATAGTATTATTTTTACTTTTTATGCATGACGTCCCCTAAAAGGGACTGTTTTTTTTTTCGAAAATTTGGACTTTTCATTAAAATTTGTTTTTTTTTTCCTAGTGTTATTTACATTTCCTTTAATACATATTCCTCAAAAAAAAAATGCAGTTTTCAGTTTCCTTTCAACCTCATGCACTAATGGGTTTGGTGTGATGTAACCTTATCTTGTTCATACAATGAGGTATACCAGATTATATGCCCAACACAAGGCACAGAATGCGAACGGCTAGCTGTTGTCAGGGAGGCAAGGGCGTGATTCGGTGCTATTTGAGAACTCTCAGAAATCCGATAGAAGGCACTGAGAATAAGTCCGAAGTGAAATGTTAATTGGACGCCATCTACAGAAAGAAAGATTACACAAACTCATTCTCAAGCCAATCTCTGTAGAAAGACTTCACCACGCTGGAAAAGAGATTCTTGAACATACAAATAAACACGCAGGTGTCGAATAGAAATATTTAATTAAAATTTTAGTAAATATCGAAGTACGATATATTTAGTGGTCAAGAGTTAAATATGGAATCGAATAATATACAATGGTCAAAGGAACTTCAGCGTAATGGTATAAACCAATAATGACACCAACAATCAAGATGAATGCATTCAAACCTGTTACATTTATACTTATTGCTGAAGGGTGACGTTTTTCCACTTTGTTATTCCAGTGTGATATTCACTTCATTCCAAATACTGTTCCTACAGTTTCACGCTAGTATGATAGCTCCAGAACTCAGCTATCACTTAGTATCTATCCTCCTTGAAGATCTCCACAGACAGGAAGGTCTCTACTATCACCATTGATACTTTATGAGGTCTCCAATTTCCTTGAAATTCTCCACAAGGTCTCAACAATTCTTTATGAGGTCTAAATACTCGTCAATAGTTGTTGAATTGATTGCTCTGTTGTGGAACTGATTGCTCTGTTGTGGAATTGATTGCTTTGTTATGGAAATTGAATGCTTCAATGTTGAATCCTGGCATAACTGTTTTTTGAGAAAAGAATTATGATAAAACGTGTTCGGACAAAAATAATTTTATTTCTTAAATTTCTTGTGAGGCGAGTTGAAATCCACCCAAATTATTATCCTGAATTAAAACCTCAATAAGGATGTTCGAATATTTACCTCTCAAATGAATGGATTCTATATTCTTTTGGGTAGGTCAATCAAAATTAGTCCACAGTTAACCTACACGAGTTCTTCTCGGCGTTACCAGGGCACAAATGGCCCCTTGAAGACTTCTTCCGTCCTCTCCAAATTGATATTCAGATTTAAAAAAAAAAATTTTGTTTCATTTCACGGTTACCAACTCGAACACGCTTCATTCGATTCAATTCCACAAAACTGTAATCTGCACCGAAAACACAAGATGAGATAAAAGCAGAATCACATAACGCACAAACTATTTACATTTGGGGTGTCGCCTCTGAGAACTCTATACCGTGGTCAATTAGTCAAAATTATAAAAAGAATTATAACTGTCAAGTGGTTTGCTGGATTTGACATATTTACATTTCCATAACCAAATTTGCTAATTAAATAAAACACTGAAATGAATGATTAATGATTATTCGTATTGGAAGTAGAGAAGTAAAGACCTTCGTGAGCTGTGAAAATAAACATGATTACGTATTTCATCGGATGGTATGCCTTTAGGAAGTGTTTAAGTGACCAGTGTTTGTATTTATTTCCCTACTTTTCTAAAGAAAATAACGATTACACAAATGTGAGCGTTACAGTGACTACACCGAATAGTGGTACTTGTCTATTCTCAACCAATTCAATGATTTAATTTTGCAGATACGTGATCTCTTCTACTCAAATTAAAGATGTACCTAATACAGCGATTTTGAACTTTTTGGACTTTAGCACTATGAATTTTATCAAGGCAGGAACCATAGATCGTGTCACCGTAATTGAAAAATGACAGTACCGAGGATTCACAGAGAAGAGTTTCAAGTTCTCTATTCAGAATATCACGACTCATGTATAGCCTTCTTAGGGAGCAATAGGTTTTCTTCATGATGGCATTGATATGCGAACTGAAACAAAATTTTTGATCCAAAATGATTCCCAAGTTCTTAACGCTTTTTTGAAATTCTAAATGTTGCCCCTGCACCAAAACTGAAGAACTTTCTTCTACCCTTCGAATATTTTTTTCATTTCCAAAAACTATAACACAAGATTTGGTGGCATTAACTCTCAAACAATGTTTTGAAGAAAGGAAATGAGACTCTCAATGTCACTATTGATTTTTCCAATTGACTGTTGAATATTTTCTGTACTGAAATTCATATAGAGTTGTGTGTCGTCAGCATAAAAGTGTGACTTACAGGAATGCAGAGCCTTTTGAAAATCAGACGTGTACAATATGAAAAGCAGTGGTCCTAGAATGGAACCCTGAGGTACCATGGCTTCAAGCGTGCAAACAACCTACTCCAGATAATGAAAATACAATGTATGGGATTGGCGGGGAATGTGGTTTTGTCTTTACTTGAAATGGCAAATATACCACCAAATGAAGGGTATCAAATATACTTTGATAAGTATTTCACATCTTTGAAGCTGCTCACTCATTTGTCACAAAAAGGATTTTGCGTGACAGGTACCTTGAGAGAAAATCGAGCAGAAAAATGCCCTCTGAAGACCAAAGAAGAGTGGAATGAAGAAGAGGAGTATCACATCAAGTGTCATCTGAAGATATTTTAGTTGTTCAGTGGAAAGATAACAAAGTGGTTTCAGCAGCTTCAAACTTTGATACATCTGCGAATAAAACTGCACCACGCTACTGTAGATTGACAAAGTCTAAAATAAACGTTCCCCAACCTGGCATTATATATAACTATAATCGTGGAATGGGTGGAGTAGATAAATTGGATAACATGGTAGCCAACCACAGAACGAAAATTCGACAAAGAAAATGGTGGTGGCCTATTTTCGTCTACTTGTTTAATGTGTCTGTAGTCAATTCTTGGCTACTGATGAGAATCATTCATCCTGAATATCCAGTTTGCTCTTCGCTACTATCATTCCGAAGAAACTTAGCGCTAACTTTACTTCACTCAAATGGAGTGAAGTCAAGTAAGGGAAGACTGCCACCAGCGTTGTCTGTCGACTAAAGAATTGACAAATTGAATAATTTGCTTCATTTTTCAGAGACTGATAGGAGGTGTGCTTTATGTAGGAAAAAGGCAAGTTTCATTTGTATCAAATGTGACGTGGGATTGCATCCAAAACATTGCTTTTTTACGTATCATAACAAATAATATATCTGTTAATCTTTTTCATGATATTTTTTTTGACATAGTATTATTTTTACTTTTTATGCATGACGTCCCCTAAAAGGAACTCAGTTTTTTTTTTCGAAAATTTGGACTTTTCATTAAAATTTGTTTTTTTTTCCTAGTGTTATTTACATTTCCTTTAATACATATTCCTCAAAAAAAAATGCAGTTTTCAGTTTCCTTTCAACCTCATGCACTAATGGGTTTGGTGTGATGTAACCTTATCTTGTTCATACAATGAGGTATACCAGATTATATGCCCAACACAAGGCACAGAATGCGAACGGCTAGCTGTTGTCAGGGAGGCAAGGGCGTGATTCGGTGCTATTTGAGAACTCTCAGAAATCCGATAGAAGGCACTGAGAATAAGTCCGAAGTGAAATGTTAATTGGACGCCATCTACAGAAAGGAAGATTACACAAACTCATTCTCAAGCCAATCTCTGTAGAAAGACTTCACCACGCTGGAAAAGAGATTCTTGAACATACAAATAAACACGCAGGTGTCGAATAGAAATATTTAATTAAAATTTTAGTAAATATCGAAGTACGATATATTTAGTGGTCAAGAGTTAAATATGGAATCGAATAATATACAATGGTCAAAGGAACTTCAGCGTAATGGTATAAACCAATAATGACACCAACAATCAAGATGAATGCATTCAAACCTGTTACATTTATACTTATTGCTGAAGGGTGACGTTTTTCCACTTTGTTATTCCAGTGTGATATTCACTTCATTCCAAATACTGTTCCTACAGTTTCACGCTAGTATGATAGCTCCAGAACTCAGCTATCGCTTAGTATCTATCCTCCTTGAAGATCTCCACAGACAGGAAGGTCTCTACTATCACCATTGATACTTTATGAGGTCTCCAATTTCCTTGAAATTCTCCACAAGGTCTCAACAATTCTTTATGAGGTCTAAATACTCGTCAATAGTTGTTGAATTGATTGCTCTGTTGTGGAACTGATTGCTCTGTTGTGGAATTGATTGCTTTGTTATGGAAATTGAATGCTTCAATGTTGAATCCTGGCATAACTGTTTTTTGAGAAAAGAATTATGATAAAACGTGTTCGGACAAAAATAATTTTATTTCTTAAATTTCTCGTGAGGCGAGTTGAAATCCACCCAAATTATTATCCTGAATTAAAACCTCAATAAGGATGTTCGAATATTTACCTCTCAAATGAATGGATTCTATATTCTTTTGGGTAGGTCAATCAAAATTAGTCCACAGTTAACCTACACGAGTTCTTCTCGGCGTTACCAGGGCACAAATGGCCCCTTGAAGACTTCTTCCGTCCTCTCCAAATTGATATTCAGATTTAAAAAAAAAAATTTTGTTTCATTTCACGGTTACCAACTCGAACACGCTTCATTCGATTCAATTCCACAAAACTGTAATCTGCACCGAAAACACAAGATGAGATAAAAGCAGAATCACATAACGCACAAACTATTTACATTTGGGGTGTCGCCTCTGAGAACTCTATACCGTGGTCAATTAGTCAAAATTATAAGAAGAATTATAACTGTCAAGTGGTTTGCTGGATTTGACATATTTACATTTCCATAACCAAATTTGCTAATTAAATAAAACACTGAAATGAATGATTAATGATTATTCGTATTGGAAGTAGAGAAGTAAAGACCTTCGTGAGCTGTGAAAATAAACATGATTACGTATTTCATCGGATGGTATGCCTTTAGGAAGTGTTTAAGTGACCAGTGTTTGTATTTATTTCCCTACTTTTCTAAAGAAAATAACGATTACACAAATGTGAGCGTTACAGTGACTACACCGAATAGTGGTACTTGTCTAGACCACATTTTTGTCAAAACTTGTACTACTTTGCAAGTTGATTCTTGTATCTTCAGAACGAGTGAACTAATCAATACACAGTTGCTGTAACACTTGGATCGGATGAAGTAAAAATGATCAGAGAAACAGAAACAAAAAAAATTACTTATTACGAAAAACTTGAAAAGGAACTATTGGCAGAAAACTGGGATGAGATGTATACAACAGAAGACGCTAATGATGCTGCAACCATGTTGGTACATAAATTGCAATATTCAATTGAGAAAAATATAGTTGTAGTCGAACCTAAGAATAGACATAAAGTCAAGAAAAACTGGATTACTCGGGAGCTAACGGAACTCATAAATTTCTATTGAGATATCCTTGAAACGATGAACTCAACAAATAAAGTGAATCATTGAAAAATAAATTGAATGAGCTATTGACCGCAGAGAAAATATGCTCAAGAAATTATAAATAACAGTAAAAATTCAAAAGACCTATGGAAATGTGTCGATGAGATTCGCAATAGCGATTACAGTTTTAGCGAACAAAAGTTACGAAACTCAATGATTTTATCCGAAACTTATGAACATGAGGTTCACGAAGTTATTATGAAACTTGAGTCAAAAAAATCTCTAGGTCATGACAGATTTCGCTTGGAAACGCTTGAATTGATTGCCAATGGAATCATAATGCCATTAACATACCTTATCAATAAACGTTTGGATTAGGGATGTTTTCCCAAAATACTGATAATTGGAATGATGAAACCGCTTTTCAAAACCGGGGATAAAAAAACGATAAGTAACTATAGGCCTGTATCACTCATTTCAAACTTAGCCAAAATAATGGAAAACATTTTGAAAACAAGAACACTCAACTTCACTAAGAAATTCAAACTAATATCTGATCAACAGTACGGATTCAGAGAGGGAAGATCAACTGAAGATGCAATACAAAATCTAACAACATTTAAATAGGAAGCTCTTGACAAAAAAATCCCATCGCTGTGTATCCTCGTTTATCTTTCCAAAGCTTTCGATACTGACTGTCATACGGAACTCTTAACGGAATTAGAGAATTGTGGAATACGCGGGAAAGCTTATGCAATATTCGAAAGTAATTCACATAATAGGGAACAAAGAGTTAGTATTGACGGAATCATGAGTTATCCCAGAGTGATTAGTTATGGTTTTCCACAAGGAACGGCTCTAGGACCAATCCCATTTTTACAATATGAACTAACTGAAGATACCAACAAAGGGTAAAATATTAAGCTTGGCTGACGATACGGCAGTCCCATATACTGACTCTTCGTGGGATCAACTGAAAACGTCCGCAGAAAAAGATTTTATTGAAATTCAAAAGTGTTTTTGTTACAATAAACTTACTGTCAAGTTCGAAAAGACTAAATATGTGCCTCATTACCCAATATAGATAACAGCTATCAAATAACTGAAAGTGATTCAATAAAATATCTTGGTTACATGTAGACAGGCATTTTCAATGGGACCTACAGATGAAAGAGGTAATCAAAAAGTTAAGAGGTATACTTGTCGAATTCAATCACCTGAAAAACTCCCTTGACTTTCAGCATTTGAAAACATTGTACTTCGTACTTGTTCAATCCCAAATGTCCTATGGTATAAAAGGTTGGGGAGGAGTGAAAGATTGCTATCTTTGGAACCTGAATGTCATACAGAAGTGGATAATGAAGATTATCCTGAATAGAGAAAAAACTCTCCCAAGTGATTCTGTATTCAAGGAAACAAATGTACTTGACATCCGACAACTTTTTTGTGTGAGCATTCTCTCTAATGTAAAAAAGGTAATATCAAAAAAGAACCAATCATTCATTCATATAATACTAGGAAAAAAGGAACTTCTTCAAGTGTACCACGATGTGATGAAACTATAGGACAAAGAAACGCAACATACCTCGTGCCACGCTCGTACCAAATATTACCGAAAAGAATAAAAAATGTCAACAGTTCTTACATGTTCAAAAGGGGAATCAAGAAATTAATTCTGAATACCAAGAGAGTTTTTTCCTCGAGCTTCATTATTCAAACCATTCCAAACAGTGATTCATCTTGAGCTTCTGTCAAACGGAAATCAATTATGTTTTTTAATTTTGTGAGTTCTGTTCTGCATTGTTCTCAATATAATTATTAGTACCTACTGATAAATATTCATCATGTATTTTTCATCACAAACAAGCTATAGATATCTATGGCTTCTGTGATTATCTTGTTTATTTTGATAGAACCTTATGTGACTTCCATGAATGTATATGAAAAATAAACATATCATTATATTATTATTAACATATTCTTATTTTTCAGATCATGGTAGGTTAAGAACCCAAAAAAACTAGAAGTAACTGTACTTTTATAACATTACACATACAATCTTTCGACAATAGGTTATTGTCATTATCAGGAAGGTAATAACTAATGAGTTGGAAATGAGAAATGCATTATTTTTGGGCCTGGGGATATGAAACTTGTTTCAGAGGAGTTGGATTGGGTTGAGTCTCAGAATTCATCTCACTATAGGGTTCCTAACTAGCTCCATCTATGAAATGTACATTTGGATGGTTATAATTCTGCTTATCAGGTTGGGGATAGTTATAGAAAAGTAACGAGAATCATTTCCCCCTAAATTTTATACCCTCGGCAAGGGGCATCAGCCAAGGTTTATTGAAAACATTGGAATAATGTCAGGCGAATATTGGTCATCATCATTTGTTGTAATCCTGGAAGATCGGATACATCAGAGGGCGATTCTGACTGCGCGTGGATGATGATACCACCAATTTTGCTCGATATCCCGTTTAATGATATGTTCTTCGTCATTGCGTGTTCTTTGTTTAAGAAGAACCATTTGAGGCTTCTAATTTTTTTTTTTTCTTCATCTTTTTAATGGGGTTGTATAGTTGTAGAAAGTGGTAGAATATTTCGGTTCTGGCGGAGAAAATGCCACTTGGGGTGGTTATAGTATACATGCTACTGAACATAAAACGGCCATGACTCCAAGTTTTGAGGGTTTGCAAATGACTTCATCAAAATGGCGACCGTAAGAGGATTCCGAATCGTCATGAATTGACCTTAATGACCAAATATCACGATCGAGTTTGTCGATGGTCAAACTCGATAAAACCGTTCCCAAATGACGACCCCTCGCATGCGCTATACGTGTCAGGGATCAGTGCTCAATATTCGTACTCGATCAAGCTGTTTCAAAATGTCAGCCATTGAAGATTATATATATATATAGTAACGGTTATTGCTCGCTGTGACGTCACATGTGGCAATATTTGAACCTGTATATTATTTCAAGATTATGTTAAACCTATTATTAGATTTACCTTATCGAATGATTTGCTTAATTTTTCATTAATTCATTCCTAGAAACTCTTGTGCTGAATCTATGATCCTTACATCTATAGAGCTCTCTAACTAGAGCTGGGCCAACAGCAGTTACTGGTGCCCCCCTCTGAATTGGGGAAAAATATACATTTTTTTTATGAATCATATTTCGACGCGACAACCCACTTCCACGAGACTGACCTACGGGTTTCAGTTGTGCTTCTTCGACCCCAGTATACACAGGAGTCGTTCATCGGTAGGCGTAAGAAATTTTGGCACCCAACATGTGGCCTATTCTAGAAACGCTCGTTATCCGTTAATTTTTTTATCTTCATGGGGTTGGTTAACTCATATATTACAAATTTCAAATTATTTTATTGATCGTTACTGTTATTCAGCTACCATTTTTTTCTCTTCTCAGATTGTTCTCATAATGGATGTTAAAGATGAGTTGAAGTATGAACTACTCATCAGAGGGTTCATAGATTCACTGGGTGAAACAGCTGTATCAATGAGGCAACAACTGCAGGACATCATCCAGTAATTCGTACAGGGTGATATCGAGCATGTGGTCATAGAGGAAATTGAGTTACTATAATGAGGTTTCACCCTGAATTAACTTTTTTTTGGAAATATCAGGGGTTTATGACTTCATTCTGTTTGAAATATCAATTGAAAACATTTCCATGATTAATTTTCAATATCACATTTATAGAGAGTGATAATTGAACCGTTGCATATATGTAACACTAGGATAATAAGGAGTCAAACATAACAAAACTTGAGTTCAAAATCTTTATTATTTTATTAGTATGTTTTGATTATAAGGGAGGAAGGAAGGGAGGAAGGGATGGAGGAGAGGAAGGGAAGGAAGGGAGGAGAGACGACAGAAAGGGATGACTGATTACTGAAGTTGAACTGCCACATTGGTTCCAAATCCCGAATTGCTGACTAAAAATAGAATGTATTATCAAATTCCTATCAGATTCAATACTCGGAGGGGGGAGTGGGGGGTTGAGGTCGCTGAACATGAATCTGAAGTCAAATTTACAAAAAACAAAATGGTGGCCCAAAAATGGCGGATGATTTTATTTAAATTTGATTCAATCTATATGGAATCTGACACGTAGAGAGATTTTTGAGGTTGCTAATTACGAATATGAAGCCAAATTTTCGAAAAACAAAATGGCAGCCAAAAAATGGCAAAAATTTGAATCAATCTTCATGGAATTCAATACCAGAGACTTTTTTAGGTCGCTGAACACAAATCGGAAGTCAAATGTTCAAAATGATGGCCCGAAAATGACGGATAGTTCCATATGAATTTGAATCAATCTTCACGGAATTTGGTATCAGGGGCTTTTTGAGATCGCTGAACACGAGTCTGAAGCCAACTTCCCAAAAAACCAGAATCTCAAATCAGTTCTTATGGAACTTGATACCAGGTTGTTTCTGAGGTGGCTGAACACGAATCTGAAGTGAAAATTTCGAAAAGCAGAATAGCGGCCCAAAAATGGGGGATAATTTCATCCAAACTTGAATCAATCTCTATGGCATTAGGTACCAAGAGGTTTTGAAGAGAAATAATTTATTATTACGTACATGTGTAGGGTATAGTAGATTGGGAAAGTATGTGAATGTAAATACGAATTCAATTAGAGAAATTACATCAAATATAACATCCATATAATGAAAATGATTTTCAGGCACTTAATCTTGAAGGCTCCAATTGCTAGGAAAATCACTATCGTTATTGTCGCTAGAGTCTCTGGAGTCGGACATTACGATTACTCTTGGTTTGTTCGCAGTTGGTTTGTTTGCAGCAACCTCTTTCACCACTTTTGCTGCATCTAACTTTCCTTCAGCTCGAAGACTCATGAGGACTGCTTACGAATTGCTGCAGATTTTCTCAGCTCCGACCGCTCACTGGAGTCCTCAAAGCTCTGCGAATGTCGAATAGGTCCCCAAACTACATCTGAATCTTTTTTTTCATTCGAAATTTCTGTATTGTTTCAAAAGGTGACGATTCTGCTCAGCCAATCCGTAGCTTCTCCATAAACCTCGCCTTCATTCTTCTGGTTTTAACCATTTGTCTTTCATATCATATGAACTGGCGGATTGCTTGTTTTTCATCCTCAGATAATATGTACAAGATTTTGTACACGTCATTCGTATTTTCAGCGAATGAATCAAACAATTCCTTTCGCGTGAAATTGACCGCTTCACTGCTATCACGAGAGCCTGGAAAATCAATTCATCAGTAATGATTTATTAATGAAAATGATAGTCGAATCCGTGTTTTGGTGCACCTCGCACAGAATAGTGATGACGACGCGCCAGTACGCGCCGTGCCTACATTCCCCCGTCCATTCATTAAAAAATTCACCATTACCAGAGGGGCAACTCGGTGCACCTAATCATTTGGTGGGGTATCACTCAACAGTGTGTACAATAATGTGACACTCAACCAGTATTAGAATTATTTAGAATTGAAGACTTTTACTCACTGTGCACACAACTTGTTTCCGCAGCAAGCACGAGAATTTGCGGTAGATGTTCAAAATTTTTGTTGCTTGGAGTATAATTAATATAAATTGCAATGAGTGTGCTTACATCCAGAATTAACAATACCCATTTCTACTTGAAGATATACCACTTTGAACACAACTTTATTTCTCTAACGTAGCCGACTTCACGTCCTCGAGCGCTCCGTTACGAATGAGATCACAAAGCTAAATGCAACACCTGCAACCTACCGACCCTTGAGAGGATTAGCATAAAAAACTATTTGAATATAAGCTTCCTTAAATTTCCTCTTGAACCAATGCTCCTCCATGTGTATGATCATGATAAGTATGTATAGATTATGTTCTGTTTATAATGAAATGCTGTGTGCATTAATGTTATATCTCAGTTTACTGTGAGATGTTTTCGAAAAATGAAAAAATGTTCAATGAAGTAAAGTAGGACATGCGGTATAGCTGCGCAATTCCTACGACGTACTTCTGGATAAAGAGCCATTGTACTTTTTCATATAACATTCATGATACAAATATATACATAGTCAAATCATGAAGAATATTGGTTGATTCCAATATATGATAGGAGAATAAAAATAGAATCAAATACGATCTGAAAGGTGTGATTCTTTTCGTTCATAAAATGGAATATAAGCATTGAAAGCCATAAGAGATTTGGAAGAGATTGGTACCTCTCGAGAAACATTGTGCTCGTGCCATGTTCCAGCACAAGGATGTCGACGGCAAGCCGTATGATCCATGTAATGCCCACTTTATATAGTGCCGTTGTGAATAGAGATCGCATAACGATTATAGCAACTTGGGTCTACATTACCAGTTGCATAAATGGTTATGTCCAGAACTTCCAACGGAAAATCTATGGTGGCATTGATGTTATAGACTGAAATATATAATATAACATAATGATCACCTTGCTGTTTCCATTCCTTCGATTTCCGCTCATTTTGAATTGAGATTTGATGCAGAATATGCTATCATATCGTGTTCTCTTCGACCAGTGGTGACGCATTTCGTGAGTTCGAAATTCCCTCCCTATACTTCACTCCCATATAATATTTTATGGATTTGATTCATAACTATGAAACAATAATACCTTTCCGAAAAAACAAAATATTTAGGATACATTGAATTTTCTACCCTTATTATAGTATCAAATCTCATAGTAATAGCAGGCGAATAACCATTCACTTGGTTTCTACCATATATTTTTAGGAGCGTTTTTCCATAGAACGGAGACTATCATATTTTATTCGTATTATCTAGAAATTCTATAGATTTTCTAAATTTAGTAATAAATTCATGAGCTCAGGAACCATCAACGGTTTCTACGATAAATCTCTGAGCGTAGGTCGAACGGAGACTATGATATTTCATTCTATTATCAAAAATTATAGATAAAAAAGTAAATGATCTTTGGGACTATACGAGTTACATTATCTCTGAAAAAGGAATTGAATTGGTTATTGAAGACGTGACAAAGTATATTCCTACGGAAATTTATCAAAATGATATGATAGTTTACGTGATAATGAAGAATAAAAAACAAAATAAACAGTTTTTCACATGTGTTAATTTTATTTGGTTATTTTTATGTTAGGCGCGATATTGTTTCCACTCCTTACACTCCCCAAAACATATACTGCCAACCCCCAGTTCACGCATTCATTTTTTGAATTCAGTAAAGACCACTTAACCATTCCCCATCATCGAAGTGCTGTTAACAATTTTTGTTTTTTAATAATAATATTTCATTTCGTTTGGTCTACTAGTTACGAAACCTATTATAGGATAAATCCCAAGACACTCAAACAACTCCTCTGAAACAAGTAAAATCACCTCAGGTCGCTGGGCTGGACTGTTCAAATCAGGAACGTGGTTCGAGTCAACAAAAAAAATCAGTAAAGGGCCATCAAAACCCGAGGGAAATTCCATAAACAAACAATACGGCAGGAGAATACCGCGTAGGGACGTAGCTTGAGGTTATCGAATGGCTCCAAAAAACTGTTGAACACCAAGGGGACATTTTGAACGAAAACAATTTCAGGATAAGAGAAATGAAACATTACCCCACGTACATCAACAATACTATCATCAATAATTCATATGCAATATAATCAAATAGATAAAACCATTGTCAGTCTGTTTTATGTGAATTACCTCGGAATCATTCAGAACGACCTATCTATTCATGAGAACTACCAGAAACGGCTCAATAATCTACGCGGAAAAATGTCTTCTTTTTCAAGATTTCACGATAGGCATTCGATGTGTAGAAATTGGCCACTTATCCCTGAATTTCAGACCGTATCTAGAGACCTTGCAAGTTATAGCAGTGAATTATTTTACGCTCAGTTCAATATATACAGACAGTTTTCATGATACGTGCTGAGTATTGAATACAGCCTGTAACATCTCTCTGTAGCCTTCAGGATTTCGACAGAAATTCCATCTTGATATAAAATTGAGATGTATTTTGTAGTTGAACCTTCGAATATATTTGCGACTTCACATCTTTTGGTTCACTTTCAGGAATTCAAGGGGAAAGGCTCAAAGGGTATTTCAAGTCCTTCAGTCATTCCTAAGCACCTGATAAATTGATAATGAGAATACAATTATATCTATAAGCCGGACTAAGATCGAGTTCATCCCTTTGTTCAGGACCTGGTCGATCTTATAATTTTTTCATGTCGAAGACATGGTAGTCGGCCAAGATTTGATTCAATCATTAGAACATCATTCGATATTTTTTTTTCAATTCGGGCCCCTATGAACTTTGGAGCAAGTCTTGCTCAGAAGATTGATGCTTCATCCGATAACATGTGATTTTGAAACATTCTGTTTTCCAGAAAATGCCACCGGCCTTCGTCTGAGATTTTATCTTGTTGCACTTTTCTGATAAGCGGTATTGAGCAGGGTTTTCACCTCCTCTCGTATGCTCTCAAAATCCCTGAGGTGCTGGGCCACGTTTCTACGATTGCCATAGTTAACCGTTACTGGTGGCTTTTAAACAACCCATCTACGGCCAGCTTCCTACCAAAATTAAAATATGCCGGAGTTAACCGGTCACCTCGTGCACCGCCGTCTGTAGAGCAATTAAGCAATGTGAATAATCATCTCCTTCGTATGATTCTTCCGGTAGGAATACTCTGAGGGTGATACATCGGATTAATACAGTACAGTAATGTACAGTGATAATCGCGTACAATCTCTTTGAACGCTTTACTCATTACTTACCGTTATCACACCATATTAGATATGCAACAGGTCTATTATACCTGTGCAGACCTAACATCTAGATAATGTGTCGGGTTGAAATGAGATTTTTGAAATTGAATGGTGTGTAAAAAAGAGAGTTTTGCATACTTCTCATTTCCGGTCACTTTCGGTTCCACCGTACGGTTCATGAACAGCCTGTATATTCCAACATTTTTTTATTTCTGAGACAATTCTAGATCAGAATGCTATATTCTCAATGTATTCATGACTTTATCATTGTTTTAGGGACATTGTCATTATATGGGCCTGTTAAGCATTGGATGGATGAATGCAATGATTTCTAATATTAAAAAGGTTGTAGACTATTCTGTTAGTAGGCCGATCTTGTTCGCGACGTGTTGGTTGTTACAGCTTTGCTGGTTGTTATACCTATCGTTCGAGACTCCAGTACTTGGTGTTTCTGGAGCTTGAGTCTTTGGTCATCCAATAGATGGATCTTTTTTCTTCAAGGTGAACACCAAGTGTGCCAAAGTTGAGGTGTTTGTTGCTCAAGATACAGATGGTCGATGAGATGCATTCCGCATGGTAATGACAAGTCCTGCCGAGTGCCACTGATGAGATCCATGGCCAATTAAAACATCTGCCTGGCGTTGCCAGCTCCTTCAATTTTTTTTGATAACTGGTTATCAACTTCAGTAATGGGTAGTTGTATTGAAAATCAATGAGGATTTGAAAGTGAAACAGTATATCGCTACTTGATCTTCAAATTGCGTTCCATTTTTGAATACTGAGCATTTTGACAATTGAACTGATTTTTTTTCCGAGAAATATTTAGGTATTGCGGAACAATATGAGAATATTAGTCGAATGCTCGAAAAATCAAATGCGATTTCGCTTGTGAGAGTTCATACTTACGATATTCCATCATCTGGATTCTTAACGTTGTTATTCCGCGTAACATTGGAATAGCAGCAAGAAACTCCTCTCTCGGTATACGACGGAACTACTTCTTTATCGATATGGAGGGTGGCGATATTGTCGGTTTTTGTCACATATGTCATCAATTTCTTGAAATGACATGGTCTGTAGTTTTCTGGATGAAAAAATGTATTGGCATCTTTGTTGAAGGGCTCCAAGTCTAAAATTTTGCACTTGGAACTTGAAACAATGAAGTTCGATTCTGAAACAAATCAAATTCAATATAATCCCATTATAAATGAGGATAACTCCTGGTTCTGACTTGATCAAAAAAACACAACTCCCAAACAATTATGACAGTTTCTTTTCAATTTCAGTTATATTGTTTCACAGATGAAAGTACAGGAGACCACCATTACCAGGTTCCTATCAGAATCAATACAACATGCCGAAATAAGCACAAAACAGCATTTTCTGGTTGGAAAATTCAAGGCTATAATGCTCCGGAAAACAACAAATCATGACCTGAATACAGATGATTCATTTTATTTAGTTTGCCAATTTTTCAATCAATGAATCAGAGATAATTGCATGTACTGTTCGAAAGTCATTATTCTGTGGTAGATGGATCCATTTTTTTTGTTTTGAAAACGAGAGCAGATTTGGTGCCCGAAACGTTAACAACGATAAGTTTTTAATGAAAATCAGTTTTTTATATTTTTTATAGACAATTTTGAGTTATACAAGAAGTTGCTGAATAATAGAATGTGTTTTATTCAGAAGGAACTTAGTTCAATCAACGAAATAACTTTTCGAGTTGGATTGGAAATCTGCCCTTCTCTTGATTAGTACCGAAAATACAACGAATGAAGGATCTTGCAGTCGCTGCAATTGTTCGAGGAACGCCAAAAATGCAGATTGGTGTCTCTTGTGCTGCTATGGGTAAGAGGTTGGTACACTACATTGTAACGAAAATAAAATTTTTCGTTACATTGTTCACTGATCAGTGCGATTATTGTGTTATCATTCAGCACCACACTTCATTTCTGACCGTAAGTATAGTTTTACTGTCACAAATTAGTCCCTAAGATCTTTTTCTTCAGTCCGCATGCGCTGTAGATTCCGGCCTCACATTTCGGACCGCGAGTGGAGTTCTACTGTCATAAATTATATGTACCACGGAACCTTGAACTCGGGAAGAACGAACTGACTTGTTTGCTGTCTGGCTTGTCTTTCCCGATCTCTCAAGGAGGGTGTTTGTAAGCGCTGAGCGATCACGAAAGAATTTCAGACATGGTATCATTTATCTCATTCGATTAATTGAATCATCTTCCCTTTATTAGTTATACACGGATGTTATTATTATGTTTTTCATATCCGCTCAATGAAATAGTATATTTTTGTCAATTTTTGAGAAGTTGTGATTTTTAAGGTTAAAGGCCGTGTGTGAATCTAATAAGTTTTCTTCCCCGAAAAGGTTCTTTGGAATGATTTGTTTTCCAAATTGGGTAGTGACATCCCTCAAAATTCTTCCTTTTTGTTCCTTGGATTCTGCGTTTCCATATATTTTCAGGTTTTCATCCTCATCTGCCAGGAGAAATCAGAAGTTGGTCCCAAGAACAATTTAAACAGGATAATTTGTCTTTGTATAACTGTCTGCAGCTTTCCATCGGCCTGAAGGATAAGGTGAGTAGAAATTCTATTTTGCTATTTTTTTTTTGTTTCATCTTATGTGAGAATATTCTACTCATCTCATCTCAGGGTTGTTCCTGGTATTCATTTATTTATTAGTAACATCCAACAGGTTCGAAAACCCAATTACAGGTGTACATAATTGAATGAAATTGTGCGAGCACAAACTTCAGTGCAAAAAGAAAAAATGGAAATTATCCTGATAATAAGTAAATAATGCACTGAATAACAAACTAGATCAGTCGGGAATACAGTCCTGAATTTCTAGTTTGAATTGGGGTAAACTGCAGAAAAATATGTCAACATTGTTCAGACTGTTATAACTTCTACACATTGTTGAGATAGGACAGTGAAAGTGATGTTGCGTGTTTGAAACCTCAATGCTGAAGGATATTTGAGATCTAGTGGACAGTCGAGGAATATTGAAATTGAAGGATGATAAAAGTGAATTTGAATTAATCAAGTCGTTGATAATCTTATACATAAAAATCAAGTCACCTTTTTCACGATGCTTCCGTAATGAATGGAACTTGAATTCATTCAGAAGCATTTCATAGGTGTACTCCCTATCTGGGTAATGACCATGCTTTCTATAGAAACAAAAGTTCAAAATTTTTTCTGGACGCTCTCAATGAGTGAGATATACTCAGTTTGATTGGGATTCCAAACAGGACTACAATATTCGAGTTCACTTCTATCATGAGGAAAGTACAAAATACGTAATGTATCCAACGAAATGAATTCTTTACAGTTTCTGACCAGAAATCCCAGAGACTTGGTTGCTTTAGACACTATTGTATCAATGTGTCTGGAAAAAGTTAACTTGGGGTCAAATATTACACGAAGGTCGTTGCACTCTGTGACTCGTTCCACGTTACAATTATTATTATGTAATTGAAATTAAGTGGTTGTTGTTTTCGAAGGAATGACATCACCTAGCATTTAATAATATTCTAATCTAGTTTTTTTTTGCACCGAATACTGAGGCTTTCGATGTCCTTTTGTAATAAGTAACAGTCTGAGATGTTGTCTATTTTTCTGTATATTTTCATATCATCGACATAGAGTAACTTATGAGATTTTATTGAAGGGCATATATCATAGATGAACAAGAGGAATAGAAGACGACCAAGATTTGAACCCTGAGGCACACCCGAAGTAGCAGTAAAAGTAGTAGATTTTATTCTCTCGTATACAACGAATAGATTTCGATTCGATAAATATGGTTTCAAAAGAGTCTGAATATCAGGAGGGATGCCAAATCATCCATCTATTGGATGACCAATATTGTCTGGCCCACAAGTAAGCTCATTTTTCAGTTGCTTTGCTGCACTGCATAAAATGATGACTCTGAATATTGACCTGTTAGTTAGTACTTTCATCATTCAGCAAATCTCTCTGAGGAAGATACACGTTTTGAAAGTGCTTTGCAAATGCATTGACGATTGAGCTAGGGGGTTGAACAAATTTGATTTTCGTAAAGCATTCGACCAGGGATACGTGATTTGTTCTTTTTTGAGTTTACATAGGCCCAGAAGTTTTTGGGATTCGTTTTGAAATTTCTTTCAGCGTTTTTGTTGAAAATATTGTAGGCTCTGTTTATTTCAGTTTTTACAGCGCGACGGATGTCCCTCATTGAGAAGTTGCTGAGATCACTCCAATTTGTTTCACAGAGTAGTTGGGATAAATTTCGCACATTCATTTTCCTAAAATCAAATCTCTTGAGGTTTGAAGAAAAATATGGCCCTTTTTCGTTTTCGATGGGTACTGATATCAGCAGTCCAGGATGATGTGAGTCTATAGGTACCAAAGGGTCATCGTCGTTGAAGACAGAAAGATTAATATTTTCGGTGGAGACAATGAGGTCAAGTATTCGATTGTGAACATTGAATATTTGATTGAACTGGGTTAGATCACAGTAATTCAGAAAATGATTGAAACGTGTTACTAGGTTGGACTGATGGTTGGTGTTTTCTAGTGAATTGATTTCACTTATTTCGAAGTCCCTTAGGATGAGAATTTTATTGTTGAATTGAAAATTCTCTAAAAACTCGAAATATTCGTCGTATTCACTGTAACTGGTATCTGGGGGAATGTAGACGACTAGAATGATGATTTCAACAGTGTTCTCATTGTTATACATTTCAACGCACAGGACATCGATTTTTTGTACTGGGCATAGGATGGAAAGCTCTTCGGAGTCGAGTAAATCACTATCTAGGGCCAGAAGTACCCCCTCTCCACGAGTACCATAGCTGCGATCCTTCCGATATACAGAGTAATTTTCAGGAAAGAGTTCACTTTTGTGTACATTGTTATCACGAAGCCAACTTTCGGTTATTGCAATAATTTTGTGACTATTTTCACATACGTTTTTGTAAAATGTATGTGTTTTTGTATTCAGCCCACGAGTGTTCTGATAACAAACTGATATTGGATTTTGCTAGTTTAAAAAACCGTTGGGTGTAGCTAGGAGTTTTTGTACAGATAGTGGGAATTCCGTTTTTATACTCAATCACAAGATCATTTTTCCCATTCGCTGATCTGCTTTCAAGTTCCTGGCGGACACTCATGAAATATTCACGTTGTTTAACCGTCTGATCTGCACGCATATAGATATCTTGATATTTCGTAATCGTTTGCAATTTTTTATTGCTCTTCAGTAATGTCGAAACGTGAGCCCTTTCACTCAATCCAACTTTTACTGGTCGACATATATTGGGATCTACAGGAGGTATTCTACCTAACCTGGTAGTCTTCAAGAGATTCATCTCAGTACTACAGTTTAGTTCTTAATGCCTTGAACATTTGATATAATGGGTTCATTTTCTGGTATACCAAAAAGCAAAATGTTATTTTATTCACGCTTTATCTCATTCACTTCGGAGATTATTTCTACTGTATTGAATGAGGATCCTTTCTTTCTGTCAAGATCGTTGATTCTATCTTCTAACGAATGTATTTTCATCTCTTGATCGTTTTTCATCTCATTTTTTAATTCTTCCACATTTTTTCAAGCTTGTTCAGTTTCCCAACCAAAAAAGACACTACGCCGGCCGATACCTTATCCACTATCATGCTGATAAATGTTTGCTCTTTACACAGCTGTTTGATGACCGCGTCGGCAATAGTTTTGACTTCTTCTCTAGTGAGTGGCATTATGGACGCACTTATTCGAAGATTCACTCACTGAGTGTCTTTGGGTTGAAGTTGATTCACTCAATCACAAAAAAACTCATAGCGACAGTTTATGTTTTCAAAAAAAAATATATCAGGAACTAACAGACTCACGTCCGCACGGTTCGCGATACGAAACACGGTATTGAGATCATTCTGTGTCTCTTTAGGAGAGAAATATCTGTCATCTGGAATATTCAGAAATCCTGAGTTAGGAACTTGTGGTTCTTCCAAATTTGTAAATTTCCCCTATAAGACAGATATTCCTTTTTTTGGGAAAACGCCGAATTCTTGGGAAACCTTTCCATGTCTGAGTTCTTCTGATCGCTGGGCGATTAATATCTACCTTCAGTTGATTCATAAATCATTAGAGCTTTGGTATCTGCTTTTGTAGAATCACTAGTACTGCATGAACACCTGTATTGAAAGTTTATAAAAACCTTCATTCTGTGAATTTATATTCAATATCTGGATAAAAGGTATCTGTGCCTTTTCGGTACACCCAAGAACGAGGTCTTTGGATTTTTCTATCGTAACTCCTGCTCATTTTTTCGATTTCGTTTCACGCTCAACACCTGGCATCTGGAATTGGAGTCCAAAGAAACAATGGAGACTCACCTTACCTCTATCATCGTAACGAGGAAGCCTCACCGTCCTAGCCAGAACACGGTCATTCCTGGCATCTGGAAATTGGAGTCTAGAGAAACACTAGCTACCTCCGTAACGAGGGAGACTCACCTTACCCCTGTCATCGTAACAAGGGAGCCTCACCTTCCTAGCCTGGACCAGGAGCCCAGTAACAGGGAGACCAGGAGTTATCAAACTAACAGTCGATTTGAAGCGCTCGTTTGTACCATCATTGTGCCTATCCAGGTACTGAAGTTATAATCAGGTATCCATCAAAGGATTAAATTTTTTATTTGATTTTCATTGCTCCCCTTATAGTTGTAACCCTATAAATGTGAAGTAATTGATAATTATATGGTATAATAATTGATTATAAATATTAATGAGATTATTATGATCAACTGCTGCTTCTGGCGCTCTTCTATGTGATCAGTATAAGTCTAGAGTACTCAGAATTAACTCCTTAAATTTGAAAAAGTAATTCTGACGGAACCCTTACTCACACCCTGTTGCTCACATGAAAATACCAACTGAAAAGTATTTTGTTATAACCTGACGAGGGGTATGAGTGCCAGTCAGCAGAGTGCTATGACTCGCAAGTGTACGTGATTGGCCTTATTCCCGAGTCGTGTATTGTACTTTTTCCACTCCAACCATCCTGAAAGCTGTAACGCAAAGGCTAACAATACACGGGTATTGTGAATGAATGGCGGTTGGCAGTGGAAGTAAAGAAAAAATTCATCGTGCCAACGCGAAGGAGGGCTGAAATCAAAGGATTTTAACGTGATGTGGTTTAGGCTTGTCAATCGTCAACGGACTTTATTTTTCTGTTGCCCTCATTTATCACCAAACAATGACTCTTCTGATGGTCTATTCGAATGTTTATCGGAAAAGGAAGATTCCATTAAGTGTTGCGTTTTTCTCCGTATCGTCCTCTTTTTTTCATTTGTCAGTATAGTTTTATGGTCATTATTTTGTGGTGGATGGATTCTTTCCTCCAACTGATGAAGGTAACGCCACAGTTTTTATGGACACATGCGAATATGATAACAAATTGAAACAATTGATCACGAACACCACATATAATATACATAACGAAGACACATTAGTAACATTGAAACAAGTGTACACCAAACTGGAACAGGGCCCAACAAAATCCATTGAACAGAAAATATACAGAATATTACTCGAATATAAAGACACACTTTCGGAAACGGGAAGGATACAACTCATTAATCACTACAGTAAACCAACATATTTTTTGGGTTCCCAAAAATAAATAAGGCATGTCATCCTTTGAGACCTATCGTTAGTTCTATTGTAATACATAGTCCAAATATTGAAACCTCTATCCGGTAAGGGAAAAAGCTTTATAAAGAATACTCCTCATCTAATTGAAAAATTTTTACGAATAGAAAAACAAGCTGAAAACTTGATGGTGTGTTTCGATAAGGAAAGTCTGTTTACCAACGTACCTATCACAAAACTTTACAAATCGTCGAATTCAAGTTAGGGAATGATAGAAATCTGATCCAAAGACCGAAGTTAAATGTAGGTGCCACAATGTATATCCTAAAACTATATACAGGAACACATATTTTCAGTTCAGAAATGACTTTCAAATAGAAAAGAACGATGGAGGTAAAGAAACAACACAAAAAAAAAAAAAAAAGAAAAAAAAGAGAAAAAAAAAAAAAAAGAGAAAAAAAAAAAAAACAACACATACTGTATCAAACATTATACTTCCTGACCGCTGACTATCTGAAAATATAAAACAGATCGCGATAGGTATGATGTTAGAACAACATTCAAAACAAAAAATAATTAACTCTTAATACTGACACACACTAAACCATTACATAAATAATTTATGTGAATAATGAGTTTAAATTTTGGTTAATATGATAGTTTCAATTTTCTCGAAATGCGTTTTCCATAGGTATATATTTTAAATATTAAGTGTTATCGAATGAGTGCAGTTTGTCTAGACCCCTCAGAGTTTTTTATGCATTGAATATAACTCTGAACATATCCTTCTTATTTTTCATCCGATAACGATATTACTTCTTCATGAGTAATTCAAAGTTTGCTCCCTTGAATGTTAGATCGTTGCTGCCTCCCATTGGTGAATTCAAAAATATTTTAACAAATGAATGTTTCGATTTAATTTTGTTGTTGTGGAACTTGGTAACAAGAAATGTTCCTGATAGCTTGTTGCAGATTGATGGTTATAATTTGTTGGGGAGAGATAGAGAGACTAGAGGTGGGGGAGTTTGTATTTATATTAGCAAGAAACTGAAATATGATTCGATACAAATGGAAACAATTCACTACGAACAACAACTCTTTTGAAAGATCAGACTGAAAAAAAAATCACTGCCGTTGGTTTATTATACAGGGCACCTCAACAAAGTCCTCAATTATTTTTAGATGAGTTAGAAGACAACTTGAGTACTTTGGCCTTGTGTTGATGATTTAATTTGTACGAGAGATATAAATATCAATCTGCTGGACATGAGTAGTGATAGAACTGACAAATTTCACTCCATATTGAAATATTTCGATTTCGAGCAAATTGTAAATTGTCCTACTAGAATCACGTCCACTACGGCTAATTCACACACAAGTAAACGTTGTCAACTCTTTTCTCCTGAAGATGCTAATTTTGATAGCGAAACGCGCGTCGAGTGCAAAAAATATCAGCTAGGTGTTAGGGTAATTGATATCTAAGAAAAGTTCCAGTTATTATCACAAGTTTTCAGAATGTGAGAGAATGCGGTATTACGGATAATGATGGAATATATGACCACTAAATAGTATACTGCAAAATCAAATTTCTCTGAATGAAAAATATACCCAAACCATATACATATACAGAAATTTCGAATCATTTGATCAGAATATTTTTGAGGTTGTTCTTCGAGCCACTTCATTCTTTCGGATATTTGACCAGGACTCTGTGAATGAGAAAGTGTCATATCTAGTGAACTATTAGTTGTATGTCTAAGTGGTTTCTGTGACCGAGATCCGGTCACAGAACCCCCTTAGCGTATTTCGGGAGTTTTTGGGAATATAGGTTCTGATGGGTACGCCTATGTCAGCGGTCGCGGGCGGGTTCCGGTAACCCCGTTAGTACTCCGCCCATGTCCGCTAACGGTCGTCGTCAACATGCAGAGACCTGCGTAAGACCCAACGCCCAGCCTCAGATATGTTTACGTTAAAGGCGGCTCTTTTGTCGGCAGGTTTCTCAAAGGCAATCATCGAATTATCGAATGATTAATGGGTTTGGCGGCAGCATCGAGCGAGTGTGTGAATCCTCATCGACATGCTGAGACTTGCAACCCAACGGAGAGTTCCCAGCCTCAGATATGTTTACGTTTATGTTTCCGAATGAATAAAGGGTTCGACAAAGCCAGTGAATCCCCAAGTTGTTCACGTATACAAACACACGCGCATCTTTTTTCTGCGAGAATTCCTCGAGTGTACATCTCTGTCAATACTCTCTCCATCAATCAACGAAGTGTTGTGTGCGCCAGTGTATCTACTGTCTTCATACAGTAAAATGTGAGTACCTCTTTTCCATGCATACTCGGTAGTGTTTTTTTCTTGAAACGGCTCATACAGGTTGAGCTATTCGTGCGATCTTTTTCGGCATATACAGTGTATGTCGAAACTCTTTCCGTGAAGTGTGTTGTCTCCTATACAGTGTGAATTTTTTTGGAACGTATCGGCATATACAGTGTGTGTCGAAACGTTTTTCGTCAAGTGTGTTGGCTCATACAGTGTGAGTTTTTCGCACGTATTGGCATAAACAGTGTGTTTTGGAAACTCTTTCTGTCAAACTGAAGTGTCTCGATTCATTCAGTTGCCGGATCATACCATTTTTTCCAAACGCATATATAGTGTGTGAATATTTTTCATAGGTTGTCAGCTCCTACAGTGTGTGGATCAAAACCTTTTTTCGAACGTATATTCAGCTCATACAGGGTGAGCCAAAAAAATTTCTCAAACGTATAAAATTTTGTCTGGGGAGCATACCAAAAATCTCCGACGTCAGTGACGGAATGATTGCCCAAATTTGGGAAAACTCAGAAAACATCGGGAATAAAATTCAGCGCAGCCGAACGCGAAATTCGGCTAAAGCACAGCAAACGATCTGTTCGTATATTGAAAAAAGCTATTCGGGTATCGGATTCCTCTTCAATCGGCACTTTGAGAAAAGTTCAAACAAATTCAGGCCATGTCAAAGCGTTTCATAATTTCCTAAAAAATATAGTAGAGGGCGGGGGTTGGCAGCGGGAGTGACGCGAAAATTGAAAAGCTGCGTCATCTGGGAGGACATGATTTCTAACTTTCAGGGGCGCGTACGTACAGGAGTAATCATAAACTTGAAGCACAAAGATGTACTTCACTTTTTCAGCGACGCTTTTAGCTTCTTCAAGCGTCGCATATTGAACGCACTAAAGAAGGTTGGAGCATCGCTGAAAGTGAACGCAGCTTTCTGTGGAGAGTTTCGCATTCTCGCCGATCAACATGAAAGTGTGGAAATGAAGTATTTCAATACTAAAATCGAAGTGATCGACTAGGGGACGAATTCGAAAGCTTGGTTCAAAGAGAATATCGAGTGTAAAATCTTGACTAATTTGGACAAATTCAGCTGGAGGGAAAGCGGGTGGTCTTTGAGAAAAATCTTGAGTTTGGAAATGAATGTCAATAAAGTGGGATTTGGAAATGGGCGTGGTTCATCTTTCATCGAACCTATCAAGAAAAGACATGCATGCGTCAACATCAAAAACGATGACGATGCATATTACGCTTGGGCAATCGTTTCGGCTCTATATCCCCGACAGAGAAAAATCCTGCACGCACATCATCATATCCGGATTGGTGTGAGAAGTTGAATACAGAGGGTTTGAAATTTCCCATGACCATCAAACAAATCGATCAATGTGTTCATTTTGGGATTGATCAAACCATCATCAGACTCTCGACCCTATTTCGATGTTGCTCTCATTCCACAGACGAAATTAGACAGACACGTAAATCTACTTTTGATTGAACAAACGTACACATCCAAAATCAATGACTATGACCCACTACCGACAATATACGAAGAAGACGATGACGATACGAACGATGACGTCACAAACATCCACGAACATTACTGCTGTATCAAAGACTTGTCTCGACTTGTCGGTTCACAACTCAGCAAATATAACGAGAAAAAATTCATTCGCGACCGATGTTTGAATTACTTCTCGTCGCAGGAGAAACTCAACAGTCATACGGCTGACTGCGAGGCTCAAAATTCATGCAAAATTCATATTCCAAAATACACCCATATCAAATTCCGAAATTTCATTTTCAAAGAGAAAGCTCTTTTTGTGATATACGCGAACGTTGAAAGCATTCGGAAAGCGGAACCTTTTGATGACAGTTTGACCAAGTCCAAAATGAGCAAAACCAAGAAGTATCAAAAACATTCGTCTTTCAGCGCAGGGTTCTACTTCAAATGCACATACGATGACTCTTTGTCGTTTCACGATAGCCATAGAGGTGCAGACTCGATGGAATGGTCCGCCGATCGGATGAAGGACACTGCCAAAGGGGTTGATGGCAAAATACATCATATCGTAGCGATTGATGTATATCCTTCGGGACGAGGACTCTGACAAAATCTGCCACATTTGCGAACACCCCTCCGAGGCAGAGGATGCAAAGGTGGCCGACCACGACCGTTCCACCAAAGCATTTTGTAGTGCCTATTGTGTTCCACAACTTGAGTGACAGCCATTTCATCATCAGGGACTTGTCTAAACGTGAACGCATAGTCCTGTTGCCGATCAACAAGGAAAAGTTCATTTCCTCCACACAGTACGACGAAGAAACGATCATCAGATTCCGTTTCATCGACTCCTTCAGATTATTGAGTATGAATTTGAATGGGTTGGTGCGCACCATGAAGACTGAAGACTTGCACGCAACGCGCAAAGAATTCAGTTACGTGAGTGCAACAAACAATATGAAGTGCTCAAGCGCAAAGGGGTATATCCATACGACTTTGTCGACACGTTGGAAAAACTAGAGTGTACACAGTTGCCAGCTCTCGAGGAATTTCACAATAAACTGAACGATTGCGACATCACCGAAAGCGAGTACGAGCAAAAACCTTGGCGAATATTCCGACCTGTACATGAAAATCGACATCTTGTTGCTTCGAAAATTTACGCAAGATCGGTCATAGCACCCATGGGTCGAATCTGCTTGGTACTTCACCATGCCCGGCTATACGTGTCGTGTATGTTGAAGTATACAAATTGCAAGTTGGAACTTCTCAGAAACGTCGACATGGTGCTATTCATAGAGCGAGACATTCTAGGCGGTGTCAGCCAGTGTTGCAACCGCTACTCGAAAGACAACAACAAGTACATGGCCGAGTTCGATCCCTCGAAACCGTCCAGGTACTCGATATATTTCGACGTCAACAACCTCTATGGATGGGCCATGATGGACATTTGACGGTGGGCCATTCCAAATGGGTGGAAAACTTCGACGATCTGGATATTCGCAACGTTTTGGGATCGTCCGTCGTTGGGTATATCGTCAAGGTCGACTTGGAGTACCCTGAGCATCTCCACGATAAACACCGAGATTCTCCGATGTGCTCCGAACACCGAGTACCGCCAAACTCAAAACACCCAGAATTGATGACCACCCTTTTCAGAAAGGAAAGATACGTCGTAAACAATCGGCTACTGAAGCAGGCACTAGCGCACGGATTTTTACTCACAAAAGAACACAAAGTACTTCAGTTCAAGCAGCAGGCTTGGTTCAAGCACTACATTGAAATGAATAGGAGGTTGCGGGCGCAGAAGACCACGACCCTCGGCAAAAATCACTACAAGCTTGCCAACAATTCTGTTTTCGGTAAAACAATGGGAAATATCCGGGAACACCGAGTAGTGAAACTGGTCAACAGATGGCACGGTCGGTTTGGATCCAAAAATCTCATCAGCAGTTCAAAATTCCACAGTCGACCTATCTTCGACAACAACCTCATGGCTATCGAACTCCTCAAGTGCGATTAGGAGTTCAACAAACCCCTGTATATTGGCATGTCCATCCTCGATATATCCAAGGTCTGCGTATACGATTTCCATTATGATTCCATGATGAAAAAGATATACGCGAGACCAGTGTAAGCTCATGTTCACCGATACGGACTCTTTGGTGTACAAACTCGCATGTGATGACGCCTATCAAGATCTAATTGCTTCCCACCTGGATAAATTCGATACGAGTGATCACCCAAGCGATAAAAAATTCAAAATTACGCAAGTAAACAAAAAAGTACCTGGTTTGGTGAAAGATCAAGGTAACGGGTGCATAATGACAGAGTTCGTGGTGTTGCGGGCAGAAATGTACACTTTCAAAATTTAGGGGCAAAAATTCGTCAAAAAATCCAAAGGGGTCAAAGATTATCTGAAATGCTTGCAGGGAAATCGCTGAAAACTCGCAACTCGAAGGTGCATTCGTTCGTATGCTCACAACGTTTTCAGTGTTGAACAAACGAAAATCGCGCTAAGTCCTCACGATGACAAGAGGAAACTAATCCCGAATAGCTTCGATACTTATCCGTGGGGCCATTATTTGGTTTTGGAGGACGTCGTTGACGACGTTTCCAAAAACGCCGGCGGTTCAGTGAACTTGAATAGCCACTATCTTGACTCATGACTGAAGTTGAACTGAGAGGGACGCAGCCAGCGCAACACTAAGCATCGTCTTCCCCCACCACAGCGGAGCAGTCTATCCAACTGTTGTGTCGGGTGTAAAAACCGAGCCAGTTAACGTATATCTCCTTTCCTTTTCTCCATAATACCTTTTCGATGGGATAGACGTCTGGGTTGCGCGTCTTTTGCAGTTCCTCATAGAACGCACCTTTTATGGGGTTACCGTCGCCGCCCTGTCGGTCTTCCAGCATATACTTTATGGGGTTGGTAGCCCTGACGGTGCTCACAACGAACAGCTCTGTGGTCCAGTTGGGCACATAACCTTTCTCAAAAACGTGTTTCACCTTGGAAATGCGCACGACGTCACCTGTTCTGAACATAGGCGCTCGTAGCTGACGAGGTTTTCGTTGGATTTGTTCACTTCGGAGTGCTTGCAGCCTATCGTTCTATGTTTGCTGGCGTTGTATTCGTCGTTGATTTTCGGCAGAACGACCAACCACTCGTACGAACCCTTCAAGCTGAAATACTTGAACAATTTGGCTTTAAGCGTCCTAATTACGCGTTCTGCAATGGCGGCTTTTATGATGATATACGTGTTATAGTGGTTGATGTTCCTCTCACGCATCAGACTTCGAAATTTGGCATTGAAAAACTCTGTGCCCTGATCGGTTTGCATATTTTTCGGACACCGCTTCGAATTGTCGAGGATGTCCTTGAAGGTCTCGGTGATTTCGGCTCTCGTCTTTGTTCTCAACTGCAGAGTCCATAGAAATTCCGAGAAGCAATCAATGACCACCATTATCATGCTGCGGTTTTTATTGAGAGTGCTGTACAACCGCAAATCGGCCAGGTCCAACTTCATCTATCGGAGGGATACCAATACTGTGGAAGTAAGTTGTAACAGTCCCACACACACGAATGGGAATTCTAACCTCGAATTCTTTCAGCGGGAACCAAACTTCAAGAACGCCTTGCGCGCGGCGATCCCGGAATCTATGAGCTCGACGCCGCCTGTCGCACCCACGACATAGCCTACTCCAAGTCTTCGCTGCTTGAAGAGAGAGACATAAAGCCGATAAGGTGCTCGAAGACGAGGCTTGGAACTGATTCCGATCAAAAGACGCTTCTTTGGATGAACGAGCCAACGCACTAGTTGTCATCGGTGCCATGAAGGCCAAATGGGAGTTTGGTATGGGCGTATTCCCGCTGTCATTCAAACGTCACATCATTCAAACGGAGAAAAAAGGCATGAAACCATCGGCGACGCTTAAGAAAGCCTCCATCAACGCCTTGAAGGCGGCCATAGTGGCGGTGAAGAAGGTTGGGGGAAAGAAACGCAATCGAATTCCCAGAAACATACCAATGAAAAATCCATAATCAGGTCGAGTCTGACATCTCATACTGCTGTTTGCCGGTTTGAGAGCTCTGGGGGCTCTGAGTGGAGGCACAGCAGGAATCGACAAGACGGTCCTCGATGCCAAAAACGCCCAAAAAAAAGTCAATGAAGAGACGCATCACAACAAGTTCATGGAAGCCATCAACGGCAAAGGATTGTATCTGAAGAAGAACGCCAAAGGTTGGTATGGCCTATTCGTGAAGAAACAAAAAAACTCCCAATCAAGCTACCCGATAGGGCGCTGTTCTATCACGAACTTCGTCATTACGCCAAACAGTTTGAAATCGTGCATTTCCGTGGCGTCCTCGTGCGGGAAACTCTTCCCTCTGAAGTTCGTCGTCGGAAGTGCTCCATCGTTAACTTGGACGTTTCTCACAATCCTGGAACGCATTGGGTAGCTTATAGGAAGATAAACGATCGCCTCGAGTACTTCGACTCATTCGGCAATCTGAAACCGATGAGAGAACCTGTGCGATACCTCAAAGACTGCGTCATCGTCTACAACAACGAACAATTCCAGACGTACAATCAATACAATTGCGTCCATCTTTGTTTGCAATTTCTCTGGAGTCGTCCGACTACCACAGCGTAATGAACTCGTCCGAGGAGGAAATATGGTTCGTCATCATCGTCCTGGTGAAGAACATCACCATCTGGTTTCCTGAAGATGTACGTCAAAAGCTCAAACGTTTTCTGCTTTGCAACCGGAACTACAATCGTCACGTGTGGCCTGACGTTTGCGGCCCTCGCATGGAGACACGCTGTGTATTTTGTCTCAGATTTTATTATGAATAAACGTTGATTGACTTGTGGCTATTTATATCTCTGCACCTATCCATCCATCATCAGTCGTCATGTCGCAGCTGTTGAGAGTGAACAGTCACAATCACGTGTTTTCCTTTAGGCCGCAAGCGCCTATCGTGCTCAACTCGAACAAAGGGTACGAGTTGGCGTTGAGGTCGTTTCATTCGTACAACTCTCTATTCCGAACATCGAGAGAGGTTCAAAGTTCGTCTACTACGACCGTGAAGGCACATCCAAAACCATCGAGTTTCCTCGAGGATGTTACGGAATTGCCGATATCGAGGCGTTCATACGGAAAATGATGAACATCTCGCACTGGAGCGGTGGAGAGGAGGATGCAACCTTCTCGCTAAAACCCAACAATAACACGCTGAGATGTGAAATGTACAGCACGTACTTTGACATTCCGTTCGAAGAGGAAGGGAACATTGGACACATTTTGGTCTTTTCTTCGAAATTCCTACCTGTCAACCAATTACATTCGTCGGATCTACCTGTCAACATTATAAAAGTATCGACAATACGTTTCGAGTGCAGTATGACTTGGGAAGCCTTCGACGGTGACACGCCTGCGCACACCATCTACGAATTCGCCATTCAAGTGGACCCCGGATACGCAATCAACGAAACACCTGTTGTACCTACCGGTGATTCCGTAGCGGGAAATCACCAACGTTACCGTATCAGCCCTCGATCAAGACGGTCGACCCGTAGACAAGGTGAAAAGAGCACAATCGTCTTGGAGGTGCGAGTAGCCAGAGACAGATGGGACTGATCTTCTAATCCAATAAAGGTTAACGCGCTGCAGGAGGTCAGTTAAATGTGAAGCAACCTTCAGAGCGTCACCACCACCACCAATTGACTTGTAGGAACAGAGCGTCCCTCAATCAAGTTCTTACCGCATATACATTAGGTGACGATGCCTTCAAGAGCTATTCCGCAAACAAGCGGAAGAAGACGTAATGACTTTGAGTCGTAATCGTAGGGGCCTCTGAGCCACCGACCACGATATTCGACGTGTTTCGGAAGCCAAAATTCGACGAAACTATTCGCAAGGTCGAATACCGCTCGTACACACTTTTCATCAAGGCGTACAACTGCAACGATATTGTAGAGTTCAACATCAATCAAGTCGACCCGTATTTCGCCATGAACGAGTCTCAAATGTCGGATAATGGAAAGATGGAAATAACCGGGACGGGCAACGTATCGCTCACCCCCAATTTCGCCGCCTTCCTCTTCAACTCTTGAACCTACAGCGAGAGCGCTTGAGAACACAGCATCCAGTATTCTTCGGGGGACATTGAATATCACAACGTCGATGCCATTTTGCAGAAATACCTTCTGCACTCGGCCAAAATCATATACGTGAGAGGTAGCCAGAAAGCCGATTCCCTCACAAAGAAAGTACGAGAGATCGGAGTGGTCTTCCCTACTATCCAGGACGTCTCATGAGTTGACTCACAGTGGCGTGGATGGAAGGCGTCCTCGGGGGGCGTCATCTGTCACTTCCTCTGTCAGTCAAGTTATACGTCGTCTATCAAGTCATCTGTCGACTCTGTCTCCAAATGAAAGACCTCTTTTTTGTTCCCATTTTATTCAAGCATTACCTTCCAAATTAAATGATGAATCAAGTAGGTTATTGCGTATGCTCATTACAAGACATTTCAATATGGCTACAATCATTATGGTCATGAATACGCATGCAATAACGAACAAGTCGTGCGTTTCTTATAATGGTTCGTTCTTCTGTATTAAGCTTCAGCTTGAAGTTGAGGTACGTCAAATTGTCGCCCATGGTCCCAGTCAGTAGTTGATGGGAGAACTCCCCTAGTCGTCCATTTACATGAGTTCGCACCATTTTCTGCCATTGCGCGTCGTCGTCGTCGACACATTTTCCAAAACAAACTGCAGCTTCATGTACATCATTCGGAGCATCGACGTACAATCTGCCTGCCATACTGACAAATACGAGCAGGACGTATAAGTTGGCCGCCATCAGAGTTTTTCTGGCTGAATTCTTCTGACAGGTCCTATGGGCGATTGCGGTGGTACTGTTGTGATGTACCTTTCGAAAACCTTGTCCCAAGCCGCAGCAGATATGGATAACTTCTCCAGTTGTTTCGTACAAGTTAGCTTGTCCTCGTAAAACTCCAAGTCTTTGGCTACAACTCGTACTCGGGCACCAATTTCCTTCAATTTACGTCTATATTCTTCAGAAGACATTTTCACACTGACAATCGTCGATCATAACCATTTTCCTTATGGTTTTTCACGCCCCCTCCTCTCTTCACCTCTGTGTCTGTGTGTGGAAACGAATTCAAATATTTCCGCTCGGGCGCGGTTCTACGAGTCGATAGCCAAGTTGACGCAATCCCCCCCCGCGCCGCGTCCCGCTGCGCCCAACTGTAGAGACCAATTACCCCAACACCAGTGCACGCACAACACTGTCGTTCAAATCAATAGTGGTGAATATCGTATCAGTTCTAGCAGGAGACTGACTTTGAATGTGGCACAGCAATAGATAAGTTGGCGCAATCCCCTACTCACCCCGCGCCGCCATGCGTCCATCTCGTTGACCTCTAGACTATAGCCGCCTGAATAATATGACAGCATTGCCGTACCGCCCACATGTGTCATAAACGCCTCCTGAAGCGAAAGACTCTGTTTCTGTCCAAATATTTCCGCTCGAAATGGGTACGGTTCTACGATGCCGCCCGAACGTTTCTGTTCTCCTTCGAAGCGAAAGACGCCGCTATGTATGACCTTCTAGTTGCATTTTTCGAAAAAACGCTTGCGTCATAGGTTTGCACGTGTGTGTTTGTATACGTTAACAACTTGGAGATTCACTGGCTGGGAACTCTCCGTCTTCTGCAGGTCTCTGCATGTCGACGACGACCGTTAGTGGACATGGGCGGAGTACTAACGGGGTTACCGGGTCCCGCCCGCGCCCGCTGACATAGGCGTACCCATCAGAAACTATGTTCCCAAAGAACTCCCGAAATACGCCAAGGGGGTTCTGTGACCGGATCTCGGTCACAGAAACCCCTTAGACATACTACTACTGTTTGATGAATTTGTTAGATAGACATATTTCGATTGTTACCTCAAGAATATCAAAACCCAAAAAATTCATGGGGGACGGAAACATTGGAGATGATGCTCCTCAGAAACAGAGCCTTCGTAAGATATAGGAGAACCAAATCTGATAATCATTTTCAATGTTATAGGGAACTGATTGATCACGTGAATAAAGCGGTAGAAAATGAAAACAGAGCATATTCTACTCACCAGTCCAAAGTAATGAACAAAAAGCAATTCTGGAATGTTCTGAAGACAAATGATATCTCTCAAAAACATGATGAACTTGCCGAATTTTCAGAAAAAGGCCAATGAAATGAATAATTTTTTCATTAATTCTGTACCTAACAACGAACCTCCGAGTGATCTCATCGAATTATATAATAATAATTGAATGATATCAAGAAACACACTTCAGTTCAACGAAGTTGATGATTTGTTTGTATATGAAACAATATGTAATATCAAAACGAAATCCTATTAAGTCGGACATAATAATATTTGGATCAAAAAACAAATTACTTGCTCATCAAAATATCAGACTTACTATTAATTGTTACCAACTAGCTCTCGAAAAACACACAAAAACCCTTTTTGTGGATATTGACTGTAATTCAAGATTCGAAAAACAATGAATGAACTCTTTCAGAAATCATATCTTTTCATTCCATTTTCAATTTCGCCGACTGCGTCTATGGTCCTAATTTGTTCCAAAAGTCCTTTTCGAAAGTATAACAAGTTCAGAATTCTTGCTTGGGACTCATTTAATGGTGTTTGTAGAGATTTTCAAACAAATTGATTCCTGCCGGGTGGTTGAGAATGGAAAAGAAAAGATTATTTCATTCTGCTTGTTTATTTCATAAAATCATGTCTACCAAAAAACCCATTATATTTGCACCGTAAAATTACATTTCGATTCACAATGTGAACATGTTTTTCTTATCGAATATGCGCCATATAGACCCCCTCACCTCTAGAATTCAAAAGTCAATCGTTAGCAAATTTCGAATCAGAATTTGAAAAAATATCTGATTGACCAATCGTAGTAGATCTTCTTCCGTTTGTAGCGATCATGATATGCTGAAAATATAGAAAAGATCAGGGCAGAATTTGCAGATATCAGCAATGAATAAATGATGTATTCGGGTCATCGAACAATATCTTGCTGATGTAAGGGGTTATCGAACTGTAACTTTTCCATCCCATGAGGAAGTCTTGTAAGGGAAGAACAAGACTGAAGATGATGCTTCGTGTTCGGGAACTGGTGGATCATCATTGGATGGCTTCAATTGTAAAATACCTATAGAATGGAGATGGTAACTAAAATGTGAATGGGAGCCATCCAGAAATGGCTAGTGCCAGATTGTCTGGTTTCTTCTGGGATGAGTTGTATCCTCTCTTCTTCTAGGGTCAGATATTGTAGTTTATCCAGGGAAATCTTGTCTAGTTTCAGCAGTTTGAATTTCAAAGATGGGTTAATGTTGGCTGTCTTGGTATTTGGTAAAGTGAGGGGTTTTTCCAAGATGACAGTTTTAGAGTTTGTGAAAGCTTCGTTGTTGGTTTTGATTTCACAACCTGGTGGAAGTTTTATCTGGTGCACTCTCTCCAGAAGCATTACTTCCGTACTGGAACGATGTGTAGAGATCTTCGTGGCCTGTGGAAATATTCCTAGGTTATGGGCTTCTGACATCTCCAGAATCAGTGTTGGATCCATCGAAACTGGAACGTGTTCACATCTTGCTTCTTCATCTGTTATTTCCTCGAGACCAATCCGTTCACAAGGTGAGCTCAGGTATTGATAGAGGTAGGGTCTCACTGTCAAGTAAGGAGTTGGTGGAATGATCATTGAGGAATTCTGTGTAGGAATGGAGAATAAATGGAAGTAGGTGAATTTATCGGGAAATATCAAGGGAACATGAAGGGTTAAAACGATTTTACGATTCGTGTGGTAGGAATCTATTCTGATGACGTCGTAGTACTTATTGATGTCGTCGTCCTGGTTATAGAGTAACTGGTTTTCTGAGTGATAGATGAGCAGTGTCCCAATGAACCAACTCATATCTTTGTTTTTGAGAACGCTGTTATGGACTGTATTGATCCTTGCCAGGGATACTGCCGTTTCTAAGTCGTTCAGTGTTTGTAAAATAACTTGAAGTATCAGGTTGTTTCGATCCAATATGTTTCTGGTTTCCAGATAATGATTGAAGGCAAAAACGAGTCTATTGTGGTTGGTTCCAATTCTCTTGGCTTCAACTGATTATCTATCTATCTTGATTATGTGTTAGTAAAGAGATGGTTTCAGTGTAGCTCTCCATAATTCTGATGTTCGAACTGATATGTTGATTCACATGGCTCATTAGGTGTCTTTTGTTGTTTTCTAGGAAAGCAATAGTATTCTCATATTCCCCAACATCTTCTGGGTCCAAGTTTCCACAAATAACTTTGATTGCACTTCCTAAGCCATCTATGAGCCCTCGTTTGGGTCTAGTGAGAGGATAAAGAGTCTGTAGCTTTTCCTCAGCAGTTTTCAGTTTCAACTCCAGTCCCTGATCGAAATTTTGCAAGTTGAAGAAATAAGGGTCACTTAGTCCGTTACGAACTGCTGTGCCGACCGCATTATATTGGGATTCTATGGCGATATCTCTTCGTGGATGGGTTGAAGATCGTAGTAGTGGATGAATTGATGGAAGCTAGTCTCGATCTTTGCTTGTCCCATCTCGAGGGGACGTGATCCTGGATTGCTCTTGAAGTTTTGGATCTCGATTTCCTGTCTTCTCATGAGATGGAGGCTGTAAAGGGACGAAGAATTTAGTTATCTTATTAGGCAAATATCTTATATTTTCCTTAAGGACGTTTGCATTTTCTGTCTCGACGGTTTGGTCTATTTAGATGGATTCTGGGGAGAAGGGTGGTAGCAGTTCGTTTCTTTCCACTGTTTTTCTTGTGTACACTTTTTTGCAGGATTTGTAGGAGTTTTTCTTTTCTTATTTCTCTTCTCTTTGATGTTTGTCTTCTGTTTCTGCTAATGTTCATTGATTTTCTTATATATTCCCTTTTTTCTTTCCCTGTGTTGTTGGACGTAGTTGTTGATCAAGGCTCTTCTTGTATCCATATCAAATGGATCTTAGCTATTGAGATGTCCATTCAATATTTGTTTCGTTTCTGAATGGATGGAATTATTGCATCCTAGGAGGGCAGAGAGCATCTGTTCTTTGATGTCTCTCTTCTCATGCGTGGTATAGTGAATGTTGACTTTTTGTTTGTCAACAAATTCTTGGATCAGTCCGTTTTTGAATTCGGTTCCATTATCAGTAACGATCATATGTGGTTTTCCATGGTGGTTGATGAATACTAAGAGAGCGTTGCGAGTGTTGATGGCATTACATCCCTCTATTGGATACGCCTGGCCATATTTTGAAAATGCATCCTCAATCGTCGGGAGTTTTCATCCACTAGCCTGAAAGGTATCCACGTGTGTTATTTCAAGAGGCTTTGTTGGGCTGGGTATCAGCATAAACGTTAGCTCCTCTGGTCTTCGATCATACTTGTTGATTTGACAAGTTTCTCAGAATTGATAGCTTTTTCGATATCCTTCTAGATATTGGCCCAATAATACAATCTTTTGATTCGAGTTTTCGTTTCGGTGATTCCTCTATGGTTTGTTTTTCCTTCATGCTGCTGCTGCGTCATCATTTCTTTTCGTCTAGTTGGGCAATTGACATTTTCCAGAAAGCAATTGCATTTGATGAGATCGAAAGAGGACTGCTTGAATGTCTCTCTCAGGATTCTGCACATGCTGGGGTAGAGTTCTTTGTTTTCGAACATCAGAGCGTATTTCTTTCCTGGGCTGATATAACCCTTGAAACAGTTGAAAACGTTTTCATTAAGATTTTCGTTTCCTAACGGAGCGTGGTATCGGGAATATTTCCTCTATCACCGTTCTTGCTGGGTTATTGCTCACTCGTTTGAAGATTACTTGGTTATTGAAGACATTGAGAGGCTTCTCTGATATTGGTATTTCCAATACTGGTCTTTCTCTGGCTGTATGCACTAGTGTCTTCATGTGGGGTAGCTTGCGGGTTCGAGTTCACACATTCGTTGTCTTCTCTGGTTGGGGGTTTATTCTGAATTTCTTGTTTGTGCGGTATGGGGTCTTTATCTTCGGGGAAATAGTGATGAAAGCAATCATCGAACAAATTGTTGATGATCTCCTCCACAGACTCAGGTACTTCTGATGGAGGAAAGTTGAATAGAGATGCTTTGTCGTCGTCGTAGTTTGCTTCATGGAGCTCCTTTGTAATATGGAGAGCACATCGTCATTGGTTTTGCTTGTGCCTTTTTTGTAGATCACTTCGTACTCATATTCTTCTAGATTCAGGCGCCATCAAACAAGTTTCGAGTTTGGATCCTTCAAGGAAAAGAGCCACTGGAGGGGTCGGTGACCTGACAACATCATAAATTTTCTTCCGAAAACATACGGTCGGAAGTATTTAGTAACCCAAACTATTGCTAGCATTTCCTTTTCGATGGTAGAGTACCTTATATCAGTTTCATTCAGGGTCCTGGATGCGTAAGCTCTTGGTTTGTCTTCTCCTCTGGGTCCTTAGGATAGAACGGCTTCTATGGCAAAATTACTGGCGTCTGTGGTCAGATTCTTTTTCGGAAATTCGCACTTGTCTACTTGTATTTTGGAACCAGTTTCTCGTAGACGTTGGAATAATTTTGTGAGGTTGACCATATGCTCCTGTAGAGATGTGGAGAAGATAATAATTTGGTCCATATAAACCAAGCGGATCGTCCCGTGTAGACCCTTTAGGACGTTGTTCGTAACCCTTTGAAAAGTCACTGGAGCATTCTTCAGTCCAAAAGGCATCTGCAGGTAATCGTGGTAGCCGTTTTCGACGTTGAATGAGGTCTTAGAGATGTCTTCCTCTGTAATTTGTATTTGGTGGAACCCGCTTGCAAAGTCCAAGGTAGTGAAATATTGACATCTGCCCAGATTTTTGGGGATGTCAGAAATGTTCGGAATCGGATATCGATCGTTTATTGTCTTCTCGTCGACCTTGCAAAAATCCACAACGATGCACCATATTGCTTTTCCAGAGCCGTCCAGTTTTTTCTGAACGATCCAAATTGATGGGGACCAGGGAGATTGGCTAGGTCTGATGATTCCTTGGTCCAATAACGAAGTTTTTAGTTTTTTGACTTCTTCCTTATATACGGATATCGGTATGATGTGGTGTAGACTGGAATTTCGTATTTGGTTTTTATACAGTGTTTGACCTGATTGGTGAATGTGGGTGAGGAATCTGTATGGTGAAAAATATCGGCATATCTCCTGCATAAAAGCAGAATAGATATGATGCTCTTGAAGATTTATTGGGTTGCTGCGTACTGGTTCGGCTAGAACGATTTGGAGTTTATCTGGACTGAATTTGACGATTTCCGTCCAGGTAAGATGACTGCAGGCATCGGTGGCAGCTTCACTGATGTGAGCGCCTTGCAGTTCCTGTCATGGTATCATAATGGTACCATTCTTCTCTTTTACCGGTAGTCGTACTTGCATCACGCTGTCTGGTTCCAATTGAATAGGGGTCTTATCGGTTTCGTTGTACTGGATTGAGAGTATTCAGTTGAAAAAGGGGATTCAGAGTAATTCAGTTCAGCTTTGAGAAATTTCAGGTTATCGAGTCCAATGAGGCCATCGAAAGTTTTGTGGAATTTGAAGAGGTAGAATTTGAGAATACCATTTGAGTTGAACTCAGGAAATATTGGAGTTTCTGCACTGTGATCTTGAGAATAATTTTGGAAAAGGGAGGTGACGACAAAGGGATCTTTTCTGATGCAATCCTTGTAATATTGGAAAGCTGAATCAGGATTGACGAAGGATTTCGTTGATCCGGTGTCAATGAGGAGTTTGAGGGGAGGATGTGGAATGGTTATATAAGAAAGTTCTCTCTTATCGTCGAAGGTATGCATTTCCACTATGTTTCTTGATTTCCTTGAGCCTGGAATCCTTCAGTTGATTCTTCATTGGAATAAAAACAAGTTTTTCGAAGACAATAGGGGCTCGCTTCATATCCAAAGTCTTCGTCATGTTGTTCACTGTTGAACATGGGAACTGGATTGAAATTTGGTCTTGCTTGAGGTTGGGTTCTCATGCTCCTTGTTGGTGCTCCATAAATATTTCTGGTACTGATGCTCATTTGTGTTGTTTCTTGTCCGTTCTGCCTATTTGGTTGATTCTGTCCAAAACGTAGTGGTTGTACTGAAGGCCACATCTGTCTCTGTTGAGTATTTGGTTGACAATGGGGTCTGAAGGTCGGTTGTTGAAGTTGTGGTTGTAGTCCCATTGGATGATGAGGTTGTTGTTGTCCAGGTCGTTGAAAGTGTTGCATGGGTTGGTACATCCGCTATGGTATTGAATGTTGGGCATATTGGTGATACACAGCTCCTTGTGGGGTCTGGAGTGGTTTCTTATAGACTTGTTGGGGTCCAAACATCCTTTGTAGAAAACGGATATTGTTTTCTTCTTGGATGTACTGCATTGCTGTTGCCAAGTATACTGTTTTCATTGCTCTCATGGTGGATTCCATGGGCTCTCGTAGTCTGGCTAAGAATGTTGTTAGAGCTTGCTGTTGGAAAAAAATCTTCTTGCTGGTCTTTATCGTATCCTCGGCGGTATATTCGATATAGTTTGATATGGTGTTCAAAAGTCCCATGACTTTTTCGTGAACACGTTGTGGGATTTCGTTCTGATCTTGTCGCAGGTTCACCAGATCTCTTGTCAAAGAATTTTCGTTCCTTTGGTCGCCGAAGTTTTGGATTAGAGCTCCTTTGATGCTATTCCAGTCACTACATCCATAAACTGGGATGAAGTCTTCGGCTCTGCCTCATAGCTTGTTGAGTAGTCCTTGTATCAATATATGATTCTGGAAACAACCGGGTTATTCAGTATTCCAGTATTCATTCGTTGGCATTGGTGCTATGTTGATAAACTGGTATAATTCATTTGGACTTCCATCGTATTCGGATATATTCCAAAAATCCTTCATGTCGAAATGATATGCCATGTTGATGGGATTTGAAGGTTGGCCAATAGTTTGAGGAGAAATGGATGGACGAGAATTGGTATTTCAGGGTGAATTTGGTAGAACTGAGGTAGAAGGACGTAAAATATCATTTGCAATTGATGAAGATGGGTTCATGTGTTGCATAATCGGTCACCGGAAATGTTCTGATAACTTGTTCCTATGTAGATTCTTCTTGATGGACGCTAGTGAAAAAGTATTCTTGTTTACGGCCAAAATTTTTCTTGGAGTACTTGCTTCTCTTTGGAACTTGGTTCGGGAGAATAGTAGATGAACGTTTGAGAACGACGAGGATTTTCTGAGGACTCTTTCACTATCCTAACGACTGCGCCAATTATATTTCTCGTTTGCACAAAAGAGTTCTTGAAAACTCCTCATTCGAACAGACTAACAACTTAAAACTATGAAATATATGAACTGTCTATTATAAATCGATTGAACCTATTTATATACAAGTTATTGCCGACTTTGCAGATATCAGCAATAAATAGATAGATAGATAGAGATAGATAACTTCATTGTATCTGAGAAAAATATTTACATCTCATTACAAGAAGTTCGATAAACCTATGTTAGTTTATATACTTATGTATGATAAATACGATACCCACACACACATCAGAAACATACATACATACACAGTGAGTGCTATGCATTAGGTGAATACAGAAAACAATAAGAAAAATAAAAGTGAAGTCGTTATTCGTTTAAAATAAATGATCGAATACGAAGTATGTTGATGATTACATGAACAAGGCTTGAAAGCTTGGGAAAGTCACCAGAACTCAGTAAAATAATGATATCATTCATATTTTGTATATGCGTGTATAATGGGCAGTTTCTGATTCCACTAAATATAGGACAATCAAGAAGCATATGCGCAAGTGTTTCATTTGAATGAAGGTTACAAAGTGAGCATATCTGTGAAGTATCTATAAGATGGGTAACACCTTGATATGTTATTTTGAGGTAATGTGAGCCACATAATCTAAGTTGAGCTATAATTCCAGAAATATAAATAGGGGCCAGTTTTTGGAGATAGCTTTTACTTTGGTCAGATGTTGAAATTTGTGAATATAAGAGAGGGTAAAACGATAAAGATAATTTTTCTTTATCAAGATCTAAAAGTTTGTTCCTATAGCAGTCCAGAATCTGATTCATTAATGACTTAGAGTTGCTACAGAGGTATCTTGGCCATAGATCTGAGCAGTCAGCAAAATCGAAGTAAGCCTTTATTTGATTCAAAGTAGTTGTATTCAATGTTGTTATTATGTAGTTTCAATAGACGTAAGTAGCAGCGTTTTGATATCCGGGCATCATCTGTAGACTTGATTTTGTTAAGCCATGTTAATGAAGCTTTGAAGACTAGGCAACATAATTTGGGTACACCAGTTTCCAATCTTATCATAAAATCTGGAGTAGTTTTCGATAGACACAGTAATCGTTTGAAAAAATTAACCTGTACCCGTTCTAATATATCATCGTAGCGTAATCCCCAGATTCCCACTCCATAAGCAAGCGATGAAAGGATAATTGAGGAGTAGAGTTCCAAACGTGCCTCCCATGAATTCATTTTGGATCTGCTCATCAGATTCATGACTGCACCAATGGCTTGTTTACTTTTCAAGACGGTATTTTTTGCCATTTGGAGATAAAGTCCCGAAACTGTAAAAATTACACCAAGATAAACATAGGATCTAACAATCTCAACTTGTTCGTTATTAAGGAAAAATTTTAAATTGGAGTGGCTACTATATCCACCTCTACTGAAAACCATCATTTTTGTTTTTTGAATATTCACGGATATATTGTTTAGAAGGCAGTATTTTTCAAGAGTTTTCAATTTGCGGGCGATATCGATTGGTGATTCTCCAAACAGAACTAAATCATCGGCATAAAGCATCAGCAGAACATCGTTGTGGGAATCGATACTCATTCCAGAGCACCCATCTGCCCGAAAAAATGATTCGATATCTGATAAAAATAAAGAAAATAAAATTGGACTCAGACGTTCTCCTTGCAGAACGCCTTCTGATATTGCATATTTCTTTGAAAAAAATCCGTCCACTTTCAGCGACATTACTGCGTTGTCGTGAAGAGTTTTGATAATTCTAATGAATTTAGAGCTTATTCCGATTCTAAACAGCTTGTGCCATAATAAATCATGATTTATACAATCTAACGCCCTCTTGAAGTCCACAAAGACGGCAAAAACCTTCCTTCTGGGTAATCTTAGGTGTATTTGGAGAATAGAATTCAGTATGAAAATGTTATCAGAGCAACTTCTTTCTTTCCTGAAACCAAATTGACACTCTGGAAGCATGTTGGTTTCTTCGCACCAGTTCGATAGACGATTGAGTAAAATCAAAGAAAAAACTTTTGCAAAGCAATTCAATAGTGCAATACCTCTATAGTTGCTGGGATCATCTATAGGCCCTTTCTTATGCAACATAGTTAATATTGTTTCATACCAAGCTGTAGGAATTTTTTCAGTGTCTAAAATTTGATTGTATAATCTACAAAGATACATGAGCCAATTTTGGGGCAGATTTTTTATAAACTCATACGCAATACCGTCTCTACCAGGAGATTTGCCGTTTCTGCACACCTCAAGAGCACCACATAATTCATTATATGAGATCTCTGAATCCATGTGATAGGACCTTGCATCGTAAAAGTTTAAGTTTGAGAGGATTCTTTGTTTACTAATTGTGTCGTAAAACATTTCCCATTGCTCAAGATTAATGGGCGAGGATTTATGGCGAACTTTGAAGGACTTCAGAGTCTTCCAGAATTCCGACTGATTTTTGGTGTTAGTGAGCTTCTGAATGATGCTTTTTTGATGTTCGTTCTTTTTTGATTTCGAAATTTTTTTGTAATCCCGTTTTGAAATGAAATAATCTGTTCTGAATGGTTCAAGAAAATGATGCTTTTTGCATTTATTGAAAGAGTATTTTACTTTATTTTTTGCATTTCTACACTGACCATCGAACCACGGTTGGTTTCGGGGAGTACCTGGATTATTGAATTTTTTTGTTACTAAACTGATACTATTTGAAACTGTGTTAATCGTATCGACAATATTTTTATAAGAATTTTCGATATCAAGAATTCGACCGACATTCGGTGAACACTGCATGATGTTATGATAGTTTATACTTTTATCATTATCCCACTTCAAAATTTCAACAAAAGATTCAGTTTTTGGACCGCTAGTAGGAATATCGAAAAAAAGTTTGAGGCATAGAGGAAAATGATCCGATAGATATTGGTGTTTTGAGGTATGAAAGTCCTCAATAATGTCCAAATTATCGGTACTGCAGAAACATAGGTCGATCACACTCTGGCCTTGTGAACTGAAGTAAGTATAGTTTGCAGGTCTATCACTATTTATATGACCATTGATGAGGGAAAAATTATTGAAAGACGCGAAGTCAAGCAAAAAGTGGCCTCTTACGTCAGATTTTTTGTCAGTGCTACGCATATCTGGATAAAGTTTGGTATCCTCCAGAAGTTCCGCTTATATGATACTATTTTCGCCAACTCTGGAGTTAAAATCTCCGGTCATAATGAAAGGAATATCTTTGCATAGTTCAAATATATTATCCAGCGTGGTCTGGAGGATTCCAAATAGCTCCTCGTAATCGACTGACTGATTGAAGTAAGTGTGGCATAAGATTAATTTTACAGACCTAATAGTAAGTGAGCACACCAGCCACAAAGGCGACGAATCGAGGACGCTCACATTATATCGCTTTTCGTAAAAAATTGCAAGACCGCCACTTGCGCGTCCTCGAGACCTCTCCCTGATGGCAGGTGAAAAGACAACATTGTGAGTTTCTGAAATACTAATAGGTACCTCCATATTGCCAGATATCCATGTTTCACAAACACAGAGGATATCAAGCTCATTAGATGGTAGATCTTCCAGAAGATTGAAAATGTTTTGAATCCGTTGACATTCCACGATATTATTGTAGGTTTGTGTGAAGGTTTTAGTTTTTTGCGAAGTGTCCTTGATTTGGTTTGTTAGATTTACGTGGATTATGTTCCGGGGATCCATCTTCCTCTCGAAGTCTCTTCACAATATCATGTCTTTTTTCTGGAACAGGCACTATTGTAGGATTATTGTTGATGTATTTCAACATCACACTTTCTCCCGCAGCTTTTCTCTCGTTCAGGGCAGTGTAGATGTTTCTGATTTCTTCGCTTTGCTTTGGCGTTCTGTCACATTTGATTTTCAGGTTTGGATTTCTGGTGGAGATTTTATCTTTATTTCTAATGATCTTCAGAACATTCTGAAAGTCCGTTAGTTCAACTTTCACAGGTCTGCTGGTACCTTCTTTATTTTTGCCTATTCGTTCAATTCTTCTGATGGTTAGCTTTTCCGGGTTGGATATGAAGTCAACAATCTCCCTGACTAATTTTTCTGTTTCCGAAGATTCTTCCAAGCCAAGTATTATGAGGTTTTTTTCTCTCTCGATTTGCATCTTAACTTCATTTATTATATCGGAAGAGAAAGAGTGATCCTTATTTTCGAGTTTGGCAACACGCACCTCCAGGTTCTCGGTGGCTTTTTGGGTAACTTCGATCTTCTCAATACATGACTCGAGTTGTTTACTTTGGGATACCAAAATTGAGCGAATGTCTGTTATATTTTGAGTGAGAAGGTTCAACTGTGCTTCAATTCTGTCCATTTGTGTTGCCATTCTGATTTATGCGCGAGCTCCGCGACTATAGCTTTGAAATCAGGTGTATCGGTGATTAGCAAGGACAAAAAGTCCTCTGTGTAATAAAAAACAGATGAATTGCTTGGATGAAAGTGAAGCGAATACGTAGCCGATTTCACAACAGCAATAGTAGGTATTATGTTCCTCTGAGGTATGGTTGATATGTAGAAGTGTTGAACGATCACTTCAAAGTACACTAAGAGGTATGAACAAACACAGAAAAAAAAAGTTCTGGTATTCACGTGAGATCAACTATAAACAGCGGAGCGGTTTGGTATACGTGCGCACTCGGAAAGATTCACATTCGAACTCCAATCAGCAATAAATAATTGATGTCGAATTCGGGTCATCGAACAATATCTTGCTGATGTGAGCGGTTATCGAACTGTAACTAGCGTAAGACACAACCGGTCTCCTGTCTTTTTCATATAAGTGTCGAAGAAAATAGTAAAGCACTCGTGAAGCCGCGTTATGGCAATGTATATAGGCCGAGACCTCATAAGCTGCACAAGATGAAAGCAAATGCATCAAAGTCCTGGGCGCCTGTCGGTAGGCCCTGCATCTAGTATCAGATAACTCTATATCCATCACTCGGCTACGGTAGACAAAGATGTTGAAGACACCGTCTTGGCACAACATAGTGAACCCTTCAGTCTCCGACTTCAGCCCACCTTACCTGAGGAAGGCAAAACTCAGCTCAACAGACAAGCCATGGTCCTCGATGTTCTCAAAGAAGAAGACTACATGCATGGGCTTGTCTGTGTGCAGCTGCAGCATTTCAGCATTCTCTGCAGGCTTGATGTGGGTTTATCTCCGTGCGGGCTCCAACTCGGTGACAGAGAGTGGGTTTACCCGCTCGGTGTCGAAGACTATACCAAGTTCATCAGCAGCGCGCCTTGCTACCTTCAATAAAAAGGTTCCAACTCCTGCATATTCATGGTCTCGGATCATGCAGTGTAGGGGATCCGAACTCCTGTACAGGCTCCATCTAGTACCATTCTGTTGTGAAGACACTCCAAACTTATAAGTTCACGGCCCCCTTGTTGTCGAAGAAGATATCCGTGGAGCGGACGATTTGGGATGCATGCTTCTGTGCATATGCATCATTTTACGAGTCTTCACGTTGCCGCAACTCTTCTTGACTCCATTTGACTACTCCGAAGGAGTAGGGTTGAATTGGAATGACAAGCATGTTTGTTGCAAAAACTTTGTTCTTGCTCAACAGCTCTGAGGACCAGATCTGCTGTAGTTTCTGCCTATACTTGCCACAGAGGGCATTTTTCACCGAGTCTAATAGGTCCAAATGATGTAGAATGCTTCCGTCTACGAGTTGGGCATCCTCAGCGAAATCCTCGCATCGTACTCTTTCAAGATGAACCAGTGCACATTAGTCAACCCCGAATTCCATACCGACAGCATGCGTGAACTCCTGCACCACCCTGAGGGATTGCAATTATAAGTATTATTATGTTTGTCGTTTCAACAAGCCTAGTCGGTCACTGTTCTGACCCAGTGGGCAAACGCGCTGAGATAATCAAAAAAAACTCAGATCTCTGCCGAATTTTGGCATGCCGGTACGGTCTTGAGCTCCGAGAGTAGCGTTGGTCTGGAACCAGAACGAATAATTTGACAGAATAGTCTGTGGAGTTCGTAAAGTGAATCCTAATATTTTTTCCGTTTTTCCTCCTCTTTTCGGACGATATTCGTTTCGGCTGGGGCTAATGCGAATTGAATGCAATAGAATCACATGACTCGATCACTTCTGCCGGTATAAAAAAACTCTATTGGAAAAATTCAATACTCATGAAATATCTTATATGACTCGAACAGAAGATATATTCTGGTCCACAACAGGAACTGTGTGATATCATAACTTGATTTGTATAGGTCACAATTGAGTCTGAAAATATGCAAAAATTCCAAATGAGGCAGGTGAATGCTAATTCTCAAGTCGAATGTATAGATATATCAAAAACCATGTGTTCAGAAGGGTGCAAGAGTCCACCTCAAATCCATAATGATAATATAAAAAATTTCGTAGGAATAGTAGTCTAGTTCACATCTACCATTTTCTCCTGTTATTTTCATATAGTCTCCGAAAATGATGATTAAAGTGTTATTCGATTCGTATTGTCAAGTAGAAAGTTTGAAGAAAAGTTCAAAAAGGCGCTGAAAAAAAATTACAAGTTTATTCAAGTTCTAGCCCTATTATATATTTATTTATCGACTATTGTTTGTAATTTTGTTCAGATCTTTTCAATTCACAACGATTTTCATGTACACTTTGATTATAAGGAATAAATGACTTGCACTTTTGTAGTTAAGGTGTCATCAAAAATCAATTGAAATTATATTTGCATGGCCTTAATTACCTCTCTTAGGATTTCTATGCCCAATTTCAAAATCACTTTCGAATTTCAGTTGTTACCTGTATGCAATATTCCTTTGTCGGGTGGAAGAAACATGTGCTTACAGTTTCGGAAGGTTTTTTTCAGACCTGAACATCATTTATATAGCTCCAGATTATGTCATATAGCTCTAGTAATGAAGAAAGTTGTGCATCGACCTGGATTTTTTTTATATGAATACTGGTATAATATATGAGTAATAATCAATAGTTTATTGAGTAATTGAGCAGGGAATGATCCTCGAGTAAGAGAGGTTCGACAGGTCTCTGAATTCACAAAAGAGGGGTGGGAATTCTGCGCTCGTCGAGTCATCCGTGTATAGAGCACCGACCGTGAAAATATCTATAGAAAAGAGACAACTCTCCGAACTTTTTACGATGTTCCAATGAAGTGAGTGAGTCTGTGAGCGAAAAATCACCAACAAGACGGACTGCCTTTCTCTGAATTGAATCGAGAAGCCTCAATGAATAATTTGGTGCCGAACTCCTTACATGAGAACCATATCCCAAGACAGATCGTATCTGAACCTTGTAGATCATTAGAAGCTGATGAGAAGTGAAGTATTTCTTCACACGAAATAGAAATCCAAGTTTCAGAGGAGTACCTTTAGCGACATGGTTTTCCCATGAGATATTATCACTGATCGTAATTTCTAGCATCGAGATACTTGACTTCGTAGGAATATTTATTCTTGACACCTGAATACTTGATGTTGGTAGATCGTCTTTCCTTGAGAAGACATGCTTGGGTTTTCCTAGCATTAAATTCCACCAAGTTCATGTTACCCCATTCTATTATTTTCACCAAGTCATCTTAATTTTATTGACGTGAATGTTTCAATTTTTGTTTCTCGAGCTGGTATGGAGACTCTGGAAGAGAAACTAGTATGAAGAGTACTGTCGTCCGCAAAACTATGTACTGAACGAGATGTTTTCTCGAGCAAATCATCGATATGAAGCAGAAAAAAAGTGGGCGCCAGAACTAAACCCTGTGGAACACCTGCATTTATTGGGAGAATATCAGATGATACTCCATCATGAACGACAAACAGAGTCCTTTCATACAAGAAACTCTTCAACGAAGCATACAACTGAGGAGGCAAACCATAAGACGGCAGTTTAGTAAGGAGACCCCGATGCCAAACTCGATCATACGCTTTTGAAATATCAACTGAAACAGGTATCGTTCCTCCGAATTTTTCGATTGAATGCTGCCAAACAAGAGAGACGTAAGCCAATAAGTCACTGGTTGATAGTTGATGGCGATATCCGTATTATTGATCGTTAATTATTCCTGATTTTCTCTAGATATTTGATGAGCTTCATATTGATTGTTTTTCCATGACTTTGGAAATGATAGAAATCAATGCAATTAGTCTGTTATTACAAGGTAAAGTTTTATTTCATTTTGCTCTTGCTGTCCTTCAGGACTTAGGAAAAACTCCCAGATTATATGAAATGTTGAATAATTCGCAAAGTACTGGTGTCAATTCGGGGGCACATGCTTTCAGAACAATTGCTTGAATTCCATCAGGTCCGCAAGCCTTATTCGTCTTCGCAGGTCCATTGAAATATTTCTTCGTTTTTTTGGTGGAAAATCAGCATATGACTGTCGACATGCTTGATATCCGGACGATTTTTTCCCGATGAGTCCAGAGTAGAATTTTCAGCAAACATATTCGCAAATATATTTGATTTTTGTTGAGCAGTGGTGGTGTGATCCATCTTCTTTGTTCAAGGGGGGAAAAGAACTGAAAGTGAAATTTTTGGTGAAAGCTTCAGCAAATGGCCACTAAGAACGAAAACCGTTTGGACATTCAACAAGTCTTCAATGGATTTTATGATTATGTGCTCCTTTAGCAGCTTCAATTGTTGCACTACACCCATTTCTAGCGTTAACTCACTCAGATCTCGTCACCAAACATTGGGTCTTGGCACCAGCGATTGAATTCCGCTTGTTTGGATGTGACAGCCTTAGAGCAGTTTTTCTTGAACCCTGGTTTCTCAGACTATGGTCTCTTTGTACTACTTGAAATGTATGTTTCCATTCCAAGAACAATGGTATCAGAGATTTCTTGGGAACATAGAGTGAGATCACTAGATGAAAAACAGACCCTGCTCCAGGAAAAATCAGAAAAAAACATTCGGAGACCGTCCCAGTCTGCTGATTTTTAATGCCAGACACGACGTGCGGGTACCTTACCAATCATGGGAGCCAAATAGGAACAAGTTGTTGAAATCGAAGTGTGATCAGAATCACCCAAGGGTGAGTGAATGTTAATCTGGTAAATATCAGGATGAGTAGTGAAAAACAAGTTTTGCAGATGACGCACATCATTGATATTTTCATTTATACTACGAATATTACGATAATCGATTCTCAATACTCTCGATAAAGGTTCCCCCAGAGTACCACCCACCTGGAAATTCGATTGGGAAAGTATCTCACTTCTGGAGTTTTTCGCTCTGGGAGACATTATCATCATTTTTAAAATATTCATTCCAAAAACGAAAGAGCAGATGAAAAAGACAAATTTCAGGTTATAAAAACATTAGAAGCTTTATGAAAAATAGAAGAAAAAACATATATGGCTACTTCCATCACATAATTGAGTATTTCAAAAATAATGGACAAAATTAATTTATCTATAACAAATTGTTTTTCAAATGAACAAATCAAACAGGGAATGATGTTTTCATTTCAAATCTCAAAGAACAATAGAATTTATGATTTTCAGAAAAAAAAATGGTTCCCTCATTTTAATATTTGGTCGCACAAAACGATTGTAAGTAAATGAACGCATTTCACAAATAATTTTTTTTTGGAATCGTTTTTTCTATGAAAATCCCAAGTTCAAGCCCATATTTTTGCTACATTTCTGATGTTTCGGACGTAGCAATGCTGTTAACAAATCGGCAATCATGTTTGCTGTGGAGATATATTCCAAGGATAATTGCTTGTTTTGAATTGTCTCACGTCTAAAATGATACCCAACATGGATATGTTTACTTCTGGCATGGAACACCTGGTTTTCTGATAGTTTCATAGCAGATCTAATGTTAATGTGGACCACAATATACTTGTGATCTTCAAAACCGATAAATCGAAGCAGCATCGGTTAGTCCCATATATTCCGCCTCGGTGGACGACGAAGCGACGGTTTTCTGCTTAGTGGCATTTTCCATGGCAATTGTTGAATTGAATGTAAGTAGCCGTTACTAGATGAAAATCCATATCAAACAAAAAATATACAGTTGCCTATGAGTTTTTTACATATCAGGGTTTACTCAATTGCGACACGTGTTCCGCTATACAAAAGCTTCCTCAAGCAGGACTTTAAATTCATCTTAACCCCGTTACATTTCGAAATTATACAACATTATATCAGACGGTCAATTAGAATATAGTCAGACAACTAATTGATAAGATAACGACGTCACATCCTTATTGGTACAATTTCCTGGGAAGAACATATTCGAAAGAGGCGAATTATTCAACTCTGTCTGATCATTCATTGGGAACTGTAAATGTTTACACTTATAAATTTCCAAACTCTCCAAGAGATTGAGTTTCAACCCCTTCTTTTGGAAATTAAGGATTTCAAATTCGAGGATCAACTCATGTAATGTGATGAGGTGAGATAGATACGTTGGATTTATCGAACCTTTTTGAAAAGTGCTTATGTGTTCTTTTTCGCGTATATCAAATGCTCTTCCCATTTGACAGACATAAAACCTAGGACATGAACCACACAATAATCCATAAACTCCTGATCTCTCTGATACTGAACGTTCAGCTTCATTGTTTTTGATATAAGAGCTCAAATTATTATTTGTTTCATATGCAACCTCCAAATATTTCTGTTTCGAGAAATAAGAGATTTTTCCACTCGGTTGACCTAAATAAGTCAACGTTCTGTGATTCTTATCATAATTCATTGTAACTGAGTATATTTTTTTCAGGACTTGACTTTACAGCGTTTTGGACAATAAAGTGTCAACTGAATCACTATTATAATCGTTGTTAATAGTTTTCAGTTATTATTATAATTATTATTATTCAGTTCTTTTTCGGAATTTGTATCTGATAAGGGAACATTTACCAGTCTGTGAATCGTACTGTTGAATGCTGCCGCTTTATGTTGGTGAGGATGGGTAGATGAATTGTGAATTACAATATCTGTATGTGGAGGTTTTCTAAAAATTGAAAAATCATGTTTATCCTTAATTTTCGCTAGTCAAATCCAGGAAATTGATGGCATTCTTCATGGTGAATTCGATGGAAGGGTGAATGGAGTTGACGAAATCAAAGAACTTGTCTATTTGCCCCTTCGTTCCTGTGAAATATGCTGAAATGTCGTCCACGTACCTACACCAATACATGAAACTACCGACCAGTGGGTTACTATGGATTTTCTGTTCTAAATCATCCATGAAAATTTCTGCCAATAGGGGACTCAGTAGGTTTCCCATTATCAGACCTTTACAATATAAATAAACGTGTCGTTGAATTGAATATAATTCTGTGACAGACACACAGTAAGTGGGTCTAGAATTTCCTGCCTTGCTACCGGGTTGGTAAAACTTTCATCTAGCAGTCTTTTCACTAGGGTAATGGTTTCATCTGGCGGAATGCTCAGAAATTAATTCTGTACATCAAGTGAAATGAACTTGGAGTTACCGGAAAGTATTATATCTTTTAGGCTCTCAATCAATTGATATGAATTTTTCAAACTGAATTTGGGGTATGATTCCTCATGATGGTAATCATTTTTTATGATGATTTCACCGATAGAGCTGTTACAAAAGAACCTACCGATCTAATGGGGTGATTCTCCTTGCGCAGCTTAATGAGTGAATACAATTTAGAAGGTTGAGGGGTTCATGACCACCAATCTACTTTTTCCCTTCCATTCATGAAGCCCTGGATGGATCTCGAAGTTTCTTAGATTTCTATTTCAAACATATTACTGGGGAAGTTTCGAAGAATATCATACATGCCAGCATTCAGAAAATCTATTGTTTTTTCTACGTTTTTTTCTTTACTCATCTCAATCACTGTTTCTTCTTTATCTGCACGTGTGAAAATATCATTCGTTTTAGATTTTTTTTTAAACTGGAACTGGTTAAATCTTGGAAAAAAATTAAAACAGTAGATAGTGTGGGTGTTGAGAGCACTTCTCAAGTGCGCATGAGTCGTGACGCCACAGCCAAGGTCCACACTTATAATTCAGCTACGAAAGAGGTTTTTTCAGTTGAAATAACGCTAAGGGCACTAACGAAAGATTGGTCTACCGGTATTAGCACTGATGGTCCTAGGGGAATCGCGTGGAGCTGACGTCACACAGACATGATACGCCGATGCGCTATCACCAGGAGTAGCCTGTCACTATCGCAAATTCAAATATTTTGTGCTATTTGGGTGTTGATTTTTGTCGACCAGTTTATAATCTTTGACGTTCTAATTCAACAGCTTTCCTATCTAACTCTGCCTTCTGTGCTTCGATAGATATAATTTCCTTCAAATCATCAACAGAGTCAAGGAGTTGCGAATTTTGAATACTCCAAAATTCAGCTCGATGCTGTTTCTCATACTCACAATACCTTATGAGGATGAACTTCATTAGGAAAAATAGTTGTCGTAATGCGATGGCTTTTGAAGATCGCTACTGCATGAGTAGTCCTTCGAAATCTATGGCATACAAAATATAATTTCGGGGGTCCAACTCATCGTTAACTGTTTTGTATACGATACGAGAATTTTTCTTCAATAATTGGGTCACACCCCACTTTTTCCGAGAATATGTCCCAGATTAACCAAGCCGATCCAACACATCTTCCAAATGAATAACTGAATATTCCCATCGCACGTATGAAGTACTAATTGATTTTCAAATTTGGTGGAAGGTGAGATCACCACAGGAATCCGTCAACAATCATATCCTCTGCAAGTTGATCTGTCAACTGACACAGACATCAAATCTGTCAACTGTTATTGGGCACAGAACACTAATTTCAGATTCGTATTCAATCATATCCTTTGCAAGTTGATCTGCCAACTGACACAGACATCAAATCTGTCAATTGTCATTGGGCACAGAACTCCAATTTCAAATCCGTCTGCAATCATATCCTTCGCAAGTTGATCTGTCAACTGACACAGACATCAAATCTGTCAACTGACATTTTGTACAGAACTCTAATTTCAGATTCGTCAACAATCATATCATTTGCAAGTTTCAAAACCACCTTATCCTATCGAGGGTATGAAATAGATATTCATAAAGTTCATGAAATGTATATTGGATTACAAACAGTGATGGATTCATGACACAAAAATTCTCAAAAAAATTGCAATGGATGTTCAACATATCGGACAATTCTCAGATATCATTGAACAATCAACACAAAAAGATAAGTGTTTACAAGGCATGAACACTACATTGAATTCATTTTCCAAACAAATTTCACAAGTACTCCTGTTATTTATGTTTGTGGAATTTATGAGTTCGAAATTCGGATTTTTGAGTTTCCAAAAGGCACATTTATCATGATAAATTTCATGCTTAGTCCAAACATCATATGCAGGCATCCATTCTTTCACTTCGAGGCCGCAGTAGAAGCACTTGACTCGATAACTTTTGCCGGTATGAAAGAATCCTGCCTCGGCAAGAGCATGTGGTTTTTCCTGAAGAGCCACCAGACAATCATCAAACGTCTTCAATCGAGCTCCAATATTGACTCCATCCTTGTAGATAGGTCGCCTTTCTTGTCTCACATACTCCCCCTCCTCATCGAAAAATGAGCAACCAGGTTGCCATCGAAAGTGATCGATCAGGGGGTCATCCCCAACCTCCCACCTGAATCCTTCAATGTGACATTTCGGGCACACAACTACATCATATCTACCGGTATGAATGAACCCAGCATCAGCGGAATTGTCTTTTAGAAATTCAGACTTCCAATTGTGAAAAGTTTCAAGTCTACCCACTGTAACGGATAAACGTTACATCATTTATAATATATTAATTTATCATTCAAATGAGGCCACCATCAAGTGATCTAGATTGCAATTTTCACATTTACATTCTTTCTATAAATCAATAATACCAATTTCATACATACGAGCGCATCTAAGGGAGGGGAGCTGAACCATTACGCTCAATGCTAGGAAACTTACTGGACGCAATGTTGGATTTGCTCGATTGAACATGATTAGATACGCATGTGTGAATTGAAGACTTCCTTGACTCGAAAATCGCCCTCTCCTGATTTAACTATCGAAGAAGCAACATTGTTTTTGAATTTTCATTCTGATCCCTAAATTTGTTCCACGTTATCTTGATATCGTCACATTATCTTTCTTTTTCCACATAAGAATCCAATGTAGTGTTCGTTATTTTGAATGGAATATCAGGTATGTGAGTTCTATAAATAATTATTTTTAACTTGACGATTTTTTTCCTTAGTGAATGGTGGCGTACATAGCTTCACAAAATCTTTATATCAAATCATCTTCGTAATCCTTCAATTTCCGATGACTCAGTCATCTGGCCTCTGAAAAAGCTGGCCACTCGCGTTAGCGAAACGTTAGGAAGAAAATCCAAAGAACGACAGCCCACAAACCCGAAGAAGAGTAGTTATACTAAAAACTTCGGCCGCGCAAGCCTTGACCATTTTATCACTATTCAAATTCTTTATTAGTCTTGTTTTTTATTATACATCATATACATTTACTCGGTGTTTTATTGTTTTGTTCAACATAGAAGGAAAGTATATTCATATATTTTGGAAAGGTTTGAATTTTTATTCCTTCCAATTCAACAAAAAAATTCTGGCGTCCAGCCAAAAGGAATTCAAAACCCTTGCTTGACACCAACATAAATTTGAAACTGGCAAGTCAGTCCAGAGAACACCATGCCAATCTCCACTAAACTAGCCTGGCAAATCTGCAATCAAGAGTCACAATACATTACTTCGTTACACCACATAGGTGTTGAAATTTCTGTCAGGTATCAGTTGCATTCTTGCTTTCACCTCCATACTTGTTGCAGTACATATCACAACTGAAATGAAACTCAACATGTTCTTCATGATATATTCGAACATTTTTCTTTCTATCCATATCAGTTAACACCTTATCTCTGAATACATACATCCTCGCATACAATATTTTTCACAACTAGTACATGAATCGCAAAGAGCATATATGATACTTCCATCTGAATCAGAAGTACACTGTTTGGAAAATTTGGCAGATATTTGCAAAAAGTTATGAAAATATTCGGATAATTTTATTTTTGGCAACATGCTGAATTTTTTTGTTAATTAGAGAGTCTGATTCCAAAATTTTATATTCACCACTCTCCAACAAATGGAACATTTCAATTTCTTCAGATATAACACATACTTCCAAATCTTCACTGTACTTCAGAGTAATATAGATGGAGTCACCGCAATCTGAGGTCATGGTCGCAGCAGGAGTGTCATACGATAATCTGCTCAGCAAACTGATGAAAACGCCCCATACGTAGGTATTGAAGGACATTTGACAATCAGCATTCAGCAAATACATCAACTTGATAGCTTGTTCAAAACATCGTGCAGCACTGAGACCACAATGCAAGTTGAATAAATTTGCACCAGAGTTGAACACTGAATTGAATATATAGAATCGTTCACTTTTGATGGCATCTTTATGAATTCGGCAAAAACATTCCAACTCGAAATCATAGTCAAAGTGATTGAATGAACCCTAATCAGAAGTTGGGGACTCACTACGAACTGCAGACATGATTGCTGGAGACTGATCAAGATTCGACAAATCCAAATGAATTTGTAGCATTCATCAAGTGCATCTGGTAGGGTCGAAAGGCCTTCATGTAGCTGAGGATTTGTGCATGTTTTCCATTCATTTACGAACGAATTGATGCATCAATCCAACTGTTGTGTGATTTGTCCAAACTCAACCATTTCACATTACCCTTATTGCCTTGCTTCCTTTTCTTCCTCAACTTCTTCTTCGTGAAAAGCTCCACAGATTGGACGTCCCTCCAGATCATCTAATGAGTATGTGATGGTGTCGGTAATTTTGTCTTTTGCTACACGGAATACCTCACATGTCGAACTGGGCATATAACCTTTGTCGAAAATATGCTTGGCCTTCGAAATTCGAACCATATCACCAACTTTGAATTTTTTCCGTACAGTAGAAATTTTGATCAAATTATATGCTGTGTTGAGAATGGCCTTTCGTTGGCTTTCGTAAGATCACATGCTTTCATGTTGATGGTGAAATGTTTGCGATTGTTGTAATTCTTCGCCAGTTGAGGTAGAATATCCAACCATTTGTATCAATCATTTCATTGGTGACGTCTGCAGCATTTTCACTCCTGATCAGTTCAGCCCATAGGTATTTAGAAAAGGAATCGATAACAACCAGAATGTACTTGTAGTTTCGAGTAACTTTGGCATAATTTTGATGATCAACAAGGTCTTTCAGTATCAGTATCAGTTTGTGGTCTCGGTAGTGTAGTGGTTAGCATATCTGCCTATCAAGCGGAAGGCCGGGGTTCGAATCCTCGCCGGGCCACCGTGCTGGGTAATCGCACGTTAAAAGGTAAGGCCTCGTTGATCCATCGCTCGCACAAGTTCCGACTTCTGAGGGTTGACGTTCGTCAGCTGGTCAACGGAAACGAACAATTCTAGAACAACAACAATCACTACTTTTATTCGGGTTTGAAGGCCGTCGTTTTTTGGAATTTCTTCCTGACGTTTCGCTGGCTCGAGTGGCTAGCTTCTTCAGAGGTTCATTCATCTTGGAATTCACTCCGATGACTGGAGATTGTTTCTTCGCAAGTTGTATTTATGCCGATTCAGGTAAATACAACTTGCGAAGAAACAATCTCCAGTCATCGGAGTGAATTCCAAGATGAATGAACCTCTGAAGAAGCTAGCCACTCGAGCCAGCGAAACGTCAGGAAGAAATTCCAAAAAACGACGGCCTTCAAACCCGAATAAAAGTAGTGATACTGAAAACCTCGGCCGCGAAAGCCTCAACTATTTTGTCAACAAGGTCTATTTGCCACAAATCATCACCATTCATTCATCAACTGAATTTTCTCTTTTGTAAGTCCTCCCATTCCGATGGTAGATACTATACTGGAATGATGTTGCATCCACTACCACTGTATTTTGCCACTGGTTGATTTTCTTGATGGTGGCTTTCATCTATCTGAAATAATTTTTGTAGTTCAATTTTTATGTTGAGGAAAAGATGCTTCAAGTGTCAAATAGGTCACATGATTCGTCAAAAAGTTTTCAGCTCGGCTGTCGGGCTAGTTGCATCCTTTTTCATTGAGACTATATCCTCATCATGTTCGGTCGACAGAGGCTGAAACAGCTTCACTGCTTTAATCAATTTTTGCTCAAAAGTCACCTGATTGATCAAGGTGTTTATCTCCTTCTCCAGCATATCGATTTTTTTCGTATGTTTACCCAATGCAGCTTGTATATTTTGCATGTTCGCATCCAAATCTTGTTGAAGGTGATCTATTCTATTTGTATTTTCTAGTTGTTCATCGGTATTCATTATTTTTTTCTCAACAAATGACATGTCTCCTCGAAGGTTTCTACCTCACACGTTAAGGTCATGTTTTATATACTGTTTTCGCCAAGCACAAAGTGATGCAAGCATTCCCCCTTCCTCAACTTCACTTTTGATTTGGTCGATCAAAGTATTTGTAGAGTTATCCACATGTTGTTTATTGGCCTTATCTTCAGCATCTGTTGGCATCTTCACACGACTCAGTTTCAAAAAGTCTGCATCAGTATTTTCATCGTGAGTATAATGGAGGGCTATACCTGAACAATCACAAGATCCTTGCGGTTCTTCATCAGAGTCTGATGCCGATTTGGCATCAGTAACTGAACTTGTTTATGTTCATGATATGGCTGATGCACTGGAGCAGGAACATTCCAATTTATTAGGTGACTCCAGCCTCCATCAATTCCCCAATAATTGCCACGATCTCATTATGTACAGATGCATCACCTGCCCATTCACATGCAATGAGAAGTCTCAGTCTATTAACCAGCTCATTGACATCATCCCAATACACATATTCAACTGGTTTTCCGTTGAATGTCAAACTATCGATTGGAATACCACTACCAGTGGTGTGATGTCGGAAGAGAAGTCTGATGATAATGCTTGTAATTATTTTTGGTAGAACCCTTCATTCGCCCAAGACTATTGGGATGAGGTGTTGTTAACTTTCTTAATCCTCCAAATCATCCATCTCATATTTTTTGGGGTAATCATAAAATAGCAATTGATACAGACATGGTGTTTCTTTGAAATTATATCCTGTTTTATTCCTTCGAGTGAATCAATTTCCTTACCTCCCAGGAAGCACAGAAACGAAGTCGTATATAGTTGGATATTGTTCTAGAGAATTTGTTGATTTGATTCCAAACTATCGGAGGCCTCATCTTCACCATCCTCTTCTTCAGCATCCGCAGCAGCAACTTCTTCCAGCTGTAGGAATTTTGTGGGTTCTGAATGCGTCTGCTACGTTTCTTCCACTATCTTTTGAGGTTCTGTTTTATCAATTTTGGCACATTCCGATTCGAATAATGGTATCAGTGAGGGAGGTTTCGATTTCCGCTTGGGTAGTGAGTACGCAGCAATTTGTTTCAGCGGTTCAGTTATGGGTTTGAACATTTTCTCTAATAGCTTTATCTTCTTCAGGCATGCCCCATTTCAGTGTCATGTATTTCCTTCAGACTCCTCTCGCTAACTGATTTATTTTTTATTTACGTTCAGCATCAGCAATTTCATCATCTATGTCGATGGTATGATGTCTACTGAGGAATCACTCCAGCATTCATGCATTGATGGAACCACTTTACACAATGTCATTTTCAATTGTAGCTTCTGAAACCTATTCTGAGATATGGAAGAGACCATGAATATGTCCCATATTAATATCAGGCGATCGATCACTAGTATCAGATCACAGATCAATAGTAATTTTATGGAACACTGGAAAACTATTCGAAATTGTTGTTTACGATCGAATATGAAACTCTGTTAGAATAATGAAAGCACCTAATCAGCATGGATTCATGTCCAAAAAATCGACAGTAGCTGACTTGGCAATCATAACAGAATTCATATCTTTTTGTTTCGATTCATACAAACAAGAAAATGTTATACAGGGTGGACCATAGAAAAGTTGACATGGAGGTTTTGGGTACTAATCTTGCAAATCCTAAAAGACACTTAGACAGGTCGATTTTTATTGGGGAGGGGACAGTTTTTTCACCATTCACAGCGTCGTCACTTCAACCCCGCAGCAGAGGGGTAAACAACCTTTGGAATTCAAATAGGGAACTAGGGGCGAGTCGCACATCATTTGAAAGATTTTGGGATTATCTAAAAAACGGTGTACTTTTTTTATTTGGAAGAACCATATCAAATTCAGAGTTACTTTACTTTATCCTTATGTTAGCATATGCTCAAAATGGGCACCTCCAGCATCAATAGAGATTCTGCTGGAAATGTTCTCGAACATTGTGGAGCATTTCTGGAGTCATTTGGCGACGTTCATTTGTGATTCGTTGCCGTAAATCTTCGACTGATGCAGGAGGAGGACAGTAAGTTCTGCTTTTCGAATGACCCACAGAAAAAAATCTAACGGTGAAAGGTCTGGTGATCGTGATGGCCATTCGATAGTGCCCCGCTTCCTAATCCAGTGATCCAGAGAAGTCTTATCTAAATACTGCCGAACAGGCAGAGCATAGTGCGGAGGAGCCCCATCACGTTGAAATATCAATAGATCCTCCCGATAATTGTGGTTATTTTCAAAAATATCAGTGAGAAGGAGATTCTGCCAAAAAAATCCAGCCCATACATTTGATTTTCGTGGATGTTGAGTATGCACTTCATGAAAAATGTGAGGATCTAAATCAGCCCAGTAGCGACAATTATGGCGATTAACTGTGCCATTTAGGAAAAAGAACATTCATCACCGGAGCAAATTTTCAAAACAAAATGTGGATTTTCCACCGCTCGTTCACCAACCAACTCGCAAAATTGTAGGCGTCGATCGAAATCATCTTCATTCAGTTCTTCAATTTTATAAGGATGCATTTTGTTGGTTTTGAAATACGCCGAATGGTAGAATTTTTTCAGATACGTTCAATTTAAAGAAAAATATACACCATTGTTCAGAGAATTCCAAGATCTTTCAAACTAGTTGCGACTCACCCCCTACTCCCTATTAAAAAAAGGGTTATACATCACTCTGCTCCGGGGTTGAAGTGACGACGCTGTAAATGGGGAAAAAACTACCGTCCTCCCAATAAAAATTGACCTGAGTGAGCGTTTTTTCGGATTTGCAAGATCAGTACCCAAAACCTCTATGTCAAGTTTTTGATGGCCCACCCTGTATACACTGATGTAAGAAAAGCCTTGATCAGATTGACCACTTTGCTAGAAAATTTTCAGAAAATCGGATTCTCAAAGTATTTGAGAGAACTGTGCAAATCCTACCTGTCAAATCGAATTCAGTTTGTCGAATACGGTGGCGTGCAATCTAATAGCTACATCTCTATCTCCGGAGTCCCACAGGTTCTAATTTGGGACCACTTCCATTCCTACTTTTCATTAATGGTATATCGGAAAGGATACCATGCCCTCATTTACTTTTCGCAGACGACTCGAAGATATACACAGAAATCAACAACGTAGAAGATTGTTGTCACTCACAAACCTCTAGGCGAAGTTTACAGATGTTGTAATGAGAATGAACTACAGCTGAATTTAAGTGAATTCAAAGTGATGTCCTTCGATAGAAAACATCACCCGATAATTCAGAGATACTCTCTGGATACTACGACGCTTGAAAACTGTGACAGATTTAGGGATCTAGGAGTCATATTTGATCGAATAATTTCATTCGACATCCATATATGTTGTTGTATCGTCGGCATTGAGGCTGCTTATTAGATATTTCTCCAGGAAATGAGGAGATTTTTCAAATGTAAATACCTTCGAAATGTTGTAGGTTACTTCAATCAGTAGTAGGAATGACTATGCATCTTTATTATGGTATCCAATCTATCAAAATTCCATTCAGCGTTGAGAGTCTGTTCGACGTCTGTTCAATGTATCACACAATTTTTTTTATATTTCCAATTATATTTTCATCATTTTGTTTTTCATTTGTATTTTCTCTATTTGTGGGTGTAAACCTGCTGAGAATAAACAAATAGTTATTATTATCAATGTTGATCAAACCTTAAACAATGAGAATACTGCACTTATACTTTGCCCATAAAAACGATATTATTATTCAATAACACATTAATGTACTGTTTTTCTTTTATTCGCACCATATCTGATACCTGTACCCCAAATATATATTTTTTGAATACTGAAAACTGAACAAATTCAACTTTTCTGCGGCTAAATATTTCTTCTATTTCTTATCAAAAGGCTTCATCCGGTGAATGTTAAACACTTTTTATTTCCCAGTCATATCGCTGCTATATGTTTTTTTTCTATGCTGTATTTGGAACACCCTGTACACGAAATTATATTCAAACACCTTTACATCCCCTCATTGAGTTTTGATAGATAGATATATAGATAGATATTTATTGATCGATCACCAATTCGCATTGGATTGACAAGTCAGAAAAAGTACAATTCAAAGCAACTAATGCAATGCTAGATTTGAAATTGGAAACAAACATATGTATATAACTAATGTACAATTACGATATACGATACGTTATAACAGTTACAGTATAATACACCAAAATTAGTTGCCAATAAGTTTATCGGCATTCTGAAAAGTATTCCGAAATTGAATGAAATGCTTTAGGTATCAGATAATGTTTCAGCTGTGACTTGAATTTGAGCAGGTTCGGTTGATTTCTCAGTTCGTCTGGTAACATATTAAAAAAATCTGCTGCAGCATGACTGGGAGATTTTTTATAGCTGGAATAAGTGGCTACTTCCAATCTGAATTGGTTTCTTTGGCGTGTTGGGTAATTGTGGAAGTCCGCGTTCTGTGTGAAGTTATTTTTATGTTTATAAGCAAATGATAATATTTTGTACAAGTAGATTTCAGTGAATGTGAGAATTTTTTTCTCTTTGAAAATATTTCGGCAGGATTCCCGAAAGTCCAGTTGGAATATTAGTCGAATGATCCTTTTCTGCGCTAAAAACACTCTGTTTCCTTCATTGGCGAGTCCATACACGATAATGTTATAGCTAATAGTTGAATATACCAATGCATAATAAACGTCCATAAGACCGCCCTCATCCAAGCAGCTTTTCAGGTTCCTTAGCGCAAAAAAGTGTTTATTTAGAGCATATTGACTCAATGTATTTATCCCATTTAAGTTGTTCGTCGATGACTGTACCCAAAAATTTAAAGCTCTTTTGAAATAAGATAGGGAATTTATTTAGATTCATATTTTTCTCAATTGATCTATCTGGGATTGACCTATGAAATTGGATGGCAACTGTCTTGGAGTAGTTTATAATAAGATTTTTTTGGCACCAGACATCAAACTGAGACAATACAGCTTTTGTTGTTCTCTGAAGTTCAGCTCCATCAGAACTAGATATCAAGATAGAGGTGTCATCCGCAAACATGGAGACCTCTCCATCTTTGATGTGTTCCGGAAGATCGTTGATAAATAATAAAAAAAGCAAAGGGCCCAGCACGCTACCCTGGGGCACGCCCGAGTCTACTAAAAATTCATCTGATACTTTGTCGCTAACTTTCACAATCAGTTTTCTTTCCTCCAGAAATGAGCGAAACCAGTCCTCGATTCTCCCACGCATTCCAAGAGTATTAAGTTTTTTTATGATGAACTCAAAGTTGAGAGTGTCGAAAGCGCGAGATAAATCAAAGAATAGTCCTATGATTAATTCCTTTTTCTCTAGTTTGTTGTGTATCAGTTGGATGAAATCTGTTGTTGCAGTTTCAGTCGAGAATCCTTCTCTGAAACCGTGTTGGCATGTACTGAGGATGCAAAATTTTTCCAAATAGGAATTCAGTCTTTGTGCCATACCCTTTTCTATAACTTTTGATATAACGCTCAATAGCGCAATTGGCCTATAATTGAGTAGGGAAAGTCTGTCGTTTTTTTTGTAGATAGGTAGGACTATCGATATTTTCAGATGGCTAGGAAATTTTCCCAGTTCTACCGATTTGTTGAGGATATATGCTAGGTGGGGAGCGAATTCTGAAGCACACGCCTTCAAAAGATAGACTGGAATCTCGTCTATTCCAGTGGATTTTTTATTTCTGAGATTATTTATAATAGCTTCTATTTCAGTTGGATGAAACGGTTGGAAGAAAGAACTAGCTTTTACAGACTGTGTTGTTGTACATTTCTCAGAGAGGTTTCCTCTGAAATGGGATTTGAGCTGTTGATTTACAACACTTACGAAAAATTGGGCAAATATATTTGCTAGATCATGTGAATCTGTAATTTGTTCACCCTCATGAATGAGTTCGATGTCATTTTGTGATTTAGGTCGATTCAAGCGTGTATTGACGATATTCCAGATTGTTTTGTTTTTGTTGTCAGATTTCTCTATGATTTTTTTATAGTGGTTTTGTTTTGCATTTTTTATATTTTGGTTGTGAACCTTTTTCGAACGTCTGTATTCATTGTTGAGTTCAGTGTTTAAAGGGAAAGTCTTTATCAAGTTATTCAAATGCCTTAGATTTTCAGATTCAGTTTTGAGTTCCATATTATACCAAGGATTTGATGGGCGCGAGAACTGGTGAGGCCTGTTTAGGAGTTTGGGGAACGAGGCTTCAAATGCAAAGGACAAGTGTTCCCAGAATTCCCCAAGGCATTCATTCATGTCAGAGGGATCCTGGTGTTCAATGTTCATTTTACTCAGTAGAAATTTGAATTGTTGTATGTTGGAATCAGTAAATTTCCGTCTAAAAAGATTATTTTCTTTCTTCGGCATCACAGATTCGTTTCTTTGCCATTTAATTTTTTGGGTACAGTGATCGGACATGGATGGGTCAAAAATTTCAAAGTTAATGGAGTTCTTATTGTTAGTGATGATGTAATCTATGGCTGTAGCACTTATTATCCCATTTGTATTTGCAATGCGCGTAGGCTGTCTTATTAGGGACTCTAGGTCGTGTGACTCAAGAATGTCACATAGAATATTTTTAGTCATACTGGTTTGCAGAAAATTTATGTTGAGGTCTCCGCTTATGAGAATGTGCTTATATAATTTGGTGAGAATTTCGAGAATCCTACAAAAATTGATGGAAAATAAATCTATATTTCCATTATTTGATCGATAAACTGGCATTATGCAGGTGTCAGCTTTAAATGAGATAGCACTACATTCTATATCGATTTCGATCGATAACTCCTTGACTTGTTGTATTTCCTTACAGAAGGTTGCGTAATTAGTTTTAGCAAAAACAACTACCCCACCATGCTTTTTAGTGGTTTTACAAAAACTGGAGATTACGTTATAACCACAAATTTTGATATTACTCACCGTTTCATGAGTTTGCCAATGTTCTGTAAGTAAGAGAATGTCTGGTTTATGCTCTTCCAAGAATGCGTCCAGCAAATTTAATTTATTCATTATGCATTGAATATTTATATGAATTATTGTCAAGGAGTGTTCTGAAACAACACAACCCTGCTCAGATTCTCCAACATTTGTATTTATCTTGGCTGCGAGGCATTCTCGCGAAAATTTGTCTTTTTCTGGAACCTATACCTGTTTATCATTGCCCCATCAGGCCAGATTTCTGGATTATCAACCTCATGAACATGAGCGATTGGGAAGTTTACTATCATAGAGCAGGTTTTCTCATTTTTGTGGAGATGTTTGCATTGAAACGGAATGTGTGAAGCTGTTTGTCTAAGAACTTGCGTCAGGTCTTCCGGTGTCGTGTCTGGAGACAGCCGATATATATGAAGGTACCCTAGCTTGGGGATTGTCGTCACCGTTGCGATATTTTTGTTCGATCCTACAACTGCTTTTCTTCCGGGCCGTTGTCTTGATGAGTAATTATCATTTTGTTTATTCTGAATTACTTCTAGCGCTTTTTCTGTAGCCTGGTTTACCTCAGATAGTTTGAAGGTAGTCATATATTCCTAATGAATATACCCATTGTAATAATCCAAGTGTTTACCAGAGCTCGTAGACGCTGAGTTTGCATTATATTCCATATATAAACGCGAGAACGCATCATTGTTAGATTTTTACGTTTGATCCAGCACAGCTACCGAGCAATTGTATTCATTTTAAAAATAAACGAAATTTTTAAAAAACCAAATCGTTGCCCAGCAACTTTCATTGGCGCAGTCGGTAGGATAGTGGAAGTGTCCCTTCAACGAGAATACACGTCAGCCCAGCTGTTAGTCCGCTATTCGAAGAAACAAGAAGGAGTTGGCGACCTTTGGTGAATACAAGCTGATCATTCCGAAGTCCCCTAGAGCTGCTACGTCGTACCATCACGGTGAGTCGAGTATCCTCTTTGTACATCCTGGACTTGTTTATCATAAACATTTCAAAGGAGCTTAGGTTAAGGAAAAACGAACAGAAAAACAAAACAGAGTGATACAGATCACTCAAACCACAGTTTTTGTGTGATACAGATCAACAAAAACAGAAAGAAAGAAACAAACAAACAAACCAAGTAGAGTAGAGTAAAATACCAAGTTTCAAAGTGAATTCTTGAGTGATTTTACGTGTAGATTTAAGAAAAAAACCAAATAGATTTAGAAAATATTCAACCCATATTTATTTTATGACTAATATTGACAATTTGATTGAATCTTTTTCATCATTGAACGTTTCAAACATGGCCCAAGAAATTAATTACACATTGTTCAAAATTTATTCAGATACCATTCCTACTTTCGATGGATCCTCTGAAAATCTTGAAATTTTTATAAATGCTGTTGACAAATTCCATACCAGATATCATGGTAATGATCAAATTCTTAACCAATGTATTATCAGTATAATTTTGAGTAAATTAAAAGATCGAGCACAACTATTGATTAGTTCACGAACGGAATTAAATACGTGTCTATTAATTAAAAACGAATTGAGAAACACTTTTGGTGACAGATTGAGTCTTGATAACCTAGAACAAAAACTTTTTACTTTAATACCTAATAGAAATGAACATATGCTAGATTTTGGAAAACGAATTCAAGTCTTACGCAGTAAACTGATTTTCAAAATTAATTTAGATCCCAATATGGATCAACCAACAAAAAGAATTCATATTAGACAATACGAATCTCAATCATTGAAAGTATTTTTACGAAATTTAAACATTCGACTTCAAGACAAAATCTTAGTGCAACACCCAAATTCATTAGAAGAGGCTATGAATTTAGTACTCGAAGATGAAAACTTTAGACAAATACAAAACATGACTTTACAAAACCAACAACCTCAAAAGTCCCAAAGACCTTTACAACAACAATTTTACCAACAACCACAAATTGTTCAACAACGCGTACAACCGCAACATTCTCAACAATATGGCATGATACAGAATCATGTACCACAATTTCAACCACAATATCAAAATGGCATGATACAGTCTCATGTAAGAAATCAATTTCCAAGCCAACCTATAGCGATTAAACCCCAAGCTATAAATCAAAAATTTCTAACTAACAAACAAGTATTTGGTCCTCCACAAAATGTCTGGAAACCAAAGAATAAACAAACTAATACACCGGTTGAACCGATGTCAACCACTTCTCGAAATCCAACAATGATTAAACCTAATAATAACATTTTCAAAAATAACCCTAATATGAGAAGAAATTTCATTAGCGAGGAATTAAACAATCAAGATTCTGATATAACACCCCAGTTATATTCATATAATACACAACAATTGTTAAACCATCAAATTAGCTCGCAATTTGAAAATAATATACCCGATCAAGACGACTTTGACTTTGAAAATTTGAATACAACTTTTGATGAAGTTGATGAACCAACAGAACAAGATGATGAGACAAATTTTTACAATCTGCCTCAAATGAACGAGATCACATAATAGAGCTACATTCAGCAGTAGTAAACGGGTTACCGTATATAAAAATACAAAATCCACCTATAAAATTACTTATTGACACAGGATGTCATACTTTTATGCTGAGACCCTCTATTGCTGAAAAATATTACCCAGAACGAATTTTTAAAGAACCATCACAGTTAAAAACATCATTAGGAGAAAAAATAATTCCATATAAAGGACTTATTCCAGCCTTTCCTGAATTTCAGAGTAACCACATGATAGAATTTTTATTATTTCCTTTTCATGAATTCTTCGACGGTATACTAGGATTGAAAGAATTAAAACATCTCAATTTAAGAATTGATTTTAAAAACCAAATATTGCAATCAGAGTATGTTGAAATACCATTATTTTATAGACAACCCCACGAAACACAATATACTTTCGAAATACCAGCTTTTGAGAGTATTGTACAAAAATTCCCAGTTGAAATTCAACAAGGAGGAATTCTAATTCCAAAATTACAATTTAGAAATCTAGATGTTCCAGAAACAATAACTTTTGCTGAAAACTTTCGAGCAAGATTTGAAATATATAATAATACTAATAAAACTATTGCAGTAACATTATTTGAACCTTTTCCTTGCAATCCAATACATGAAGATAACTTTGAATTTTATCACGCAGAAGACTTATTACCAAATATAAGCCCCTGTAAACAAAAGAAAATTTCGAAAAAAATTCGAACAGATCATATGAACAAAGAAGAAAGAGACGCTATATTAAAGCTATGTAATAAATATAGTGACATTTTCTATAACGAAAATAAAACGCTTAAATTCACTAATGTGATTAAACATGAAATAAAAACATCAGATGAAATTCCCATTCATACAAAATCATATAGATTTCCTCATTGTCATAAGCAAGAAGTTCAAAAACAAATTGACAAAATGTTAAAAGATGGAATTATTAGACCTTCAATATCTCCTTGGAGCTCACCTATTTGGATAGTTCCCAAAAAACTAGATGCTTCAGGAAAAAGAAAATGGAGAATTGTAGTAGATTATAGAAAAGTAAATGAAAAAACTATTGATGATAGGTACCCCATACCAAACATTGACGATATCCTTGACAAGCTAGGCGAATGTCAATATTTTTCAACTTTAGATTTGGCATCTGGATTTCATCAGATTGAAATGAATCCAAATTCAATTCAAAAAACAGCTTTCAATGTTGAAAACGGACATTACGAATACCTTCGTATGCCCTTTGGTTTGAAAAATGCTCCAGCAACATTCCAGAGAGTAATGGATTATGTTTTACGCGATTTACAAAATAAAATCTGTCCTGTATACATTGACGACATTATAATTTTTTCTACATCTCTTCAAGAACATATTTGCAATCTAAATAAAGTTTTTCAAAGATTACGTGACGCTAAACTCACTATTCAGCTAGACAAATCTGAATTTTTAAGAAAAAATGTTGAATTTTTAGGACATATAATAACTCCGGAAGGAATAAAACCAAATCCTAATAAAATAAAAGCAATAAAAAATTTTCCCTTACCATCAACAGTTAAGGAAATTAAATCTTTCCTAGGAATGTTAGGATATTACAGAAAATTTATAAAAAACTTTGCAGATATAACCAAACCTTTCACTAAATGTTTGAAAAAAGGAGAAAAAATTATACACAATGACGAATTTATTAAAACTTTTGAAAAATGTGAAGATCTTTCGAGTAATGAACCAATTTTACAATTTCCTGATTTTTCAAAACCATTTATATTAACAACAGATGCTTCAAATATAGCCATTGGTGCTGTCCTTTCACAAGGAACCCTAGGTAATGACAGACCCATTGCCTATGCTTCACGAACTTCAAATAGTTCAGAACAAAATTATTCAACAATTGAAAAAGAACTTTTAGCAATTGTTAATTTCACAAAATACTTTAGACCTTATTTATTCGGACGTAAGTTTTCCCTGATAACAGATCATAAACCACTTGAATGGTTATTTAACTTGAAAGACCCAAGTTCAAGACTTGTAAGATGGCGACTTAGACTAGAAGAATTCGATTATAAAATCCTATATCGAAAAGGAAAACAAAATAAAGTTGCAGACGCTTTATCTCGTATAGAAATAAATCCTATTGAAACTCAATCACTTGCAGTCAATATTGACCCACAAGAACATAGAATTGAAGACGACTTTCCTGAATTATTTGACCCAACTTATGAAATTCCTCAACTCTCAGAAAGTGATCTAAATGATCTAGATGATATAAACGAACTCATTAAAAAGGAAACAGAAAAAGAAACAAAAGTAGAGAAAAAGAAAATAAATATCATTTCGGACATTCAAATTCGTCCACCTACAAAAAAGAAAAAAGATGAAGAATCTTTAGAGACTGAACACTCAAGTGCAGAAAATCCAGTTCTTGAAATACCGATTTCAGAACAAGAATTAAATAAATTTCAAAATCAGATTTTCCTTCGTTGTAGCCGAGATGCTATTACACCACGAGTAACAATACAGAAAATATTCGATGAAACTAGACTTAATATAGTTTTACCCTACCAAAATTTCCAACAAAACTTGGTAGATACAATAAAAAACTATTTAAAACCAAAACATACATATGGCATACTAATTCAAGAGGAATTACAAACAATTGTAGTTTCAACTATTCAAAATTACTTCAAAAATTCTGCATTTAAATTAATCCAAAGTAATATTTTACTTAAAGATATCATAAATAAAGAAGAACAACAAGAGAAAATAAAATATCATCATGAAACAAAAACCATACATAGAGGAATTAATGAAACGAAATTAGCCCTCTCTAGAAAATATTATTGGCCTAATATGATTACTGATATACGTGATTATATCAATACACGTGAAGATTGTCAAAAGTCTAAATATGAAAGACACCCATATGAAATAAAATTCAAACCAACACCTATTGGAGAATATCCTTTCGAACATATTTATATGGATATACTTTCAATAAATAGAACTAAATTCTTAACATTGATTGACAGTTTTTCACGTTTCGCTCAAGCATACCCTATTCAACCTAATGCATTGAATATTATTGATGGAATTTTAATATTCTTTTCACATTACGGAATACCTTCAAAAATCACATGCGAATTGATCTCACATGGTGTATGCAATTTTAGGGTATAATAACACAATTCATTCGGCAACTAAATATACCCCATTTAAAATTATTAAAGGAAACTTAAATCATGGAAACCCACTTGATATAACCACAGAAAAAATAATGACTGACTACCTAGAAAAACATGACAGAAACATAAAAATAATAAATGATATGATAAAAACAAACAACGAGAAAGCAAAAGCATCTCTAGAAAAAGTTAACATAGAAAGGAAAGAACCCCCTGAAATCAATCTTGACCAACAAGTTTATTTGTATGACAAACAGAGAAGTAAAACAACACCCCTCTATAGAGCTGTTGAACCAATAGAAAATGAGGATATTAAATTAAAAACTCGTAAAGCAACCTATCATAAACAACAACTGAAACCTCAACGAATTGTTTCAGATGCTACTACAAATGATACTCCTGATAGGCATTATATTGACAGAAGGACAACAGATCAAGTTGAAGACTCTGACTAACCCAATTCTTCCTTTTTCCCTTGGACAAGCAAGAATTACCTTTAACAAACATACTTTCATCAAATTTTTGGACTAGACCAAATTTGATAAACCTATACAACGTATTAGAGACAATTCAAAAACAATTGAAAATCTAGTCTCTATTAAAGACGAATTATATCCTCAACTCCAACATATGCATGAACATTTGGACTATCTCCTTGAACAAATTATGAATAAATTCAATAATATCAAACCTCAAACATATAAAAAACATAAAAGAGGACTCATAAATGTAGGAGGTAGAATTCACAAATGGCTGTTTGGCACTTTAGATGATGAAGACGGTGAAAGATACGATAATGCTCTTGCAACACTGTCCGAAAATCAAAACAATTTACATCATGATTTGAAAAATTACTTATCTATAACTCAAGATTTCATGAATGAAACAGTCAACAATTTAAAGAAAATATCAAGCAATCAAAAATTGATTCAAAAACAAATTAAAAGTATTGTTCAGAGCTTGAATAAGTATACATTATTTCTACGATTACAAAATTCCCTAGATACAATGATTATTGATAGTCAAAACATGCTATCTCTCTTAAATAATATCGAAGATTCAATATTATTCGCTGAACTCAATATAGTTCATAGTACTATATTATCAATTGATGAATTAGAAAAGTTAACAAAAATAATGTTTTCTCTATACAAAAATGGATTACCAATTTTCGAAAATACTCAATCATATTATAACTTATTAAAAACAGAAATTCGTTACAGTAATGAAAGAATTCTGTTCATTGTTCATTTTCCGATACTCCAGGAAAACGTTTATGAGATTTTCCATCTCTATCCTATCCCTATATCCAATAAAACCATTCTACCCTTGAAACCTTATATAATATTGAACTCGACATATCACCATTATGCTGATGAAACCTGCATCAGAATTGAAAATAGTTGTATCCAGTACATCGAAAATCAAATTTCGAATAACGACTGTATTCCTGACTTTCTCATGGGACAACGTTCTATCAAATGCCAAACAACAGACATTCAAATTCAACAAGACATCGTTGAACCAATCACCAATGCATATCTCATTGCTATACCATTCAAGCAAATTTATATTGAAAAAGTTTGCCAAGAGAATGGTTACGAGGAAATCAATCAACCGAAACTTATATACATCCCTTATCACTGCAAATTGAAAATTAATGGCGATGTATATAGTAATGACGCCCCTACCATTGAAGAAACACCGCTTCAACTACCACAACTAGATACTCTCGAGGCACCCTCAAGAGGAAGTCTACCCCTGTATACTCTAGGAAAAATCAACCTAGACGACCTGAGCCATCTCCAGAAGATAGCCGAAAAGACGCAACTACATAGCCTACAACGACCAGAAGAAAATTCTTCACATTATATTTTATATTCAATATGTATAATCTTTATTGTTCTCATATTACTGTTTATTTTCAGACGACAGATATTCAAGTCAATAAGATTATTTTCAACTCGATATTCAACTCGAGATAATAACATTCAATTAGAACCAAATCGTTGTTCTGAAAATAACACAGACGTATTATTTTCATCTCAAGGATGGAGGAGTCATATATTCCTAATGAATATACCCATTGTAATAATCCAAGTGTTTACCAGAGCTCGTAGGCGCTGAGTTTGCATTATATTCCATATATAAACGCGAGAACGCATCATTGTTAGATTTTTACGTTTGATCCAGCACAGCTACCGAGCGATTGTATTCATTTTAAAAATAAACGAAATTTTTAAAAAACCAAATCGTTGCCCAGCAACTTTAATTAGGTATGTTGGTTTTTATTTGAATTTTTTTTGTCTTGTGGATCCTTCCTTCTGATGTTTTTGCGAGATACGGTCTTCCATTCAGGTTCATTATCAATTTGGTTGAAGTTGATTGTAGGTGTCTCTTCTGTTTTTGACTCAGTTTCCTCTACTGGATTGGGAATCGGATCTGGTTTGTTCGTAACCTCATTGCTAGGTGTCGCCTTCTGCTTTGATGTATTCAAGTGCAACTTATCATTTTCTTTTAGAAGTTTGATGATACACTCTAGGTCATCGATTCTCCTGCTTAAGAGAACTATTTTGTCTTGAAGAAATATTTTCTCTTGACTCACTCGGTCTGATATGTAGTATCTCTTCACGCACTTTAGTTTACCACATTCAATGTCAATCCATTGCTCTGCTAGGTTAGCTGCATTAGAATCACAGCTGTTAGTGGACACATAACTACGAGTTTTGAAAAATTCGCACAGAACGTCACTTGTTACACTTTCAGGTAGTTTATTGTTGATGATGATATCAATTGAATCTGCTTTTCGTAGTTTGTCGAGCTCTCGACAGACGACCGGGTCTACACCATCGGCCATATTTTATCGCTCATAGATAGATCCGAAGTAGATGCTAACTTTCATTTCTATTGACGACTTGTTTCATTCCTCAATACAACAAACCCTGTATATCTTCCATTGTTGTGTTGTTTTCTTCGATGTAACATATCCTGTATACCCTATTACACAGCCATCTGCTCATAGGTGTTCTAACCGTAACTTGTATGTTACTGTTGTTCTCATATACGTTTGTATCGATGAACCGAGCATTTATCTTCCTGTGATTTCAACTGATAACATGACGAATATTGTATTGGAAATCAGTCAAAGGTTCCATGATTCAAGATTCAGATCACTATGGATGCTGAATAGATTTTTGTTCATTTTTTGAGCGTTGTTTTTCCTTTCAAATGCCATGCAGAAAATTTGGTCATAAATCTATCGATTGCAGGTGTCAAAAGAGAAAGAACACTCAGAAAGAAATCGCAAGTCAAGTCGAACAATCATATATTACCGAAATAATAAATGAAGATGAGGAAGAAATAGTCATGAAGACTGAATCATATTCAAATCAAATTTGGTGTCTCGACAGCGGATGTACTTCCCATATGACTGCGCATAACGAAAATTTCAAGAACCTGAAGCCGATTTCGAAATCTCTGAATTTGGCGAATAACGTCGCAACAAAAATAAAAGAGATAGGTGAAATTGGGATACCACTACCTGAAGGACGATTCTACAAGTCGCTCTCACTGAAGAATGCCATGCATGTTCCTGATCTTCGAACAAATTTGTTATCTGTGTCTAAAATAAAAAATGTAGGGCATGAAGTGTATTTCAGTAGTGACAAAGCTATATTTTTATCAGAACGTAAAGAAATAGTGGCAGAAGCAAGTAGAGGAGGTGATTTATATTTCTTGACAACTTCATTAGAAGGTACAAACTTAGCTGCAAATACATCGGATAACAAACTGAAAAAATGAAATTTCAAGTTTGGACATTTGAACGAGAAGAACCTACGAGATATGAAGCAAGTTACTTCGTCACCTTCACCGATGACAAAACAAAATGGTGTGAAGTTCATTTTTTGAAGAACAAATCCGAAGTTTTTGATGCCTTCAAGAAATACAAGTCCTATTCAGAACATCATACTGGAAAAAAAATTAAAAGTTTCCAGTCCGATAACGGTACCGACCATTGTAACCGAGCATTCGATGAATTTCTGAATGAAAATGGCATTCGAAGACGTTCGACGGTGGCTCACACACCACAACAGAACGGAACGACTGAAAGGAAGAATAGAACACTTATAGAAATGGCGAGATGCAATCTAATCCAATCGAAACTTCCTTCTTCGTTTTGGGCAGAAGCAGTCGCAACGTCAAACTATATATGAAATCGATGCCCTTCAAGATCACTATCAGGAGAAATACCTTAAGGCTTGGTTCCGCTTATGCAGCGGACGCATGCAGCCACTGCTTGCAGCCGCTGATGCAGCGGTCGCAGGGACTGATATCCGTGCATCCTTATGGCATTGGTTCTATAAGCGTGTCGGTCGCATCTCATCGCATGCGACGGCTGCATCGACTGCTAGGGGGACAGTCTGGACGCAGCGGTCGAGCAATTGTTGTACCCGAACACGTGGTTTTGAGTATTTTATTGTTCAATACTCGTGCTTTGCATAATAAAAAAAAGAAGAATGATCCCGTGACTGATTGAATTGGTGTCATTTCACAAATGTTTCTATGACAATAGCAACGTCTTCTTCGTCTAACAAATAGAGAGCTAATAATGCACCACGATTCATCATTTCACCATGAAGGCTCAAAATGAACTGACTAGACTAGCCCGAGTCTGCCCGAGTTTTGGAAAACGCTTGCGTCTTGCGTTTCCACTGCACAAGGTGAACCAATTTCACTCCTACTAAGCAGCCAAACGCAGCAGCGGCTGCAAGCAGTGGCTGCATGCGTCCGCTGCACAAGCGGAACCAAGCCTTCACTTCAAGTGGGGTGGACGTCGACCCACTACAAGTCATCTAAAGATTTTTGGCTGTAAAGCTTTTGTCCTGAACAAGGATCCAAGAAGAGGAAAATCTGACAACCGATCCTCAGAATGCATTTTTCTTGGTTAGAGAAAGATGAATCAAAAGCATCTCGACTCTAAGATAGAAGTTTCAAGAGAATTGTAGTAAGCAGAGACGTCAAATTTTCGAATGAAATGTCAGGTGACGGAAAATATGAAGAATAAACTCCGAATGAAATGGTAGAAGATTCAGAAGTAGAAAATTTTTAAAGAACTGTCTTAATCGATCAAAATTCGCCTTTGCCAAACACTGGCTCTTCAACAGCTGCAGAAATGAATGAAATTCATGAAATGAACCAGTCGAGCCAGGAAGAAACAGAAAATGAATTCGAGAATTCAACTTCATCAGAGACATCAGAAACATTGAATCGTGGAGGAAGACCAAGAATAATCAGAACAGGACAAAAGGGAAGACCAAGAAAAGAATACTGCGTGAAACTGAAACCTGAACCTTCAGAATTCGCTGATATTACGCAACATCTGAATTTATATCCCCACAAAGAAGCTTTCATGAGTTCTGAAGCTGAAGAATGGAAAACAGCTGTAAAAAGTGAATATTATGCTCAAATAAAGAACAAAACTTGGGAAATAGTAATTCGCCTAGAGAATCGGAAGTCGTGTAATTCTGACCACTAAATACGAAGCAAATGAAATCCTAGACCGAAGAAAGGCTAGACTTGTAGCAAAAGTATATGCTCAACAGTATGGTAGCGATTTTCATGAAACATTCGCACCTGTTGTGCGAGCAAATCAACAAGATTTTCGATGGCCTTTTAGGTGGAACATGAACTGATCATTCATCAGATGGATGTAGTAACTGTTTATTTGAATGGACACTTGCGAGAGGAAGTTTTCATGGAAATTCCCGAAAATTTGAGTGATATTCTGGAAGAAATTGTGAAAAGCCCGAATATCGACGATGAAATCATAAAAACTTCCCGAAGATGGCTGAAAGAAATCAAGAAAGGAGGCAAAGTTTGTAACATCTGGAAACCGTTGTATGGATTGCGTCAATCCGGCAGGCAATGGTACATGAGACTAGATCTTCGTAAAATGGGATTTGAACCTCTAAAAACTGATCCATGTGTGTATTTCATGTGAAATGGCACCTGTATCATTTTGGTTGCCATTTATGTTGATGACATTCTCATTTTTACGAACAACGTGCAAGAAATGAAGAGGATCAAAGAAAATTTATCAAAATTTTTTGAAATGAAAGATATGGGAGCAGTGACTAATTTTTTGGGGATAGAGTTCTGTCAAAGTCAAGATGAAGGAAAAATCACAATGTGTCAAAGAAACTTCATCACGAACATGTTGGAAAAATTCGGGATGAAGGATTGCAAACCTATTGGAACTCCACTCGAAGCGAATATAAAACTGAAATGTCCAGAAATGAAATCAGAAGAAGAAATGAAAAAATATCCATACCAGTCTTTAATAGCTTATACAATTAGCATGTTGAGCCAATTAAACACAAATTTCAATTCAGAACACTGGAAAGCAGCCAAACGAGTCTTGAGATATATAAAAGGTACATTTGACTATGAGCTGACCTTTAGAAAAACTGGAAAGAAGGTTGTAGGTTTTGCTGATGCTGATTGAGGTGCATGTATCCAAGACAGACGTTCATACACTGGCTATGTTTTCAAATATGGGGGAGCAGCAATTAGTTGGGAGTCACGTAAGCAGAGAACCGTGGCATTATCCAGCACCGAAGCGGAGTATATGGCTTCAACCGAAGCTGCAAAAGAAGCATTGTATCTACAAAATTTTTTGAAAGAGCTCATGTTCCCTGAAGAGAAAATCGTTATTTTAAACGATAATCAAGGTGCACAACGGTTGGTTCAGAATCAACAAACATATTGATATGAGACATCATTTTATGAGGGAAATCTACAGCAGCAATTTGATTGATATTCAATATCTTCCAACTTCTGAAATGGTGGCTGATATACTGACGAAGTTATTGAATAATCCGAAGAATCAATTATTCAGAGGCATGGGTGTACTGAAGAGAATCCGAACCTTGAAGGGGAGTATTCGAAATCAGTCAAAGGTTCCATGATTCAAGATTCAGATCACTGTGGATGCTGAATAGATTTTTGTTCAACTTTTGAGCGTTGTTTTTTAGCAATTGACAATATATGTAAAATGTGTCAGTTGAATTGAAAATAAAGTTATCTGTAATTTACAATATATTGCAAGTCAAAAATGCATTTCGATAAATTATTCGAATGAAACTGAATTCAAATGAATCATACGAATGAAACTGAATTCAAAGTCCCATACGAAGCGTGTTGACTCCGTACGGAGCGCAACGGTGACCACGGGGCCCCCATAACGGGCGTTGCCACCACAGCATCATGGTGACCATGGAGCCACCATATGGAGCGCATGCACTTGCGCTCGCTCATCTTCGAAACAGATAACGATAGCCGAATAGTAAACGACAGACCGCTGAGTGACTGCGGAATTTTAAATGGGTTGTCGCTTGGATAATCGCTCATTTCGAATTCATCCATGTGAGACACGCAATCCTTGTTCACGAAGTGAACAACACGTGCAAGTTGAAACCTTACTCGAAACGTGAACAACTTGGGTTACACACGTCGCCGCCGAACCCATTAGTCATTTGCCGCCGAACCCATTAGTCATTTGAGAACATGACGGCGGTCTCCGTTGACGCTTGCCGACACTGCTGATAAGCCACCGTCAACGTGAACAAGTATGTGATAAACTCATTTCATCGTTCTCCGGCCTGTTGCACCCCGCTGAAACGACATAGGCCCCCCTTCGGATCGGTCTCCAGCACATCGAGTGCGAGTGATGGCACGAAGCCTATTTCTATATACAAATTGGTAACACACGGTTGAATGAAATAATATCAATTTGCTCATGACAACATTATTGGACGAGTAGAAATCGCAAAAAGGCTATTTGCATTTTATCGAACGGAAGATCAATGTTGTATACTCTTTCTGGAAAGGTGAGTTGAACTGGGAAGATTGAATTCGAAGCAGGTTGTGTCAAGATCAACACTTGATTGGCTACTGATGAATTGGTCATATCAGTGTCACAATTGGACACTATCCTTTCAAATATCAACTCCATACAAATTTTCAATAAGGAATGAGAAAGGAGACAGACTAGCTTCCGAAAAGATGTAACGCCAAAGAAAAGTATATCCAATTTCTAACATATTTTTAAATTAAATCATGAAAGAATCGATATGTAAGTTACAAAAAAGTCAGTCAAATTTGCTCCATTATAATATTGCATTCACTTTTCGTGGCAAATTCACAAATTCGGACTAAAAAATACAACTTCTAAACGTTTCATGGTCTGAGTTTTTCTTGTCAGTCATACACAGATCATTAATTGCTCAGGCGACGAAAACCAGTATCGATAAAGCAATGAGTGTATCGAAAACTTTGATGAGATATGTCAAAGAGGCATTTGAATGGTTTGTTAGTGGAAAAGGTCATGACGTTTCCTTTGGTAGCTGAAATTTCTATTACATAGTGCGGTAGGAAGTCCAAGCTTGCATTTCTAGTAGAGTACATATACTTATCATTTGGCACAAGTCGAGTTCACACCGAAATCTTTCTTCTGAGGAGTTGTGCACGAATGGCACCACCTGCAAGGCCGAACTACAGGACTTTGCCTACCTTTCAGCGTCATTTTTGAAAACAAATTGCTATTTCAGCTGTTTTAGTCATATTTGAACCCAGTTCCATATTCAGAATGAACCACTATGAGATGAATAATCGAATTATAGAGTTCCCTGTTCATGGAAAGCAGCGTGCAGGCCAGCTAGCTATCTTCCAGGGTCATCTTCTGTTCGAGAGCAATTTGAAGGCACCTTGCCTATGTGCAGTAGCTGGGGCAATTCCCCAAACATACACATCAGTTGTGCCCCAGAGAGAGTGAAAGTATTGTAGGTATGGCTCGTTGCGTTCATCGAGTTAACGATATTCCCAGTTTCCTTCCATTTCACACCACTTCGCACTTACAACACACAATTATGTGCTTATAGGCCACCGAGGCAATTTGCTTTTCGTTGAACACAAGATTCCATTCGGGTCCGGAAAGCAGCAAAATGTCCCCAAATGTCTGTTGATGGAAGATTTCACCGGGCAGCTCTGATGCAAAGACCGTCCGTCGGGTGTTTTCGAACGTGCGGCAGGATGTGGCAAGTGCGTCACGGGCGGCTGTCTATTATGGAGGTATACTGATCAGTTTTGGCAAGAGGAGAAGATGCACATACATAATTCAATCGCGTCTTCTTTCGTTGTTGTCATATTTCCTCATTGCTGACATTTCAAACAGGCAAAAATAATTGTGAAAACTATATTATTTCAGATTAGGTTGTTTGAGCAACGATAATGATTGAAAAATAGAAGGGTAGCATGCCAGAAGGTTTCGAAAACATATGGAAAAGCAATTATTCTGAAATTTGCGAAGAATGTTGTAGTGAGAGAAAGCAGTCTCAACTACCTTTTCCGGAAGTATATCAAATTTCCGACATATTTTTGAATTTAATCTCAAAATTTTTGAAAGTATCGATATGTAACAGTCAGTCAATGTTGCTTCTTTGTGATATTGCATTCACGTTTCGAGGCATATATACAAATTCGGCCTAAAAACAGATATTATCAGATATTATCAGAACTTTTTTTTTCAGGAGGAAGAGGAAAAATATTTCAGGACAGCTGCAAAACAATTCAATTATGAAGTACACAGAAGATTTATGCCTGGAGCAAATCCATTGGTGTGAAAAAGCACTAGATCAACAGTCTACAGGTGGAAACGACTGGGTTCTAAAAGCCGTGGCGAGCGCTCAAAGAGAATATATTTCACGTTTTTCCCTAAAATTACACATAATTCCTGAACCGATTGGTAGTAAATGTGTTCATGATATTTTCATACCGAACGCCATCGAATTCGGTCGGAGTCGTTCCTCAAACAGGCCTTATTACTAACTCCATACGACGTACCTCATTAGCAACATGGCTTGCCGCGAATGACCTATCAACCATGAAACGTGGGTTATTTCCACATCAACCAGAGAGAAATTCTTGTTAAGAGAATCTCCGCTCCGTTTCTCCTATTTTCGTTCCCAAATCGCATCTTCCTGATGAATGAACGATATCTTCTAATATTTTCTCGATTTCCAGTAGGATGGGTGGCAATCCATTATTATTATAAATTATATTTGAAGTAAATTCAGCAACATGATGATTCTTGTGGAGAGATATTTGGCGGAAGTGATTTTTGGCTTTTTCTTTGCCAAGTCAATGCAACTAGGATTCGAAATTTCCATAAAAGAAGTAACATCAAATATTTAGTAATCACTCTCTGTTGACATATGTATATCATATCATATTATTATTTCATTTATAAAAAAGGAAGAAAGAGTCTATCTAAAACAGCTAATCCCCTGCCTATGTGACGCGATGGTTTCTGAGAAATATTTTTCTTGCTTTATTCGTAAACCAACCACTCGAAACTGGAATCAAAACAGATAACAATAATAAGAAATTTCTACATGATTGAAGCAGTCATGTGAATATATGTATTATCGAAATGACTATTCACTGAGAGAAGACTTTTTCTTTATCTCTGTGAATAAATAAAAGTCTGAATACCATACACATATCAACAGAAAGTATATGGTAAATATTTCATGTTACTTCCTTCATAGGAGTTTTGTATTCAATTGCATTGTCTCGGATAATATTAGGCCAAAAATGATTTCATCGAAGTAGGGTTATCGGTATTTTCCCACTACCACTCGTCAGAAGAGATGATAGTCATGATAAATCTGAATACAGGAAATTTTTCATTCAACTGGCCCCTAATATGATTTGAGGGGTTTTGACATTTCCTATACACGAACAAGAACACAGGAAATCCGACCACTTTGAGCGCCCATCAGTTCTTCAATTCTCTCATCTGTCAGATTGTTTATTCGTCATGTTGAGCGACATGCCGCGCGACAGGTCACGCAGATCCGTAGTCGTTGCTTCAATTAGAAAACATCCCGCGAGCGCGAATTCAGTAATCAAAGAACGTGAATGACAATCACTGTAATTCCGGAACAGACCGATAAATGAAAATTCTTAAATCATTATATTTATGGTGATTTCAATTTCAAGATCATCTGAAATTGGAATAATTTTTCACGGATCACCACTAGCATTCGCTAGGATGGATACGACGGTACAAAATTAGCAAGAAAATTCATGAAAGAAGTTTACTGCAGTACACATTTCAAGAATAACCATTACTCTCCTGGTACTTTTTCAATCAAAAATTTTGGAAATAATACATAAAAAAACTGCATTTTCTACGTGATCAAGTGTAATAATTTTTTCCAGGTCGAAGCCATGGAATTAAGCTTGAGAACATTTAACGATTTCGAAACCTACATATATACAAGCATCTATCTTCAATGACCACAATATCCAAAATACAAAATGAGTGTAGGTCTACTGAGTACTTACCTCCAAAGTGAGCCGTCTCTTCCAGGTGATACAGAAAACTGTAGGTCAAAAAAGAATTCTCGTAGTAAATCAGTGTGGAAGCTATACACACAACTGTAAATATTGCCAAAAACAGATTTTTGTTGCTGATTCCCTGGAGCATTTGCATTGCTTCTCACCTGCAAAAGATCAATGCGTTCGTGGAGAAAATATCGAGTTTTGACTGCAACATGATTTTTCAAAATCAAAATTTCAATAATTAAAAGTTTTCACTTTATATTGGTTGTGTAAATACCTACAAAATACAACTTCTGAACGTTTCTGGGTCTGACTTTTACTTGTCAATCATACCAAGATCGCTCAGGCGACGGAAACCAGTATCGTTCAAGCAATGAATGTATCTAAAATTTCGATAAGATATGTCAAAGTGGCATTTGACATATCATGACATTTCCTTTGGTAGCTGAAATTTTCATTACATCACTCAAAATAGCATAGCATTGTGTGGTAGGAAGTCCAAGCTTGCATTTCTAGTAGAGTAGACTATTATCATTTGGCACAAGTGGAGTTCTCACCAAAATCTTTCTTCTGAGAAGTTGTGCACGAATGGCACTATCTGCAAGGCCGAACTACAAGAGTTTGCCTACGTTTTGGAGTCAAAAAATTTGCTATTTCAGTCATGTTCTGAATGAACCACTATGAGATAAATAATCGAGGTATAGAGTTGCCATGGAAGGCAGCGTACAGGCCAGCTACCTACCTTCCAGGGTCATCTGTTCGAGAGCAATCTGAAGGCACTTCGCCTATGTGCAATAGCTGGGACAATTGCATATCGACTGTTACGAATTCCCTCGAACATACCCAGTTGTGCTTCAAAGAGAGTGAAAGTATTATAGGTATGGCTCGTTGCATTTATCGAGTTAACGATATTCACAGTTCCCTTCCATTTCACTCCACTTCGCACTCACAAGCCACAATTATGTGCTTATAAGCCACCGAGGCAATTTGCTTTTATTTGAACACAAAATTCCATTCGGGACCGAAAAGAAGCAAATCGCCCCCAAATGTTGGTATATTTCACCGAGCAGCTCTGATGCAAAGACAGTCCGTGAGGTGTTTTCGAACGTGCGGCAGGATGTGGTAAATAAGTCATGGCTGCTCTCTGTTATGGAGGTATACTGATAAGTTTAGGGAAGAGGAGAAGATGGGCATACATAATTCAATCGCGTCTTTTTTGTCATGAATGGATGTGGATTTCATGGGCTGTACATAGCCATCAGAAACTGATGAAGTTCTTCTCTCGCTGTGTTCAACAGACAAGAACAATTGTGGAAAGTATGTCATTTCAGATTAGGTTGTTTGAGCAGCGATAATAATTGGGGAATAGGAGAGCTCAACAAAAGGTTTCGAAAACATATGGAAACATATGATATTTGCGGAGAATGTTGTAAGAGAAAGCAGTCTCGACAACTTTTTTTCAAAAGTACAACATGTGAGATCCAATCGCCACCTTGATTCATTCATAGTGATGGATGTGATCCCATTAGAAATAAAACTTGGGAAGAGAAGACATTTTTCGTGGGTTTCATTGATCACATTGCGAACTCCACTGTACAATACTTGGTAAGAAGTAAGAAGGATGGAGTTTTTGACTATATCAAACAATATAAAGCAATTTTCAACAAGAAGATCAAAGTTACGGAGTAATGATTGCAGTGGATATAGATCTATTGAATTTCGATTTTTTTTTTCCAAGAAAAAAGCATAGGAGTTATAAATAGGTACTCTTCTACACACCCCAAAACGAAACGAAGTCATGGAACGCATGAACAGAACGACCTAGGTGCTTTTTGCTCCTTATATAATGAATACCTTGTAGAAATATCGACGTTTCCGTTTTCGGAAATGTTCGGATAGGCCTTCCTTGTGGCAAGAAGTTGAAGGCAACCATTTTCAGCAGGATCAGCTTATTTCCTCGAATCATTAAGTTACAGGTCGATGTATTCAGGCAATTATTGAATGTTCTGCCATTTTGTAGTAAGTGAAGATATTGACTTTACAAGATCCCCATTTTACATTTGGAGCACAGTCGCCATCTTGAAATTTTCATCTGTCAATTTCACTCCAAAATATGGTATTGATGTATAAATTTCATTATTCCAATAAAATATAATTTTTTAGGTATAAATCTTTGCATTGAATTTTTTTTTCTTTTCTCCTTCCCATTTTTCTGTGAATTGTTGTAGTAGGAGAGCCCATGATGCTGAATTCGGGATTAACTCGAGCGTTATAGAGACTTATCGGGTTGCGAAGCTTAGATGATAAAAAAAAAATGTTATATAATGTATACCTTTTCATCGATGGGAGGAGCGGCTACAAACTTTCAAAATTGTAAAAAAAAACTGTTGCATGGACGTACTCGAGCGCTTCAGATATTGATATCATCTTTGTCCTACATATTTTCAAAAATGTACGTATGTTAATCTGTTTGTTTTTATGATGGAGGTGGTCATACGTAAGGGTTGAAAATGAAAAAAAAATCTCGAGCGCGTCAGATTTTCTGAGAGGATGTTAAGTGAACTTTAAAAAAAGCTCTGATATAATAATCTGACGGTTAGGATGTGACACAGAGTCGCGGTCGTTATTAGAATGTGAAAAAAAATCGTTATTTTGAAATAAACAAGCGCGTCAGATTAAGATATATGTGGTTCATCTTCACGCCCTAGACGTTGCAGTTTCATAATCTGACGATAATCTGGAGGTATTCGTCTATTCTGCCAATCTGTTTTTTTTAAATTTTTTCGAATCATTGAACTTAATCAATTGAAAATCTCAGGAAAAGTATGTAAATGAAATAAGTGTATGTTTTTTCAGTAGAATACTTGTATCAATAAGAAAATTATTATAAGCAATCAAAATTTGAAAAAGTTGGATATACCTTGTAAACAATATCATGCCACCAACGAGTCAGTGTGATCAACTGTCATGGCGTCATGGCAACAGAAACCAGAGTATTTTACTAAGCTGATCCTTCATCCTTGAAGGGCGGCCATATATATAGGGCTCATATATGGTGGAAGTACTCAACCGGGTACGAGGTATTTCCCTGTATATTAATCTGCCGCGCTTTAGTAAATCCCGAAATCCTCGCTTGGGCTCCCCTATTATTGAAAACTTCACACCAACAGTTTTCGATCAATGAACTGCTTATTGTTTTCGCTCTACCATGGCAACCGATGGCGTCTCAGGAATTTGATAGGAAATTTTTCCGACATGAGTAACCCAGAGTGAATTATAGTGGAAATTTTCTGACACGAGCAGAGAATATATTGTTTAACATAAAATGTCACTTACCAAAAGTTCGGCACTAGATCAATTGAGGCCTTGTTGCTTCATTGCATTTCAGGACGTTGATATATTCCAGTGACTTTTTTCTCCTTTGCAGAGAATTCTTTATATTTATAGCAGGTGTAATCGGGATTACTAGTATTATTTCAAGTGCTCATTGCTGAGCTAAGAGAATTACCAGATGTCCAAGTCGTTATTGTGATTAGATTTGATTAAATCAAGGTTCATCTCTCTTTGTCGTCCATGTTTATTGAAATTTTTCACGAGAATAATAGGAGAGAGTATGCGGCGGTGGCCCACGGTGACCAACGAACGCAACGTAAAGCCTAGTATCGACAGTGCGAGACAGCTCGCTGCGAATGCCTCGTGGCGAATGCTCGGCTTTGCCTCGGACTGTGGATACCGGGGTTGCTCGCTATGAGGCGTTCGCGTCGCGCAATGTGAGGCGAGCAACCCCGGTATCCACAGTCCAAGGCAAAGCCGAGCATTCGCCACGAGGAATTCGCGGCGAGCTACCTCACACTGTCGATACTAGGCTTAAATATACCGTGTTGAAAATCTTCCTTATATTTCTAAGCAACAAAAGTCGGTACAGTGAATAACTTCGGTTGTTTCTTGACCGAATCGATTCATTTTATTAAAGCTCACACAGTACACTGAATTAAATATGTCAGAACAAGGCAATCAGGATTCAATTGTTGAATCTGTAATGTTATCCAAAGCCTATCCTGACTTGAATACTTTGAAAGGCTTATACGCGAATTACAAATAATTCGTGTTCAATATGGTGTCGAATTTTCTTACCGAATACCATGCGTACTTGAATTATCGTTGTGAAGTTTTCATTGCACAGTGATATTTCATTTCAAAATATTCGTGAGCTCGAAAAAAATCCGAAAATAGTTTAAGCACGAGTGGTATTACAGACAAAAATTGTCGAAATCAAGATCGGGAATTTTTGTTTTTCCAACTTTTTTATTTGAGCTTCGAACAATGCAGTCCATCAGATTTTATAAAGATCCATTGACCTGACATGGATTCCGAGGTATAAAGCGCGAATCCCACTATACGTAACGTCACCGTCACGTCTCTACACCGTCACCGAACCGAAAGTATCACCTTAAAGCGCGAGTCCCACTATACGTAACGTCACCGTCACGTCTCCGCACCATCACCGACACGAAAATATCACCTCAATTCATACTTGCCGGCAAGCAGCAGTCAGTTTGTCTATCCGTAGAGAGTGCGGCGTAGTGAAAATTCGAACATGAGTGAATTTACAAATGAAGAGCTTGGACAAATTGCGCTTATTCTGGATATGGAAGAAGAAAAGTTTAAAGTTAAGAAGAAAAGGCAATTGTGGGTGCATGATATATTTCTGAGTAGGAAGGACGAGGGCGAATGTCACACCCTATTTTCGGCATTAGAAGATGATGAATTAAAATTTTATGAATATTTTAGAATGTCGAAACAGCAGTTCTTCCCTCTGTTGCATAGAATTGAAGGCAGAATAACGAAGAAAAACACTAAGTTTCGTGAAGCAATTAGCGCCATTGAAAAGCTGATGGTATGCATACGGTAAGTAAAAAAAAATATAAATTTTATTATTTTAATTGATAACAAAAATAATCTTATATCAAATAGTACAAATAATGGATACTATACAGTTTGGCAAATTATTGTTGCTCATTTGGTAAAAAAATTTGAATATATTTCTGAAGGGATGTGGTTCCTGATTGGGATGATGAAGGTGGCGACAAAACTTCATAAATACTTTCTGACGGGGATGGCGTCGGTGTTTGTTGGATAGATTGCGATCCACCAGATAAGTTCGGTAATTGCCGCATTTGAGCTAGTTCCAACTGTGATACAACATTAAGTAATCTTGTCTTAGCAATGTTCTGATAGTACTGAGAAAAAGTTTTCACCGTTCCAGCAAGGCTATTAAAAAAAGCATCAATGGGATCGCACGGAGGCTGTGGTTTTTCTTTGTTTGATATTAAGTATTTCATTAGGGCTGCTGATGCTATTTCTGGTTCAGTGCGCGTCTCTCTGCGATACTTACGAGCAGTTGGTGTTACGACACTAGAAGTTGGCTTGCTAGATTGGGTTTCTCCTGTGTTTGAAAGTTTAGGTATTTTTGTTGGTTTCGCATCTTCACTGCGACTACAATTAACAGAAACGTCTTCTTCCAACATTGCATTAAGTTGTGAGTTGTCTGTATTTTCTGGCGTTTCATCTGTCTGAGATTCGCTAACCGGTATATTACTTTGCGTGTCGCGTTCTTTTACAAAATGCAATAGAAATGACATGATTCCTTCATATTTCCATAATGCAACTGGATTTCGAGCTTGACCGCTCTTGGTTTTCTTTTTATTGAGTGCTCTTCTCCACTGATCTCTGAGTGATACTCATTTCGACTTGCATTCCGCGCCTGAAAAGGGAACAAAAATATGTAATATAAATATATAATAATCTATATTTCGGTAGTGGCAACGAGTACTGAAATGTATTTTTTTGTTTTCAGATTTCTGGCAACGGGAGACTCATTTCTTACATTATCATTCAGTTTTCGAATAGGACATTCTACTATACACAAAATAGTTAAGGAAGTGTGCAATGCTCTAGTTGAAGAGTTGATGCCTGAGGTTATGCCAAAACCATCAACCCAAGATTGGAAGAGAATAGCTGAAGAATTTTGGACTTCCTGGAATTTCCCAAACTGCTTAGGTGCCATAGACGGGAAACATTTTACAATTTTTGCTCCACCAAATAGTGGCTCGCAATTTCGTAGTTATAAACAGACTTTTTCAATAGTTTTGTTAGCCGTCGTTGATGCCAACTATAAGTTTATAGCAATAGATGTAGGGTCATATGGAAAAAAATAGTGATGGTGGAATATTAGCAAATTCAAATTTTGGAAAAGCGTTGGAAAAAAAATTATATGAACATACCACCAGATACAGTTTTACCAAATGCTAATACACTAGCACCATATGTACTGGTGGGAGATGAGGCATTTCCTTTGAAACCCTATTTATTACGACCATATCCTGGCGCTGCCATCTCTGGAGATATTGAAAAACAAATAGTCAATTATCGGCTTCCCGTGCTAGGCGAGTCTCTGAAAATGTGTTTGGTCACCTAGCTCATAAATGGCGGCTATTTTTTCGATCTATGAATGCACTACCGGAAAATATTGATCTATATATTTTAGCAATTTTAATTTGCATAATTACATCAAAGACATAGATGTTAATTTTGCTGATATTAACACTGATACCAATTCCACAGAGCCTAGAAAGGAACCAATATCTTGAACTCTTCCTCGGCAAGGTGGTAATGCCCAACACGACGCATTTAATATTCGTGAAACTTCCAAAGTTTTTTTTAATTCTCCTTCTGGAGCAGTTCCGTGGCAACAAAACCAATTTTTATAAAATAAGTATTCACATTTTCTATGTTGAGTTGGCTATTATAAATACAAATTCAACTTACCTGTCTTGTTTAATTTTTCTCCAATCTGTCTCCATAGTTTTTCCTTATAGATGTTGTTACAATAATTTTTTGAGGCCATGTTATATAGATCCTCATATTTTCTCACTTCTTCTATCAAACGCTCGTTTTGGTCGAGGCTTTCTTCGTCACTCATCGTTAATTAATTTCACTAAGCAGATACTTTCAAACAAATATCACACCTACGTGAACAGAGACGTCAGTCAATGCACACTATACATATTACACACGTACCGTCGACCCACCGACAAGCACCGACACGTCAAATATTCTCTCGCTACAATCGCCGACGGAGGTGACGGCGACGGGAGGTGGACGTGACTGATAGTGTGATTATGTTCATTGCTTGCAATGTAAGAATATTTAGGCTCGATACAGACACGCGTTTGTTTGCCGCACGGTGCCGCGGCGGCACCGTAATTGCGGTCTGTGATACAAGTTAATGCATGTTCCAATGCACACATGCCTCCGGCGACGTTGCGGTAACGCGCGTTCGTCTTGCGTGCATTTTGCGCCGCCACTCCTCACGGGAACGCAGCGGCGCCGCGCACGCAAGCGCGGCTCGTAGTTCATTGTTGTAAGTAGAACGATACAGACGTGCGGTGTTGTGTCTCCGAAATGGTCGTCAATTTAGATGAAATTGACATTGAATTGTTTATTGGTGCAGTGCAGGAGCATCCTGCAATATGGAATGTTGCACTGGAAGAATATCATGACCAGAACAAAAAGAGAAATGCATGGATAACAATTGCGCGTCAATTTCAAGAAGGATTTGATGAGATGGAGGACAAAGAAAAAAATTTTATATGTAAGTGCAATATTCTTATTTATTTGCTAATACAAAAATGACAATAGCTGTGGACAAATCCTTAGGTCAAATATATTGTATGTAAAAGAACATTAAATAAAGTTTGCTTGCCATGAGACGCTGCCAACATCAGAAACAAAATAATCAGCCAACTTGTTTCTAGCTTCAGTATACTGAGTAGGTAGTCGTGAGGATCCGATGGTGTCTGTCACATCAATAAACCCTGGTACACTTAATATATCTTGCAAGTCGAACCCATCTCTATCTCTTACAAAATTATGGAGAGCACAACATGTCTTTATTATAACTTTGGCAAAGTCCAAATTTGCATTGATAGCTTTATGGAAAATTTTCCATTTATTTGCCAGTATTCCAAATGTACTCTCTACATTACTGCGGGCCCGAGACAATCTATAATTAAAAATCCTTTTCGTGTCTTCCAAAACTTTGCCAGTGTAAGGTCTCATTATGTGTTTGGATAGGGAAAACGCTTCATCGGCAACAAACATATAGGGCATGTTTGGACCTGCTGTTTGTGGAAGAGACTGAGCTTTCGGAAGATTCAGTTCATTATTATAGAGCCTCCTATAAAAGTCACTTCCTTCAAAGACAGTGCTGTCAGAGTCTTTTCCGAAAGCACCAACGTCAATGTAAATAAACTTATAATTTGCGTCAGCAATAGCTAGTAATACAATCGAATTATTATTCTTGTAGTTATAAAAAAGCGAACCACTCATCACTGGTTTTCTAATTCTGACATGCTTGCCATCTATGGCACCCAAGCAATTTGGGAACTGAGTACGGTTTTGAAACACTTCCGCAATTTCTTTCCACCGATCTTCTGTTAATTCTGGAAAAGACTCTTCTTTTAAAGTAGCCCAAATCGCTCTGCAAACTCTTCTCAAAATGGATCCTATTGTTGAGTGTCCAACTCTATATGTTAGGTGCAGGTCCACCTGATCCCATCCACTTCCCAAATACCTGTAAGAAAGGTATTTTTTAGTATACGAGTAATATTATAAGTGTGCTGCTTAAGTATGGAATGTATTCAATAATTAAGCCATTTATATTTTTCAGGCAAATCGATCGGACAGGTCAAATTTTATTTTATCTTCCGCATATTTAGACATTTACAGTAATGAACAGGGTATCCCAATTTCATGTACGACTGGCAATACCATTATTTTTTAATGAAACCACCTATTTCTTTTAACATACTATATAAATGAATTAATTATTGAATATATTTCATACTTTAACAGCACACTGTTTGGTAGTTGCACAACATTATGTTTGGTTTATTTTTCAGGCAACACATTGACGAAGAAGTGGAAAAATATAAAAGACAATTTTATGAAAAGTGTAAAGAAGAAAACCAAATCCGGACAGGCTGCCGACTCAGGAAGACGGTACATATATGCTCGCCAATTATCGTTTTTGCAACAGGCCGGTGCCACAACAGACACTCAATCCAGCGTAGCAGACGACGACGCTGAAGAGACTCTGGAACACGAAGAAGCAACTCATGAGGAACACGAAGAAGCAACTCATGAAACCCGAACTAGACAAGCAGAGCACCTGCGGCCTCCTCGTTATGAACCCGGCAGATCAAACAAGCATAAAAGTGATATAGAGGCCCAACTGATAGAGTATTTGAAGGCTCCAATTCCGTCTACAACTGTAACTGCACCTCCAGAAATCAATCCGGATAGAAGTTTTTTTGAAAGCCTTCTTCCATCCGTGAGTCTTTTCACTGAAGACCAGAAGCTGGAGTTTCGTTGTGAAGTGCTGAACACCATAAAGCGTTTAAGAATGTCTCAACACAGTACACGAGTTATCCCGCAATGTAATCTGCGTCAACAGGAAAGGTACACTGGATATGCAGCAACCATTTCCCCATATCAACCACAGCCCCATCCACTAACTCCATCCCGCCAACATGTTCCTCGACTAACTGAACTCCGACCATTCTCCTTTCCGACACCTCATGTAGCATCTGCTACATTGCCTCAACCCTCTCCTACATGGTCTCAACCCTCTCCTGCATGGTCTGAACCCTCTCCTACATGGTCTCAAACCTCTACGGCATTGTCTCAGCCCTATACCAGTGGTCTAACTACACAACCAACCTCTCCATCAGATGGTTCCGTAAGCCTGGACGTTGACCGTGAAGAAGAAAGTATTGACCTGTACATCGGCAGCGGGTAGCTTAACAGAAATATATTGTATTCTCGAATGTTTATTTTAATAAAATAGCTTACAGGGTTCATGATCTGGTTACTTTATTTTTGTCTGTTCCCAAGTAGCACCATATTATAATTAACTAATTATATACCTTCATCTTACCTTCATCATCTTACAAAAGCGAAAATAAATGGATTTTTGAAAGCAATTATTGGCAATTAGTAACTATTTTTGGTCAGTATCGCTGCTTTCTGGCCCAAATATGACTCCTTCTGCTACGTTGGTTGATTCACAGGAATTATTGAATTAACTTTATAACATAAACTTACTTCAGAGTTATAGCCAACATTTCCACCGGAGGAATCGCGCGTCTCATTGGTGTATCTTGGGACTTGATCTTGTCGGTGAGTCTCCTCGCAAGCTCATCAAATGACTTCACACTCATTCGGAACTCTTTAAAAAACTTATCTGGATTGTCTCTGAGATCAAAAAAAGAGGTAACAAATCTGCCTCTTGTGAGCCGTAACTCAGTGTATGGATGTATCCAATAGCGTCTATTGATCTTCCTTATAAACATTTTGTATACAAGAAATGCAAAAATTGCACGTTTTCTGCGAACAACTTCCATCTTCGGAAGGAACTGGCGAACTGGCGTTATTTCGCCGCTTGGTGTGTATTTATATTTAGGCAGCCGCTGCGGTGCCGCCGCGGCACCGCGCGGCAAAGAAACGCGTGTCTGTATCGAGCCTTACCGTGTTGGTGACGGTACGGAGACGTGACGGTGACGTTACGTATAGTGGGACTCGCGCCTAATTCAGGTGGACGTGACTGATAGTGTGATTATGTTCATTGCTTGCAATGTAAGAATATTTACCGTGATGGTGACGGTGAGGAGACGTGACGGTGACGTTACGTATAGTGGGATTCGCGCTTATCGTACGGCGCTCCGCTGATATTCAGAGAATTCAGGAAACAATCCTTCGTTTAGATATAATTCTAATCTGTAGTCATGATAATGGTGAACTTGCTGATATATTCGAAAATTAACCGGTAATACTGATAATGAATTGAAAAATATTACTTGCGTTCGGATTTGAACAATGCTCGAACAGCTATCGATATCCTCGAAAGATTAAGGAAATATTTCATAAACTTTATGTCAATGCGACGGTGTCCGAGTTCGATAATCAGATAATTCCAGTAATGTTCCGAACCCAGCTATGGTTTGAACCAATATTTGTACTAATGATGGCTTCGCGGACATGACGACATATTCATTTCATAACCATTTATCAAGATAGTAATCGTAAGATATGCAGTATATTTTCTGTTCAGTTGCGGATTTTGAACTTTTGAATATACATTACAGAACTCGATACACTGTAATGTTATTCAGGTCGAATATTGTGACACTGCATGAAAGAAAGGCGGGCATTGGAAGAGGAAACCCCATATCAGAATCAATAGTGGGGTAACAGTTTGGTTGTTTCCCGAAGGGAATCCCTCAGGAGTCGGAACATATTTTGAGTAAAATGTGATCCGGAGTCGCGAAGGAGAAATGTATCTGCAAATGTTTCAACAGTGTACTGATACTGGAAGAGTGAGAGCTATGGATAATATCTATTGTTCATTTGCGTTTGCCATTCCAAAAAAACATCAAAATCATCTGAAATAATTTGTCGGGGTAATAGATTCTGGAAAATGTTCAGGACTCGCAAAGAAGATACTTTGATTCTTTCAAATGTATTGGAGCATACCTATATATTACTCGACTAATAAAACCACTGAAACAGTAAGCTCTCATGAGGAAAATTACTGTATTGAATGCTTGAAGATACCGACAGAAAGTATCAGTATCTATTGCAATATAAGATTCCTCCTAACATATCAAGGAATGAATAGAAAATTCGGATTTCATGCTTGATACTTGCTCAAAGGCTATGAACACCGCATATCAGTATGATGTGGAGGTTACCTCATTAACTTAGTTTCACATTATTTTTAATAAGTGATTCATTCAAACGAATACACGAAATTGACATTTATTGAAATTGCATTGAAATGGCATTTATTTGAGAAAGATGTCGCTTGATAGGTTGGTGGTCATGGCAGCCGTCACCAATAATTTTTTTTTCAGTGATTTGTTAAGAAAATGATCAATTCTGTCTTCATCAACTCAGTTTTTAATACCTCAATAGTTCAACTGTCATTTTTTCCATCCTTTTTCTTCAGATCCAATGGAATGATACACTTTGTTTGACTTGTTTGGGCTTGTGTATTTTGTATGAGCCACAGATCTGAAGAACTCCGCGGTTGGACTCCAATTTCACTCGTACCACCTGACGGCAGTAAAATCGAACATCTCTCCCATTCAATAGGTTCGCAAGTAATAGTTATATAACCATCACATAACACCAGAAAATGTGAAATGAATGAAAGTACTGAAAAAAACGGCTTGTCTTTAAATATATGTGGCTCGATCAGGCCCACTAATGTTTTATTTTGAAGAATGAAATAAATGACATCATATGCTGCCTGACTAGTTACGGTGTATTGATAATTGGGGATTATTGAAATGCTATATTGAATTGAAAGAAGTATGATTGAAGTTTCACCTTTAATAATATTAGGTATGAAAAACGTATTTTTCTATCTAGTTTTTTTCTCAATTCCGAAAAATTTGGATATTAATTTTGTAATTTGAGTACACTGAAATGGTATTTGATGTATGAGAAAAGGTTACCATTGGGAGAGGGCACCTCACCTCAGAATTGAAAGATTAGATACATCTTTTTCCAACTGGGAGGGTTGTGGACAACCAGTAAGGTGCTCAATTTCGTTCATCTTTTTTTCGTCAACTGGTGGTAATATCCGATCAACAAACCCTCAGAAGCCAGAATATGTTTTGAGGAAGATGTGATCTGGGTTTGCAGAACATGTAGTGGAAAATGAATTACAGAGTGTTCGGAGAGAAAAATTATATCTGCGAATGAATCAAGAGTGTCTGCATTTGAAATAGAAAGGTAAGTTATAGAAAATATTCCTCGAACTGTATCATTCATATTAGTCTTTTTGAGAGACCACCATAACAATGTGACCTCATTTGTCGAGAAAATAATTGACAAGCAATTTTCAGGATTTTCAGAGTTGAACCATAGTTATAAATAAACATAAAGGTAATGATCATGGTTATGAGCTCCCAGACATAACATATGAGATTTTTGTGTGCAAAGAATAAAAAAACTTCTTTTTAAAACATGAAGCTTCTGCCTGTTTCCGCACCACCTAGGAGGTAAACCTGTCGAAGCGTTTTTTGGCTTTCGAGAATATAGAGAACAAAACATCGTCGGTAGGCTTATGTAACTTCCATAAGGTATTAATTCGATAGGATAAGTATTTATGGCAGATTTCATCAACATAAAAACACATCAAGGGAACCAAATATCAAAATACCCTACCAAATGGCGAAATTCAATCTCACTAGACATTTCACCAAATATAGTCAGTATGGTATATCTTCGTGAGAATCAGAATCAGTTTAACTTGCAAATTCTTCAGAAGATCAAGTTTTAATTTTATCTTTTGTAGATACCCACTTGGACCCAGGAATACAGATCATGTTCGTATGAGACATTCAAGATCATACCCGAAAATGAAATATATACGAGGTGTGTGCGGATATGAATCGTATTCATAAGGCTGAGGGAGAAGAAATATAGACACATCGGAGATGAAATTGTTTTATTATTTTCTGACATATTTCAATCGGAATTCATTGGTTTTTGAATCGAATAATGTCTTGAGGGAAGAGTGCAGTAGGTTCCAGAATTCAGGAGGCATTTGTGATCGTAGGTACTCAGAGCAATCTTCGTTTGCTGTCTCTAATATATCTCGTGCTTATCAACTTTGTAAAAAATTGTTTTCTCACCCTCGCCAAACACTCAACATAATCCTCAAAGGAAATTCTAATTTTGACGACGTTATATTCAACACCTTTTGCTCTCTCCAAAACTTCTGAATTGAATACAATTACAGCTGTACTCAGGCTAGAATACTACATAGAGAGTGTGAACATAGAGACAAAAATCGTTTAGCGTTAGTATTTCTTGAATATACCCAGTCAATATGAATTTCACTTGTGTGAATGTGATTTCCATTTAATAATGTTTTCATAACGATGAAAGTAGGTGGCAGGAGGGCAGATATTTGCTCTTCCATGCAACCTCCAAGGAATGATAGAAAATTTACGCCAATGTCCGAAAGTTTATATATTTAACAAACATAATATATGCCTACACCTATGTCGTGTGAGAGCTTCTAGTTGTTACAATGTACCCATTTATGAAATAATGTAAATAAAGACATAGCTATCAACTCCCAGTGTTTTTGTTTCGAAATCTCCACCACTTTTCTGATTCAAGCGATTTTTCTCATTGCAAACCTAAAAAACTACGGAACAAATATTGATCCTCCACAAAAATATGACGTTCAAACAATAACGAGAGATTGGTACTTGAAGTTACGCTATGTTATGATCGATTCGAGACAAATCTCGGAATTATCGTAACGCTGAGAAAGATTCATGAAATGAGATAAATGAGAATAGAAAAGTTAATATTTTCTCATTCGTTTTATGAAAACTCTGCTTCTAATTTGTATTTTCAATTTCTTTTTACCAAATCTTGTTCGATAATTCATCTTTATTCTATTTCATAAACCCAATAATATTCTGAACTGAAAACATATAATATATAAGCAGATCCACTTCATGTATAGAATAGATTTTAAATTTTCTATAGGAACCATCCACAAATCTGTTGTTTCACCCCATTTTGACTATGCTAGTACCATAATAATGTTTTCGACTAATGATCAACTCGATATTTCACAAAATATCACAAAATTTCAAAAACAGTTATCAAAATTATATTATCAGTGGTTATTTTTTTTTCAAAGCATGATTATAATTGTTGAATATGGATGTTTTCAATAAAAGAAAATAATGAATGCGGAGCTCGAGAGTAATTGGAATTTTAGAAAAATAATATTGAATCTGGAAATGTATATGATTATGAATTATAAGAAAAAAGAACGATCATCTGATATACTTGTATATGTGTATCTGAAGAATGAAAATAGTACATTGGACTTCCTATGTTAGTGTTATAGTCTAACAGTTACAATTATGTAGTCGTTATTTCCTTCAGATATGGAAGGAAATAAATGCAAACACTGATCACTTATGCACTTCCTGAAGACATAGCATCTGATGAAATACTTAATCATGTTTATTTTCACAGCTCACGAAGATCTCTACTGTTATCCAGATGATCATTTATTTATTTCAAAATTTCGGTTAGCATATTTGATTATGAAACTGTAAATATGTCATATCAGTAATTTTGATTGACTTGCCCAAAAGAATATCAATTCCATTCATTTGAGGAGTGAATATTCGAACATCATTAGGGATTTCTTCAGAATATACTGGCGTGTTTATTTGTATGTTCAGCAATATCTTCTTCAGCACAGTAAAGAATTTCTACAGAGATTGGCTTGAGAATCAGTTTGTATAATCTTTCTTTCTGTAGATGGTGTCCAATTTATCCAAGCTAACCGTTCGCAACCTGTGCCTTGTGTTCGGCGTACAATTTGGTAAACGCCTCTGTATGACCAAGATAAGATTACAAAAATTTGCGTGCCAACGTGTGGCCACAATCAGTGTGGTTTTTTTGAGCTGCAGATAAATAACGATAATTCACTTGTTATGAGCGTTTCTTGAAGTGCAGATAAAATTCATCTTGAATGGTTCATTGCTATATGTTTTTCATTTGTGCTGACTAGCTATCTAGAATGTTATTGAACTCATTGCGCTAAAATTTTTTTTGGAAAAATTCAATTTTCGCCTTGTTCTTCTGGAAAATTCCATTTTCACCTTCTCATTGTTGTTATTCAATACTAGCTAGAAAAATAACTTCACCTTCAAAAAGGATGATTTTAGGAAAACTATTGGTAACAGAAACTTTCTCAGATTTGAAATCGTTAGTACTCAATTTAGGAGCGTATCTGATGTATGAAATCATTGAATCAAGATTGACCTCTTCAACAGGTAGAGTTAAGCGTTCCCAAGTTACAGAACAAGTAAAGGAATATGAGAATTCTATTTTTAAGAGCATGCAGAGTCTATATGCATTGAATCAGATGCAAAACCAGCAATAAATGTTTTTTCCAGATTCTGCACAGCAAACTTCATTAGCAATTTCTTCTTCGGGGTTAGGAAAATATATCCCAGAATACAAATGGAGAATTCAATATGATGATTCAACCAGCTCGAAGTCTTTTCTTGGAGAGTTAAGAAGCTTCCTCAATCTCGGAAAGTCTCTGAACTAGAACTATTCAATTCTTGTATAGATTCATCAACAGGTTGAGCCCTAATTTGGTAAAGATCGATGAAAAATTAGGTATTCACTCGGCAGGAATTGATTTCTCGCATGAAAGATACATTTTTACCTACAGACTACGATGAAAAACTCCTTGAAAAAATTGAACATCGCACACAAGGCCGTGATGTGCCTATTGATATTCATATTGCAACAATGCAAAGTCATTTTATTAGGTCAAGTGAACCTATGAATCATCAGGATTTTTTGAAAATAATAAGAAGGAATATTTCACAAAATATATAGATCACTTGATTTCACAAGATATTGATAATACTAACTAGTTGATAGAGTTTTGTAAAAAATAGATTGGGTTTCCCAAATGAAACAGAAGTATGTTCCTCCAAAGTCTTCGAAATGTTTGGAGACAGATCTGGCGTATGTGGAGGCATTTCCCGAATATAAAAATTATGAATTTAGATCTTCGGTTGATAGAAGTATTAATGAAAAAAGTTATAGTCTTCAGAACCTACAAGTGTTGAAAATAGGAACTCGAGAGTTGCTTCAACTTCTTGAACTTTGACAAATGATACATATAAAAAGAGATTGCAGAGACTCGCAAAAAAAGTTTTGCTACAACTGTGGTGACGCTGTAATCACAAAATTGAATTGCTCTTGTATTTCAAAAAACGTATGAGTGGGACGGCTCGCTTAAACCGTCCAAATTCGATGAATCAAAGAGTTTGTAAAGATAAAAGTTATGATGAAGGTCACCGTTTAAAGAAAACAACCCCCTTTTCTTCAGTTGAAGATTCTTTCAGAGAAACAGTTTTGAACACGAATAAAAATAGTAATTTGGTTGAAAGTCATGGGACTGAAAATCTATCACCTCTTTTTATTTCCTAATTGATAATATGATAGACCTTACATTTCTGTTGAACTTTACAATGATCGAATCATTTCTTTACTTGATAGTGGAGCAAAAAGCTGTTCAGGTGAACATTCTATGGATTTGTTAAAGAATATTAACTTGAAATGGATAGATGTGAGAAAAGACCTGTCATCACTGTTGATGGTGAGGACCAAACTGTGAAATGTATTTTTGAGTTACCTTTGAGCCTAGAAAACATTTGCGAATAAGTGAAGGTATCTGTTATACCTTCTCTTCAATGTGAACCTATTTCAGGAAGTGACTTTTGCAAGTTTTACCTTGGCTTTTAGAAATAGTTCTTGGAATATTCATAGTAAACTGGGGATGAACATCAGTATTTCAACAGAATCTCCTGAACAAAATTATTTGAATACAGGATTTCTTTTTCGTTTTCATTGACATAATATGACAAAAACCTTATCAAATATGACTTATGAATTATTCACGCCAAAAGGCAGAGTTCAATTCCTTTCCGAGGAAAAGGACTTGTTCCTCCACTCAACCCATAAAAGTGCGCCCTGTATGAAGGACGCACCAAAAAGGAAGTAGTAAATCAGCATACATACACTTACATACTAGTCATACAAACAAACACATAATATATACCGGATACATACATTCACCATAAACATGTGCACACACGCGCACACACACATACACACACACATACATACACATAATTGTAAATTCGAAACGTTGTTTTCATACTTCGAATTGATTATGATTTTACCAAACAGCAGTGCTCATCAGAAACGAGAATCTACTAATATCAAAGTTTTTTTCATTAGTTTTTCAAACCGGGTGAGAGACACATTTCTAATATCAATCGGTATCCTATTCATGAACCAAGACACATTGTATGAGAGTGAACTCTGGAAACGACTATTTCTATGGATAGGTGGGGGTAACGCTGTTTTGTAACCAACATTGATGTTGTGCATGCAGAACTCTTCTCTCCGCCATACTAAAACATCCCAGAAGTTGCCAGATGATTTGATACATGATCTATTTTACGAAGACCACATATGAAATGAACACAAGAGTTTTGAATTTTCTGTAGTCTGGTTTTATCAGATTTCAATAGCAAGGGTCCGAAAGCTACATCGACGTAATAAGCGTGGGAAAGCACAATGGATTCACACAAAATTGTTTCAGTCTTTTTATTCAACAAATCCCTACTCTAGTATGAGAGTTTCAGACTACTGTAAGCTCTCTTTGCGATGTGTGATACGTGTGGAGAGAATCGCAAACAGTCATCAAAAACAATTCCCAAGTTTTTTGCGCTGCTTACTATTGGAAGCAATTCACCACCAACACGAATATTCACTTCAGATTAACACCTTTCCTTTGTTCTGGTCCTACCGACCAGCAATACTTTAGATTTAGATGGCTTCAGTCGATGAAGAGAATTCACATCCTCATTCAGGAGGCTGGTGGCATTATTTGCATCCTTTTTTTCGAAGGAGGTATACAATTGGGTGTCATCAGCGTAGCTGTGTATACTTGTGTTGCGTACTGTCAATGGGAGTTGGAATACGTGAAGGACAAGAAATAAAGGGCCAATATGGAATCCTGAGGAACTCCCGAAGATGTAGGCAGTGACAAAGATGTTTCATTGTTATAAATGACAGATTGTGATCGATCATTCAAATACTTACTTACAAGTTAACAAGCTGATGTAGAAAAACCGAAGAGCTTCAGCATATTTACCAATGAGCTATAATTTATCAAATCAAAGGCCTTAGAGTAGTCAAGTAAGATCAAGATAGTCAGCAAATTCTGATCGATTGCAATATGTATATCATCAATAACTTTGAGAAGAGCTGACTGATTATAGAGGAGAAGTGAGTTGTTATCCAGACAGTTTTGGATCTGTTCATCGATATTTTTCTCAAAGACTTATAGGACGTAAATCCATAAAATAATTCGGTGATGACGTTTTCATGGGGGGTATGACTGGACATTCCTCCGAGAACATGGGGTAGGTATTTTTTTGAATAATGGAATCAAAGACGTGTTTGATATATGTAATGATGAGCGGACAACAGTGAAATAGCATATTACAGTTGATGTTATCTGAGCCAACGGCTCTTGATCGGATAGAGATGAGTGTGTTATATATTTCATCCTGTGAGATACAATTGAAAGAAAAATCCCCGACCCCTTTTTTTTGCCCATAGAATTCCATCAAATATTCGTCAGGAGTTTTGTTACATGTAGTAATGCTACATTGACATCACTGGAGTGTTCTGGTAACAAGTTTGCCGAAGATTTCCCGTATATGTTCAGCTTTGCTAATTCTTTCCACATAATGCGGTGTCCTTTAGATCATCAATTGAAACTCTAAATAGGCTCTTTTTTTCGAGTTTGATTGTTTTGTTCGTTAAATTTCTGATATCTTTACAGTATTTCCAGTGTACCATCAAATTTTTTTTTTCATATTTGCACAGTGCCCTATCTCTCATATTCATCATATATATCAAGTTTTGGGTTAGCCAGACTGCTTTCTTTTTAGAATCTCTAACTGGTCTTTTTGGAGCGTGACTGTCAAATATTTTTAAAATTAGATCAATGAAATATTTCATTTTATCATCAATATTATTGATAGTGTATATGTAATTCGAATCAGGGTTTTCCAAAAATTGTTATTTATAAAATTCTTGAATTCCCTCAAAGTACACATTTCGGGCTGTTTTTATGATTTTTTATTCCGAGGCTACATTCAACCAGCTGATTTTCAGATGATGAAATCAACGATATCAGTTTTCTCAACTATTAAATCAGTTGAACACATAATCAAGTCTAGAACTTGAACTATATCGAGTAGGTTGCTCAACAATCTGCTTTATGTTGTGTATGTCAAGCAGCTCTTGAACTAATAAGCAAGCCTTACTGCCGAATTTTTGAAAATCTATGTTTGAATGCACCGCCATTATCAAAAAGTCATATTTAGGTGCTACGATGCTAAGAGTTTCTTCTGTTGCCAAATCAATGGGAGGAGTATTGAGCGATTTATACAATGTGCCTATTATATAGCTTTTGTTGTTAATTGTAAAAGTTATCCTAAGTTGCTCAAATGTGCCCGACTTACGACTTCGAATAATCTCTCTAATGAACAAGGGTATTGGGGATGGAAAAGGTGATTGATTTATCCAAGTCAATTCCTTCTGAAGATCGTTTGGGTTTTACAGACAAAATAACAGTTCGTATTGACACGGGAGATCATCCTCCGTTCAAAAAGAGGCAATATAGAATGTCATCATATTATATATTAGGGCACCTTAATAAAGGGTTGGATAAGATGCTTGCAATGGGCATAGTGGAACCCTCATTCAGTCTTTGGAGTTCACCTGTTCTCTCAGTTAGGAAACAGTCAGGAGAATTTAGATTCTGTTTTAAGGAAGAGGTGCTGAATGAGATTACAAAAAAAAAATCGTACCCACTCCCATTGTTTGATGATATCCTCAATGGTAGCGGAGCGCCCGGCTATTAGCGCCCCCACAGTTCGAGAATGAAAGGTTCGGGGGAGATTTGAACAAAAACTCGAAGAACGGCTTGGCTCCAATACGTATGAAGTTTCATTATTCAGCACAACTACGAAAAATAGAAAACATGTAAAAATAACCGTATTCACACCGAATAATATATATATATATATATATATATATATATATATATATATATATATATATATATATATATATATATATATATATATATATATATATGTTAGCATGAAGATTCTCACGGACGAAGTATGATGAGATGTTTTTTCGGGTTTCATTCCGTGTTCTGTGGTTTTGATCCCCTGAAGGATAATTGTCACAACGTTTCGGCAAAGTCTCATTTGCCATCTTCTAGGTGATGATTGAGTTTCGTCCTCCGAACTCGACTAATTATTTCGAGTTCTACTTCTCAATATATAGGGGTGTTCATTGATGGTATCTTTGACCTGGGCCCCTCCCACTTTCTTCGTTGGTCCGACTGCATTTTTCATTATGTCTGTATGGTAATTACTTGATAAGGTCCGACCTTGTTCCTCTGGTGTGATCGGCTTGTTTTTGTTTTGTGATAGGATGGATTTCCACGTTCTTGGTAATCTTTGGGCATCATCTCTCTTATTCATACTACTCGGTCGTTTCTCAATTTCGATAGCCTCTCTGATTGTTCGAGAGTAGAAGTTTTCATCGCTCGCTAATGTTTTTGTGTTTTCGAAATTGATGTTATGCCCTGTCTCCAATACGTGTTGGAAGATGGAGGATGTGGTGACTTTCCCTTTCACTGATAGCTCATGTTCATCCTTGCGTACGTTGATCCGTCTGTTGGTCTGGCCGATGTAGGACTTGTTGCAGTCTCGACATGGTACTTCGTAAACTCCCTGGGACTCCAGTGGTATTCGGTCCTTCGGATTACGGAGTATCGATCTAATTGTACGTTCTGGTACGAACGAAGTAGCTATGTCGTGTTTGCGGAGAATTCTGCTGATTTTATCTGTGGTTCCTTTTATGTATGGTAGTCTGGTTGTTATGACCGGTGTTTCTGGGGTTTTCTGCTGTTTCGGTTTGTTCTTGGAAGCCGTTTTTATGATTCTCTCCGAGTAGTTATTTATTCGTAGAGTTTCCTCGATCGTGTTCCGCTCTTGTTTTTGATGTTCGTTGTCTGCCAACCTGATTGAACGTGTAATTAGTGTTTTTGCCACAGCGTGAATCTGTTTTGGATGGTGATGTGAATTTGCGTTCAGGTATCTGTTGGTATGTGTTGCTTTGCGATATACCGTGTGGCCTAGTGTACCGTCGGGCTTTTTTATTATTAAAACATCGAGAAACGCGAGCTTGTTATCTTCTTCGATTTCTTTGGTGAATTTGATCCGTGGGTGGAGTTCATTCAAGTGATTGAAAAACCTTTCGAGTTCTTGGTGTCCGTGTGACCAAATCACGAAAATGTCATCAACATATCTTAGCCAGAGTTTTGGTTTCAGGTCTGACATTGCTATTGCTTTGGTTTCGATCTCTTCCATGAAGAGATTAGCAATAATGGGTGACAGTGGTGAGCCCATTGGTGCCCCCTCAATTTGTCTGTATCGTTGATCGTTATAGATGAAATACGTGTTTTTTATGCAATGTTCAGCCAAGTCAATGATATGTTCTTCTGGTTTATATTTCTTTTTGATCACTTCTAGTGCCTCTCTGATGGGTACCTGGGTGAATAAAGACGTTACATCGAAGCTGACAAGGATATCGTTTGGACTAACCGTTTGTGTTTTCAGTACATCTATGAAATGGTCGGCATTGCGTACGTACGAATCGACCTGTTCCGCATGTGGCTGGAGAGCGTGGGCAATGTGTCTCGCTAATTGGTGAGTTGGTGACCCTATAGAGCTCACGATTGGTCTAAGTGGTGCACCTTCTTTATGGACTTTCGGGATACCATACAGTTTGGGGCACTTAGATGATTTTTCCCTTGGGATTAGGTGTCTTTTGATATCCTCGTTAATGGGAGATTTATTGATGATCGTTTTGGTGGTTTTTCCTAGATAGGTCGTTGGGTCTCTAGTTATTTTCTTGTAGGCTGGGTCCTCTAGTAGTTTCATCATTTTGGTTTCGTAGTCTATGGTGTTCAACACTACTGTTGCATTGCCTTTATCCGCTGGTAGAATGATGATGTCCTCATTATCTCGTAGGGTTTTCAGTGCCTGGTATTCATTACGAGGTATATTTCTGGTTGGTGGTTTCGCGTTTTCAAGTACATGTACGATGTCCTGTCTGATTGACTCCTGCGTATCATCTGGATGAGGCCTCCACTGGGGCGCTCACCAAAGGTTTCAACTTTGCCGTCACACCAGGTCGCATACCGTTTGAAAACATAATAAGTAATGTAGAATCCGCCCTAAATAGACTAGAAGACAAGGATACGCAGGAGTCAATCAGACAGGACATCGTACATGTACTTAAAAACGCGAAACCACCAACCAGAAATATACCTCGTAATGAATACCAGGCACTGAAAACCCTACGAGATAATGAGGACATCATCATTCTACCAGCGGATAAAGGCAATGCAACAGTAGTGTTGAACACCATAGACTACGAAACCAAAATGATGAAACTACTAGAGGACCCAGCCTACAAGAAAATAACTAGAGACCCAACGACCTATCTAGAAAAAACCACCAAAACGATCATCAATAAATCTCCCATTAACGAGGATATCAAAAGACACCTAATCCCAAGGGAAAAATCATCTAAGTGCCCCAAACTGTATGGTCTCCCCAAAGTCCATAAAGAAGGTGCACCACTTAGACCAATCGTGAGCTCTATAGGGTCACCAACTCACCAATTAGCGAGACACATTGCCCACGCTCTCCAGCCATATGCGGAACAGGTCGATTCGTACGTACGCAATGCCGACCATTTCATAGATGTACTGAAAACACAAACGGTTAGTCCAAACGATATCCTTGTCAGCTTCGATGTAACGTCTTTATTCACCCAGGTACCCATCAGAGAGGCACTAGACGTGATCAAAAAGAAATATAAACCAGAAGAACATATCATTGACTTGGCTGAACATTGCATGAAAAACACGTATTTCATCTATAACGATCAACGATACAGACAAATTGAGGGGGCACCAATGGGCTCACCACTGTCACCCATTATTGCTAATCTCTTCATGGAAGAGATCGAAACCAAAGCAATAGCAATGTCAGACCTGAAACCAAAACTCTGGCTAAGATATGTTGATGACATTTTCGTGATTTGGTCACACGGACACCAAGAACTCGAAAGGTTTTTCAATCACTTGAATGAACTCCACCCACGGATCAAATTCACCAAAGAAATCGAAGAAGATAACAAGCTCGCGTTTCTCGATGTTTTAATAATAAAAAAGCCCGACGGTACACTAGGCCACACGGTATATCGCAAAGCAACACATACCAACAGATACCTGAACGCAAATTCACATCACCATCCAAAACAGATTCACGCTGTGGCAAAAACACTAATTACACGTTCAATCAGGTTGGCAGACAACGAACATCAAAAACAAGAGCGGAACACGATCGAGGAAACTCTACGAATAAATAACTACTCGGAGAGAATCATAAAAACGGCTTCCAAGAACAAACCGAAACAGCAGAAAACCCCAGAAACACCGGTCATAACAACCAGACTACCATACATAAAAGGAACCACAGATAAAATCAGCAGAATTCTCCGCAAACACGACATAGCTACTTCGTTCGTACCAGAACGTACAATTAGATCGATACTCCGTAATCCGAAGGACCGAATACCACTGGAGTCCCAGGGAGTTTACGAAGTACCATGTCGAGACTGCAACAAGTCCTACATCGGCCAGACCAACAGACGGATCAACGTACGCAAGGATGAACATGAGCTATCAGTGAAAGGGAAAGTCACCACATCCTCCATCTTCCAACACGTATTGGAGACAGGGCATAACATCAATTTCGAAAACACAAAAACATTAGCGAGCGATGAAAACTTCTACTCTCGAACAATCAGAGAGGCTATCGAAATTGAGAAACGACCGAGTAGTATGAATAAGAGAGATGATGCCCAAAGATTACCAAGAACGTGGAAATCCATCCTATCACAAAACAAAAACAAGCCGATCACACCAGAGGAACAAGGTCGGACCTTATCAAGTAATTACCATACAGACATAATGAAAAATGCAGTCGGACCAACGAAGAAAGTGGGAGGGGCCCAGGTCAAAGATACCATCAATGAACACCCCTATATATTGAGAAGTAGAACTCGAAATAATTAGTCGAGTTCGGAGGACGAAACTCAATCATCACCTAAAAGATGGCAAATGAGACTTTGCCGAAACGTTGTGACAATTATCCTTCAGGGGATCAAAACCACAGAACACGGAATGAAACCCGAAAAAACATCTCATCATCATATATATATATATATATATATATATATATATATATATATATATATAAATATTAATAAATAAAAGAAGCAAAGGCATAAACAAACTCATCTACGAAAGCAGGTACAACACCTTGGTGAAACAAACCCTCAAGCACTTCGGAGTTATAACGATAGCATAACTCGATACAAAGCCTGGATGAGATCTTCGAAAGTTGAAACGAAATCGCTTGGCTTGGAGCATTCCCATATCGGCCAGCGTTTTTCTAATAGAAGCAAGAAAAACGGTGAGCCCTCGATGTGCGAGGTTTGTACGTATATAGGGCGTTTCTTTGAACTGATTTGAATCGAAAGGGTAAATATATTCGTTTGCAAGTTGCAACAAAATCTGGTGTTTCTTAAGATGGAAACCATACCAAGTAGGTTACGTTTTGCCACAAATATGTTAAATGATGCAAAATTCATAACGATCTTTGATTTTCGATCTGGTTTTTGGCAAATCCCACTGGACGATGAGAGAGAGAAAGCAGATTTTTCTTTTCCTGAGCGTGGACTATTCCACCATAAACGTCTTCCATTTGGATTATCCAATTCAGCAGATCTTATGCAGAAATAAATAGATAGGATATTAAGTCCAGAGCTTCAGCCAAAATTATCTGTTTATTGACAAAGTAATGTGTTCGACTTTTTCTGAACATATAGCCCTATTGAAAGAAATTCAAAGACGTTCATTAGATGCAAAACTATTTGTCAATTTGTCAAAATGTGAATTTTTCAGAAAATTTTTATTATTGGTGGGTTCTGTGGTAGATCACAGAGGATTTTGAACATCACCTGACAAAATAGAGGCCATGGTCGACTATCCTCGACCTAAGACTACAACGGATATATAACGTTTAATAGGAATTAATTGTTTCATTGCCAATAAAACGGTTCTCACAATTGATTCCCTTTTTTCTAATGTTGAAGATGAAGTTCCAAAATTATCCCAGTCAAATGTGGTTTACTGTATTCCTTGCAATGATTGTGACTCTGAGTATATCGGACAGACAGGAAGACTGTTGAAAGATCGCATTTCTTCACATAGAAGCGATTGCAGACTCTATCCTGACAGGTGTGCTCTGAGTGAACATGCTTTTGAGGAAGGACAATCAATGAATTACGGTTCCACAAAAATTTTATCAATTGAAAGGAATATTTCGAGGAGAATGTTCTTAGAAATGGCATTTATCTCCCAATCTTCAAATTGTTTAAATAAAAGAGCTGATCTAAGTCATTTAAGTGAAATTTATTCATATTTATTATTGATCGATGGGAATTCGAGGGTTCTCGAGAGCAATTCAAGTGGCGTTACTTAATTAAAATTTTGAATATAAATTTTCCCACTTAACTAAATTCTATTTTGAATAATTTCACTACTATATTACATTTTCCACCCTCTTCTTTTTAGCACCTGTAATTGTATGGAGGTTTCAGCGGCTCAGGCCAAATTGTGTCTTAACAAGAATTTTTCAGTGACATTTGACATTTTCGACAAGTGACTTTTGGCGCCTTTATAACCACGAAATTTCACGCCCTTTATCTTTTCCACATGGTGTTCGTCACTACACCTTTTCATCAAGTGAGAAGATAATATTTTTCAACGTGTTTATGTGTTTTACGGATACGTATCAATGTTTTTAGAAATTTTTACTATGTGTCATCTGACTTTTCAAAATTTCTCATGCTACCACCCTCACTAACAATGTAAGTAAGGAAGACAATTTTGTTTCATACTTTCTATCATCAACATTATTTTGTAGCTCCCTGATGATGACAACAACCGTTTGTCGAAATTATGGAAATATATTTTTATTAGAGTACACTTTCGCTTTTGCTGCTGTCCCAAATATAATTCCCAAGTTTTGTTCTCAACTTGTCAGCAAAGACTTCCTCTCCTCTCTTCTTCAGACAGGATAATGGGTTACTATCAAGTGATTCAAGCTACATATGGAGTCGACATAGTAAAAACGATGGAGCATTGGTCAAGGATGAAAATGAAAACGGCCAGAGAATACAACCGTAAAACTTTTTTTCTCAGATGCAGAAAATTAGGAATATTACCCAACCATATCCGGCACTCTACAATTCCTATCGATGACCTTCTTCTGAGACAAGATATTAAGTACACTAATCAGTCAAGAAACTTATGTTTGAGGTTAGGAACCAAACTTCTTGATTATGAAATAGACTATCCATAAATTGATTCCCAAGTTGGAAAAACAGTTACAGATGCTCAAACGAGAGATCATAAATAACACAAGTGAGTTGCTTTTCGCAGTTTTCTAGTTCCCAACGAGTAAAATTCAATGAAATGTTTCATTCAACAGGAAGAAAGAATACCATTAAAATTAATAACTCAATTCAATTAGAATCTTCTCATAAACTTAATACACAACCCGGTTGGATAAAAAACTTATCCGACATTTCAATTCCTCAAGATATTTCAAATTGCTTAGCCTTAAGCCCAAAATTTAGTACTCAACCGATCTTAAAACAAGATCTTTCTATTAAAAATATTTTAGCAGACATTGATTGCGTAACTTCAAAGATCACTAATGATCAAGAAAGAAATCCCGCAATTGCCCGTTCTACCAACTTAGTTACTAACTAAGTATGTACATTCCTCTTCATTCTACCATAATTTATATAATAAAACAAAAATATTTTTCAAACAGAATCCTAGCCTGATTGTCACAAGGTCCCGACAAAGGAAATGTCACAGTGGTCATGAATAAAGATCAATATTCACAATAATTATCTTCTGACCTTATTAATAATTGCAATTCCTATACATCTGTCAATGAAGATCCTACTCTTCAAGTTCAAAATAAATGCAATTCACTTGTAAAAAATCTTTTCACCACCAACCAAATTGATGAAGTCACAAAAAAGAAGTTAACTAATTACACAGGAGTCATTTCTAAATTTTATGCATTACCAAAAATTCACAAACCTACGTTATCAGTTCGTCCTATTATTGCATCCATAAATAATCCCACTGAACTTTTGGCATCTTTTCTGACTGACATTCTGACAAAGGCATATGATTCTGAGAATCCATATTATATTAAGAATTCTTTTGAAGTTTCAAATGAATTTAACAGATTTCAACTTCCTGAAGACTATGTTCTTGCAAGTCTAGATGTTGTCTCCCTCTTTAAAAATGTTTATTCAGAATATTGCATAAGAGTAATTCAAAATAATTGGCATAATATTAGTATTCATTGCAACATTCATAAAAATGATTTCATAAATTTATTAACCTTTCTTTTAAACAATACAGTTTTTTTTCAATAACAATATTTATAAACAAACATTTGGTACACCTATGGGCGCTAAAATTAGCCCCATTTTAGCAAATCATTTGATGGATCACTTGCTTGATACGGTCTTAAATGTAGTTTCTTTTCATATATATGTTTCATTAAAAAATATGTTGATGATATTATCTTGGCATTACCTAGGTCTGGAGTTGACGAGATAGTAGATATTTTCAATAGTTATGATCAGTTTATCCAATTCACCATCGAAAAAGAGGATGCAGATTGTAGTGTTCCTTTTCTGGATACTAGATTGATGCGTAGCTCCACCAATGTTATATTGGTTGACTGGTACCGAAAACCTATCAGCTCTGGTAGGTATTCAGACTATTGGTCATACCATAAAGAGTCGATGAAGGTTAACGTGGTCAAGCAGATGAAAAATCGAATTCTTCGCATTTCGGACCAGGGTTTTCACCAGAGAAATCTCCATATTTTGAAACAATTATTTCTCAATAATTCTTATCCTCCTTCACTGTTGAATAAGATCTTATCTGGCACGTCACCATTAACTTCCCTCAAAATTAGAATAATAATTCAAATTCAGAACTCACATCTATTAGTCAAAAGTCTAATCATCCCTATAGTAATTTCTCATACATTAGTTTACCATACATTACTGAGATCACACCTGGACTTGCCAGAATTTTTAGTAACATAGATAATATAAAAATTGCCAATGAAACGGTTCTCACAATTAATTTCTTTTTTTTCTAATGTTGAAAATAAAGTTCCAAAATCCTCCCAGTCAAATGTTGTTTACTGTATTCCTTGCAATGATTGTGACTCTGAGTATATCGGACAGACAGGAAGACTGTTGAAATATCGCATTTCTTCACATAGAACATTCAATGAATAACGGTTCCACAAAAATGTTATCAATTGAAAGGAATGTTTCGAGGAGAATGTTCTTAATAATGGCATTTATCTCCCAATCCTCAAATTATTCAAATAAAAGTACTGAGCTAAGTCATTCAAGTGAAATTCATTTATATTTATTATTGATTGATGGGAATTCGAGGGTTCTCGAGAGCAATTCAAGTGGCGTTCAGCAAGGCCGTTAGTTGCTGGATGATAGGGCGCTGTTGATTTATGTGAAATTCCATCATGCTCAAGAAATATTTTGAATTCATAAGAAGTGAATGAGGGTCCATTATCTGTCACACATACTTTGGGAATTCCATAAGTACAAAAAATTCCTCCAATTATTGATATAGTGGAACTGGAAGTGATATTCTTCATAATATGGACTTCTGGCCATTTTGTAATAGCGATATGTGATTCGTCCAGTATTCGTTTTCGTAATGATATTGGAATTACCGCGGTTTGACTATAACAAAATTACTTTTCAATACTTATTTTTGCAGCAACAGGGTGTGAGTAAGGGTTTCCTCAGAAGTACTATTTCAAATTTGAAGAGTGTAATTCTGAGTGATCTGATCCCAGAGAAGGGCGCCAGAAGCAGCAGTTAATTATAATAATCTAAGTAATATTTATAGTTGATATCTTAGTAATATTTATAATTAATCAGTAGACCATATATATAATTATCAACTACTTCATATTTATAGGGTTGCAACTATAAGGGAAGCAATAAAAATCAAATAAAAAAATTTAATCCTTCAATGGATACCTGCTAACTTCAAACTCCAGTACCTGGAAGGCACAACAATGGTACAACGGTGGCTTCAAATCACAACGAGGGTTTCAAATCACAACGAGGGTTCAAATCGACTAACTGTAGTATGGTAACTCCTGGGCTCCCTTGTTACGATGACAGGGGTAAGGTGACGTTCCCTCATTACGGAGGCAGCTAGTGTTTCTCTAGAGACCGTGTTCTCTGGCTAGGAAGGTGAGGCCCCCTTGTTACGATGACAGGGTTGAGGTGAGTCTCCCTTGTCACGGAGGCAGCTAGTGTTTTTCTGGACTCCAATATTTCCAGATGCCAGGTAATGAGCGTGAAAAGAAATCGAACAAATGAGAAGGAGTTACGATTGAAAAATTCAAGGACCTCGTTCTTGGTTGTACCGAAAAGTACAGATGCCCTTTATCCAGATATTGAATATAAATTAACAGATTGAAGAGTTTTATAAACTCTTGATACAGGTGTTAATAAATTTCAAAGATAGGAATCAAATACCAGTAATTATAAACCAGTTATTCTACAGCAGCAAATACCGAAGCTCTGATGGTTTTCATACAAAAATATATTGAATAAACTGCTCCTCATAAATCTACTGAAGGTAGATACTAATCGCCCAGCGATCAGAAGAATTCAGACATGAGAAGGCTTCCCAAGAATTTGGCGTTTCCAACAAAAAAATATAAGAAATATCTGTCTTATAGGGGAAATTTACAAATTTGGAAGAACCACAAATTCCTAACTTAGGATTAAAATATTCCAACTGACAGATATTTCTCTTCTAAGAGACACAGAATGATCTCAATACCAGGAACAACCCTGAGAGGAGATGAGTAGAATATTCTCAGATAAAATGAAACACTAAAAATTAGCAAAAAAAGAATTTCTACTCACCTTATCCTCCAGGCCGATAGAAAGCTGCAGACAGTTCTACAGAGACAGATTATCCTGTTTAGATTGTTTCTGGGACCAACTTCTGATTCCTCCTGGCAGATGAGGATGAAAACCTGGAAATATATGGAAACGCAGAATCCAAGGAACAAATGAAAAATTTTGTGGAATGTCACTACTCAATTTGAAAAACAAAACATTCCAAGAAACCTCTTCGGGGAAGAAAAGCTTTCGATCATCAGATTCACACACGGCCTTTAACCTTAAAACTCACAATTCCTTAAAAATTGACAAAAATATACGATTTCACTGACCAATAATGAAACACACTATAATAACATAATAACATCCGTGTATAACTAATAATGGGAAGATGATTCAATCAATTTAAATAAGATAAATGATACTGTCTGAAATTATTTCTTGATCGCTCAGCGCTTACAAAACTCTCCTCGAGAGATCGAAAAAGACAAGACTACAAGACTGACAACCGACAATTCAGTTCGTTCCTTCCATGTTCAAGGTTCTGTGGTAATCTATGACACTAGAACTCCATTCGCAATCTGAAATGTGAGGCCGTAATCTATCGCGCATGCGGACTAAAGGGAAAGATCTCAGGACTGATTTGTGACAGAAGAACTATACTTACGGTCAGAAATGGAGTGTAGTGCTGAATGATAACACAATAATCGCACTGATCAATAACAATGTAACGAAAAATTTTATTTTCGTTGCTTGACCCCTAAATATGCAACCAATTTGCAATGAGAATTCTATTTGATCATGATTGAAACTATCTTTCTTATTCAATATCTGGCCGTTTTTGAGTCCATTAAATAACCGCCCCAACGTTTGATCATTTTGAGTTTCTGCCGAAAGTTCATCTAGAGTAACCGGTAAAGTTTCTATCTTGGTAATTTCGAAACAATCTATTTCATCATATTGTGTGAGGCAAACTCTTATTGTAACAAACTTAATTTGTAACAATGGCTCACAATCAGTATGTAACACAAATCGTCTACCAAAAAGATAAATGTAAAACTTATTGATGCCCAAAATTATGCTATATGCTTCTTTGTCTATTTGTGAATATTTCTGAATTGTAACGTTTTGGAAGCGAACTGAAGTGGACGTCCTGTACTGTTTGGGTAGGAGTGAGATAATACCGCGCCTACAGCAAATGGGCTTACGTCTGTGGCCAATATTAATGGTAATTCAGGATCAAAGTGTGCCGAAATATCATCCGATTGAATTCCGTCCTTCATGAAGCGAAATGCTTCATTACAGTCATCATTCCATTCGAATTCAACTTCATTTCTCAGGAGATTATTCAAAGGAAATACAATATCACTTAATTTCCTGAAGAAACGTACATAGTAATTAACTGAATCCAAGAAAGCTCTAACTCCACTTTCATTTTTAGGTTGAGGGGCATTTTGTATAGCATCAATTTCAGCTTTGGATTTCTGACTGCCATGTTTATCCCTAACATATCCACAATATTCAATGGAATTCATTCAAATTTACCCTAATATTAAATAAAGATAATTCCGACATCACCAAATCCAACCTTTCAATATGAATTTTATCAGGTGGACCAGTAATTTCAATATCATCCGAGAATACTCTAACCCCTTCAATGTCTTTCAATGTCATTTCAGATTCTCTTTGCCATATTGCGGGAGCACTAGAAATTCCGTATAATAAGCGTGAACATTGAAATAAACCCTTATGCGCATTTATAGTCAAAATTTTTCTATCTTTCGGTCTCACCTCCATTTGTAAGTGAGCCTGGGTGAGATACAATTTGGTAAACTTCGCTCCACCAACCATTGATGAGAAAAGAAAATCTATTGTAGGAAGTGGATGTTCATCAACCAGTAACACTTTATTTAACGTTACTTTGAGAAGCCCGCATATCTTAATCTTGCCATTAGATTTTACAATAGGAACTATAGGTGTTGACCAATCAGAATGATCCACTTTCCTCAAAATACCTCCTTTCACAAGTATCTCTAACACAGTTTCAATTTCTGAAAGTAAAGCAGAAGGAACTGGTCTAGCTTTGAAAAAGATTGGTTTTGCGTCTGCACGTAAATTTAATTCAGCTTCAGTTTAAAGTCTGTTTTTTGCAAAGGTAAGTTTGGAAAAGTGGATAAATATTGATTCTTACTCATCAAACTCACTGCTGCACCACTATCAACCTCAACTTCAACCATCATTATCTTTTCAATCTGATCAGTATCAGCATTACTCCCCTTTCTACACATTCTCCTCAAATGTCCGCGAAGTTACAGAAATCACAAATGGCATTAATTTCATCACATCTATTCGACAAATGTGATTCAGAACCGCATCTCAAACATTTCAAATTGTATTCATTGATGTAGCTAGCAGACTTAAAAGATTTTGAAAGAAACTTAGGAGTATTATCATGTTTGGAAAACTTGGTGCTGGTTGTGCCCAGAATCTTGATCTGATGAATTTCTGAAGCAACGTTTTGATGTGAGCTGGCAGTGTCCCATCGCGATAGTTCCATACTTGTTGCAACATCAACTGCTTCCTCCAGGGTGAACTCCTTTATTTGTATCTTGAATGTTCTCAGCTAGCAAACCGCAGACGAACTTATTTCTGATGGCTTTCTTCAACTTTCTTTCTTATGTTAATATTAAATATTATTTGTGATACTACCCAAAGCTAGATATAAGGGTTTTTACTAACATACTATTTCATACATATTTTTCAACTTACTAATCAGTCACAAACCCCATTCGTCATACCACGCACAAGCTGAAATGAATCAGTTTCTGTGGTTCCTACCTGTTTATTCCCCCCCCCCCCTTCTTTTTGTCCACATGTATCTTTCTGAGAAAGAAATTGTATGCTTATGAATGAATATTATTATTATTATATTATTAGATATTCTCCAAATTGATGAACTGTTAGTTTTTGTAGCGCAGTGACATATTTCCGACATGTTCCACCTTCACGTTGATTTCTCTGATGGAAACGGAATATTTCAGTAATTTCCAAGGGTTCTAGATGATAATATTGAAGCATACAATCTACCAACTCCTCGAAGGTTTTTTTGTGAGGATCCTCTGGTGATAATTCGTCACAAATGATATCATATGATTCAGAACCAACGTAATGTAGTAGATAAGCAACTTGCATGCCTTTTTCTACTTTGAATACTTGGCAGGCACTTTCTGGTCTCTTCACCCACCGATCGAATCGAAATTTACTCACATTGAAGGTTTCAATAGAAAAAAATCTTTCGAATTGTGCTACTGGTTTCTGTTGACATGCTTTTTTGCCCTTGAATCAACTGCTCCACGTGTTTTCGAATATCCTCGTCGCCAATTTGTTATATATCGACTCAATGACGACCAGCGTTGTTGAATGTGATTTTCATTCATATGAATTGCAAAAATCATTTCTGAACAGTTGAATGCCTCCTTTCATAAACATCCCAGGTAACCTAGTGTATTATCGATATATTTATATATATATATATATATATATATATATATATATATATATATATATATATATATATATATATATATATATATTAACCTATTAAACTTCAGCAAACCCGAGATCTTCATCCTAGACCACCGAAGGACGAACCTGAACGCCAAAAAGCTTCCTTTCCATATATTCTACTGATAAAATATATCGAATTCTGACACGACATGACACCCAGAGACACAATCCCTAATGACACCCAAGGAATATATGAAATACCATGTTTTAACTGTCCCAGAACAAACATCGGCCTGACCAACCGACGAGTGTCCTGTAGAGCATATGAACACAAACTAGCAGTCCGTAATTCTGACATAAACTCAGCATCATTTCAACATCATCTAGAAACAGGCCACAAAATAGATTTCAAAAACACCAAAACCGTTGCCACAGCTAAAACCCTCCAAATCAAAGTTACTCGTGAAGCCATTGAAATCGAAAAACGTCCCAACTGTCTCAATGAACGCGACGACTCCCAAAGACTCCTCAATACGTGGAAACCACTTTTGGTACGACATAGTTCCATTTACTCCGACTTGATTACTAACCCGTTCGAACCTCCCATCGACCGGCCGATCCCTGATTCTGCGATAATTACTATTGAACCCGTAAATTCCACCTATATATATATATATAATATCCGATATTAATATCGGACCAAGTCGGATAATGACTGAGGAGAGTCATTATAAATACCAGTTTACGTGGAGAACAGACAATTGAAGTCTTTGCTTGCTCTTGCTTGGTTGCTTCGTAAGGGGAGTGATTGACCAGGACGGTATGGACAGATATTCGTCTCACAGTTCTTGAGAATGAATTCAAAATGGAATTCGAAACGTCGAACAAATCAAAAGATACCTAACGGATAAAACCCAGGAAAATTCATCTTGCATATCGAAGATCCGTGAAAACATCAAATTATACATAATACCTGGATGGGCAGGATGCAGCCTTAATATCGGACCAAGTCGGATAATGACTGGGGAGAGTCATTATAAATACCAGTTCACGTGGAGAACAGACAATTGAAGTCTTTGCTTGCTCTTGCTTGGTTGCTTCGTAAGGGGAGTGATTGACCAGGACGGTATGGACAGATATTCGTCTCACAGTTCTTGAGAATGAATTCAAAATGGAATTCGAAACGTCGAACAAATCAAAAGATACCTAACGGATAAAAACCCAGAAAAATTCATCTTGCAAAAAAAAAATATATATATATATATATATATATATATATATATATATATATATATATATATATGTATATATATAGGGTGACTACTCAAAATGTAAATACAAAACAATTATCAACTAACGAATGAACCCTCCAGAAAAAAGATAAGAAAGCAGGAAGGCTCGAGTATGATGTCATGCGAAGTCCCAATCCACCTATATTTACTGGGAGAGTAGCTCGTTTCCAAGAAATGAAATCAAAATTATTGTGTGTATTTTCGGAATAGGAATTTCTCAGAATATTATCAAATTCATGAATTTGAAGTGTAAACATGTGTCTAGGAATAGCTAGACAGTTTCGCAATTGAAAAAAAGCTACATGATTTGGTAAACTAGAAAATCGAGAAGACATCAAACGAAGCGATTGGCTTTCAATTTTGATGGTTTCGGAGAGTGTTTTCAGAGAAAGGGGAGAGCCCAGTAATGACCAATGATTTTTCTAGGAGTTTTCAAATTGGGGGCTACTTTATGGAATTATGAAAATTAACTTGATATATTGTTGAAAAAACTGGAATCAATTCACATTGCTCAAAGTCAGTTTCAAATCTCCAGCAATAGAGCCATCATCAAGATACCAACAGTTGAATTCGCAATTGACGTTCTTGGTTATCTTTTCTGATGATAGGGAGAATAAAGCTGGACCTAGTGAAGCGCCTTGTTGTTCACCTGTCTCCGATTCTATCAGATATTCACCAAACATCAGGTTAGATGAAGAACTATAACATTGATGGAGGAATGGGTGAATGCTCGAATAACTGATTCTCACCTTCTGCAACATTACTGTTCTGTCTATAGTGTTGAAGGCATTGCTGAAGTCTAATTTGAGAAATACAGAAGACGATTGTGGGTGTTGATCAATATATAGTGGAGCTGCAGGAGCGACTGCCTCGCAACCTTCAGATGCACCAAAATCAAATTGAGGAGGACGTAGTCTCTGTCCGAGATCATCACAAATTTTGAAACAACAAATTTCTGCTGCTAGACGACGATAAAATGTGCCAACTGCTATTGGACGAATCCCCCTACATTTTTCATTCAAAGCGCAGAGTGATGCAATTTTCCAGAGATGATGATACGGAATACTCCGGAACTATAAGCAAGCATATCTTGTATATGGCATGGTCGAATAGAGTTTAAACCACTGGCTGAACTTGAAAGATTTAACTGTACTAGAACATCCTCCTCTGTAAGTTGATAAAACCAAATGTGACAGGATATCTGCATCTTCGAACTATTCAGCAGAAGCGAAAGGAGATGGACTCACTTTGGGATGCTCATATTGTCATACCGGAAAAGTATTTTCGTCATTACTCGAAACTGTATCTTCGCAACAGAGAAATCTTACAGCTGAGGAAAGATCGCCAACAGAAATTTTGGAAAGAACTAGTTTGGACACATCAAATGTTTCATTATTAGCGTGGTGGAGCTTCGATATCATTGGAAGTTCATTATATGCCGATGTCATTGTTTTAATATTGTTTTTGATAATTGAAGTGACAGAAATTTTCTGATTCTCATTCATGTTGAGTGAAGCCGAAGCATAATAAAGAAAACAATGGGTTTTTCCAGCTTGTGTATGAGTTACTTTCGATGCAGTCGTCAATAATATCACAGAGGGCAGATGCCACACAAATTTGAGCTACTTTTGAAATTTCTCTGATCGCTGCAACTGACGATTTGAGGATTTTGATAAGTGATTATGAAGCGGTAATCCACCCATGGAACTCGGTGAACCATGATCATCAATATGACGAGAAATTTCATTCGATTTGTGTATTTTCCCAATGTGGATGTTCAGACCATTCGGAGATTTGAATGAAATATTGCAGATTTTGCATGTTGTTGATTCTAAATTTGATTTTTCATTAGCATTGAACTTGAAGGATATGGTTTGTTTGTTTGTTTTTTATTTCCACCAAAACAACAAGTATATGGAAAGTAAGGTGTACAATATTCAGTATGACATTATAATGAAATGGAATTGGATTATGAGTAGACTTGGTAAAATTCATTTATATTATAAAAACATGTTCGAGGAGGAGGGATTTCAATTTTTGCTTGAATATTTTAATATTATTCAGACCTGTGATTGTGGTAGGGAGACATCTGTAGATTTTGGTTCCTGTATAAAAAATATTATTCCGGTTTATATTCATTTTGAAGTTCGGTAGAATGTACGAATCTTCATTTCGGGTATCATAGTCGTGAATGTCAGAATGAGTTACCAAGATATTTTTGTTTTTGAAAATCATCATGCTAACTTTGTATATGTATAGATTGGTAACTGACATAATTCTTAGATCATTGAAGTACTGCCTACACGAGTCATATTTCTTCAAACCACATAAGCAACGGATAGCTCGTTTTTGAAGCAAAAATGTGCTCTCAGCGAGGCTACAATTGTGGTGAAATGTCATCCAATCTGTCTTCTTGAAAAATTCGTTGAATGGAATTTCTTCGAATGTACCTATATGTTGTCCAATAGATTGACCAATGAACATTTCTTTTCAAATTATACTGCTCCGAATTTGAGCGTAGTATCATCGCGTCAGGTTGAATGGATATTTCACTTTAAGATTTGGCGTTTTCAGATACTTGACGTTCCTTCTGAGGGTATTGAATTTCTCATTGTAGCTTCGAAATATTTTGGGATTACAAATTTCTCAGAAGAAGTATTAATAACTCTTGGTTCCCCTCGAATTTGATTGTTGGATAATTCTCCAGTTCCTACAGAAAAAGTTTTCAAGGATTTTGTTGAAAAACATGAGATCCCTAAAATTTGATACAATTGTAGATATTTCCACAAAATAGTCCAACAGAAAAACCTAATCGTGCAATTGGAACAGCTATAAGGTCTTTCATTAAAGATTCTCAAAAACAATGGGACAAGAAAATTTTGCAAATTCAACATGCAAATAATTCTGACATTCATGAAGTGAACAACCTGAAAATTCCACAGTGAGCATAAATCAATATGACCTACACGCCTGAAATATTTCAGACGATGCGGCGTTGTCGCTTCTACTATAAAGTAGCGGCTTCTTTGATTTTTCAAATGGAACACCCCGTATATAATACCATATCATGATTCATTATCACTTTGTCAACAACTTTCTATACTATTACCCTATTACCGTTTAGAGAATATAAACTAATTTCGATATTTTTTTTACCAAACTTGAACTTTTATAAATGCCGATATTCTTGTACTCTCTTGCACTGAAACGATCAAATTTGAAATGGAGTGGATTGATACTATGAGGTTCTTCACTCCGGGTCATACTTTCATTTGCCTCATATACGGGATCATCAAAAAATGCAGATACTTAGATCTGATGAAAAAATGAGTGGAACTCAATTTTTTTTAATGGAACACCCTGTATATTTCAACTATTTTGAGCTCTACTTTCAATTTCAGATTGACTTTGTTCAGATAATACTACTTCTATTTTGAACCGTTTTCGAGAATAACTGTTTCGAACGGAAACTGACGTGGTTTTCTTGCTCGTTTTCTTCAATTCATCACTTATTTTGGATATTCAAAATTTTTTTAACTAAGTAATATTTCTGTTTGATCCAGTTTTTCAACTGTCTCAGGTCAGTCAATCCGAATTTGGTATGTACCTACTTTAGAAAAAGTTACAATTTGTATACATTGAGGTATTGGTCCCAAACGTACAACATTGCATTAATATTATTTAATAGTGTGCTCTGGAGGAATGAATAAACGTCAGACTTTCGTTGGTGGTTTTGACTGATTGTGATAGCTACCGATAATAATAGAATGATGTCAGGATTAGGTTACAGTAATGAAGATTTCTTGAATTTATTAATGATTTATGGTAAGTGTAATAGAATTTCAAGTAGAACAACTGTAGGTTGAATGGAACCTTCCGTCCAAAAATCATTCGTAAGAAGACTAAAGTGGATGATGATGACAATGGTATAACAGTTTTGGGATACTTTCATGCATTTCCAAATGCTTCTCTGCACGAGGCTGAAAGGGAGATAGGTATACCCTACGTGACGATTTGTCGAATTCTTAATAAGCATAAATGGCATCCATGGTTTTTTGTCAAGACTCAAGAGGATGAACATTTCCTTGACAATATCATATAGACAGATGAGGCCTACTTCATAAAAAATCGAGTTTTCAATAGACACAACAGTCATTATTGGGAGCCAGAAAATCCCCACGTTTTCCGCAAACGGGGTTTTCAAGAAAGATGACAATTCAATGTTTTTTGTGCCATAAAGAATGGGTCAATTTTTTATATCCTGTTTTATGATGATAATTTGAATACATCAAAATATGAAGATTTACTGAGGAATGGAATTCAAATGATTTCAAAGAAGGACCAGGAAGAGAACGTGTATGGTACCAAATGGATGGTGCTTCACCCCATAACATTCATTCAGTCAGCGAAGCTTTAACTGAAATCTTCGAAGACTGATGAATTGGTAATAATGGACTTTCTCGTTGGCCTCCCAGAACACCAGATGGCAATCCATTAGATCATTTCGTGTCGGGTTTCAATAAAAATATGGTTCACTCTACTACAATAACAACAATGGAAGATATGAAATCGAGACTTACAACTGCTTTCAATAGTTCGACGCTACACATGACAATCTTTTGAAGAGATTATATGTTTGTTCAGGTAGAGGTGGAGATGTGTTTGAAAATATTCTGAAATACACTGACGATTAAATTAACTCATTCATTTATGGGTTCATTATTTTCAGTTCGTGTTTCAGCGTTAATAAAACTATTGTTCAAAGAGAAGTTTCATTCGATGGTTGAAGAGTATTTTGATAATCATATTTCCATTGTATTATCTGTGACTAATTGAGAAACATCAAATGAAATCTGTTTTACAGAAATGAGTGATGAACAAGGAAACCTAGTCAACTTCCGTTTGAAACAGTTTATCTCGGAAACGGTTCGGAATCCAAATAGAACAAAGTCAATCTGAAATTGAATGTAGAGCTCAAAATTGTTTGAATATACAGGGTGTTCCATTTGAAAAAAATGAGTATCACTCATTATTCTATGAGATCAAAGTATCTGCATTTTCTGAAGACCCTGTCTGAGGCAAATGAAAATATGACTCGGAGTGGAGATCCTCATAGTATCACTCCACTCCATTTCAAGTTTGATCGTTCTAGTGCAAGGGAATTCAAGATTATCAGCATTTATAAAATTTCATGTTTGGTAAAAAAAATATCGAAAGTAATTTATATCTACTAAACGGTAATAGATAGGGATAGGAAAATAGTATATGAATTTGTTGACAAGGTATAATGAATCATAATATGATATTATATACGGGGTGTTCCATTTGAAGAATCAAAGAAGCCGCTACTTTATAGTAGAAGCGACAACGCCGCATCGTCTTAAATATTTTAGGCGTGTAGGTCATATTGATTTATGCTTACTGTGGAATTTTCATGTTGATCCGTTGAATAGTTTATCAGAAACGGCTAATTTACGCCTATCATGGAAAGCCCTGTATAGTTATTGTCCCCTGTATATAATATTCGAGATAATAGATGTTTTTGTGTGAGGTTGTAAAGGAGTACACTTTGATATGGAGCTTCGCTGCTGAGTTTCAGTGGACGACTGGCCTATCATTGTGTGTTATGTGGTACTTCAGTTCTTACTGTAGGCTTGTACCCATCAGAATGTTTGAGAATTCATCATGAGAATGTTTTTGATATGGAGCGTCGCTGTTGAATTCCAGTGAACGACTGGCCTGTTGGACAGTTTCAGTGAATAGTATTTGAACTTGCTTGATGAGTATGATATAATGTATATAGGTTTTGGTAGTATCATCGTATATATAGTATGATGAGACCTTTCCGATAGAATTTTTCTAGATTTAGGGATGGTACACTTGGATGTGGTTTGTCATCAAGGTTCCAAACTGCCCAATCTTCTGTGCATTTCAATGTCATTCATTTTGGATATGTTTGTGGAGTACTCCTGAAGGAAGTCTAGGGATGGACCCGTCTTCAGTGAAATTCGAATTGATTCTTAACCTTCCTGAATCAAGTGGTATTTGTGTTGAACACATTTCAGTTGTGGTGGTATCCAAATTATCACTATGGAATTGAAGAAAATCCTGTGTCTGTTTACTGATGAGTAGTAAAGCCCAAAGTTTCTCTAGATCCGTCGAGATCGAATATTTTTTCGAATCAGTATATTTTTGTACTTACATTATTACGTCGAAAAGCAGCCAATATTTGACTGTTTTGCCTTTCAATCAAGTTTATCATTATAAATTTATTATTTCATGTTGTATCATTGCTCAGTTGGTAACTGTGTTACCATATTATGAGGGAATTATGGACAACGATCATGAATGGTTCAATGATTGTCTGTATGTCGTAGGTTATGTAAATGAGCCATGAAAAATGTATAAATATATAGTATTATTGTTCAATTGGTAACTAGTGTGTTACAAAATCAAGAGGAAATCATTAAAAACCATCCTTGGTGGGTTCAATAATTGCCTGTAAATATTATTCTGATATAAAAAGAAATCCCGAGACATTTATTGAACGTTAACCTGTGATTGTTGTGATATAAGAAGATGCACAAATGAAATGAAAAATATGATATGATCTGCTGAGATATAAGTTGAATGAGTTGGAGAGGTATTACTCGCGTAGACCTTATTACTCACTTCGAAATATTTCGAGAGGCAATAAACTTAATAAGCTAATTTGAGAATGAAAATGAAACAGTCGAGTACAAAAATAGAACAAGATTTATTCAACAACAAAAATGGTACATGCAATAAGGAAGGATACTCACATCGATATTGGATGCATCTTAGGCAGGGGTGAGATGTGCGGATCTTTCAGAAATAGTCAGCGAGGTGATCGGTCTGGTTACTTGGCACACCGGCCACCAACCCCCCGCGCTCATTCCCTATTTTCTGGTGGTCGCAAAAAAGTAGTTTCCGCTGACTTCTGATTCATCAGCAGTGACCCACTCTTTTGTTTTCGTGACCTTAGTCATTTTAACCTGTTGTATCAGATTATTTCACCTCTGATGAACTGAAATGTTTTCTTATAGGAAATGAGCTGCGTTGTGGAATTCTTGAATGATATTAATAATGATGGTTAGGAAGTATGACACTTTCTACATTCGACACATCTCCCCTTCCGCTGGAATTTGGACCCCAGATTCAGAGGTTAAAATACATTCATGTGAGTATCTGGCGAAACCTCAAATCATTTAATTTGCTCAATTGAAAAAATACATCGAAATCATTCAATAATCATAACAAGCAATACTGTACATGAACAGAACTGACGAAACAAAACTATTGGACCCCTTATCTAATTGATGATATAGTCGATGATACTATCAGCTATCACCCGAACAGAACATTCGATAAAAGGATGAAAGATACCCCAATGAAAATAACTCCACAAGTTCGATTAGGAAGAAAGGTAGATAAAAATGTGATTAGTAAAAATAATGTTCGATGATTCGGTTCTAAAGTTGAACCACACACTTAGTTCACACCCTCGTATCATGTTCCTAACTGCAACCACTGGAAAGGTAGCCGGTTGTGAAAGTTCATGCTGTGAGGGAAGTTTGCTACTAGCGAACGCATGCAGTGTGGTGGACCGCTCAATGTTTGCGCCGTTCAGCCATCGTGCCGGGGGATTTCAGTTCGAAGCCTCGATTTGTTTCTTCTTGTACTCAGCATCTCGGTACTCATCATCTTGGTACTCAGCATCTTCGTACTCTGTACTCAGAATTTCTGTACCGTATATCTCGGAATCTCGGTAGTCAGCATCTCGGTACTCAGCATCTCATTTCTCAGCATCATCGGATACAAGTTACGAAAAATAACATCGGTGATTCAGAAGCATAGGTTGTTTCGAGCCAGAACACAACAGTACAGGATATGTTACCCTCGTTATCCCAAACGAAGAAGACAATATTGTAAGCGTCGCAAAAAGTTACTCCAAGGGAAAAAAATACCCAAGCTAACCCAAATCGCGAAGCATTAAAATGGCAGAAATAACCTTAACGGAGAGTTTGACAAGCCAGAAGGATACTGAATTCGACAATTTGGTCTGAGATTTACCCAAACCTGGTACAACACAAAATTCTGACCAACCCATAGTCCACGGAACTGGAAAAAATCAATCCGAATAAAAAGGAAGCAATCAGAAAAATCTAAAATCAACGAGAAATCACAAGCTGAATAAGGCAAAATACTTGAAGATTATATAATACAACCGAACAGGGAATACAGAGTTCCGTTCGGTGGTTATCCGATACGTATACTGCTAATATTGTTTTTAATTTCTGGTTGACTCTTTCGGTAGGAACTTCAACTTTGTAATTTACACCAACCAGACCTACCGAAAACAGTTTGTGTAGCGCCTGAATCTAAAAGACCTACGAAATTTTTGTTAGAAATGGAAACCCTCAGGTACGGTCTTGGATCGTTATTCACTGAATTGAAAAGACTATCGATTCGACTCTTTTTATATTGAATCTTCACAAAATATAACAAAGATTCCCAGGACGCATCTGAAGGGCCCGGATTAAGACGATTACTTATGACCGACGACCGGACGAGCGGCGATCTCGTTTTCCGTTTTTTGAACACTCACATGTATACTTGGTACCCTTTTTTTCTCCACATCGATAACAGAATAACTCTTCCCTAGGCACATTACATTTGGTAAAACTTTGACATTTCCCCTGGCAATTCCAACATTGTATACTTTTCACATCCGCGTGGTTATTTCTCGAGAAACTAGTTCGACCTGCTCTCTTATCTAGGTTCTCTGAGGTACAAGGAACTTCAAAAGCTAAATCAGGTTCGAGTAAACTTAACTTACCTTCCGTAAATCCCGAATTCTTTGCCTTCATCGACATTTTCCGCGAACATTCCAATTTCTTACAAAGGTTCTTCAGTTCACTGACTGTTGAAAAATCTGCAAGTCCTTGTTCATCAATATAGTACGGTTCTATTATGCGTCGCAAAAGTTTCAACCGCTCTGAGTCGGACAAAGGATGAGGAAATCTGTTGAATATATTCGAAATACGCACGAAAAACTCTCCAACGGGTTCAAATTCACTCTGATTGCTACGCCTCATTCCTTCCAAGAAATCGGTCTGAAGATCACCTGGAAGGAATTCAGCTCTAAATTGGTCAATAAACTCCCCCCAAGAAGTGATTTAATTTTTAACCAAACGGTACCAACTTTTCGCTCTTCCTTCTAATGAATATATTACTCCACAGTTGAGTTCACCGTCGGAAACTCCTCGCGAAATCTTATACTCCTCTACTAATTCTAAAAAAGCACTAACGCTCAATGTGCCACGAGCACCTGTCAATTGATTATTCTACTTATGGATAGGTACAGCCCCTCTCGAAACCGTAGATGGATTGGAGCTGGTGGTATTCGCAGGAACTGCTATGATCATTGCAATAGAACTATCATCGATTCCATGCAATTCTTTATCGAATGCGACTTCGAAAGTACTCAACTGGTCTGACAAATTTGTTTCACTAGCCTTCGAAGGATCATCTAGCGGTTTGAGTCTACTCAAACGGGGAAAAAATGTTTCAGCTTGATTTCAACGTTTTTACATTCAGTTGCATGGAAGGAACGGGATTCATGAGAAGTTACGTAAGATTTCAACTCAACTACTTTCTTATTTCAATTGTCTAGTTCAAGAGTTATGTCAATTTCCAAAGTATCAGGTATTGCTATCAAACTACCAAATGTCTTATTTTGCATTATGTCTTTCAATCGTTAACGCATAGAAAGTACCGTTTCAGATTCTAAATTCGTAAAGCCTCTTTTGTTCAATTCATATTCCAACTCATCTCTCACAAGTCTCGATAAACCCATCTTGAAAGAAATGAACGAATTACGAAAGTAATGAACAAGCAAACTGATAACCTCAACTTAAAAAAATATGCCACACGTTTAAGGCGCCGATTACCATCACATAAAATTCAAATTGAGAAAAAATATATGTACTATATCTATAAGAGAAATTTATTACTTATTAAAAAATGTATAAGGGCGCCAAGTGGTTCCTTGGGCACCTACTAGCCTAAACCTGAAACGAAACCACTAAACAATCCAGATTCGCGGAAGGTGTAATGTATAGAATTACCCTACAGATAAATTTTACCGCTTAAGTTTCTATCAGGGCGAAATGTAAATATAAAAAAACGACAGGGACAAGAATAAAACCGTTGAACGTTTGCTTCCCCCAAAAATATGCTTGGTCAACAGATTTATCATTCACTTCTACACTACCTACGAAACGCTTATACAACGAAAAAGACAAAACTATTCGTGAACACCTATTCAGTGAAGTTCATTGCTTTCGTAAAACAAAAATGCCAGAAGGCCACCAAATTAACACCACAAATAAATTCTCTATTGGTACTTATCTAGCTGCTAGTGATGTGTAGACTCCTATAGCTCGATACTCAACAAGTTCATGAAAAGTTCCTAATTCCACGTTCATACGGTCGATATAGGAATACCACCTTCCAGATGATTTCTGAAATTTGCGGTTCAGTCGCTAAGTACTCGGCAATAAGTTTCAAAAAGGTCTGAACCCATCCACCTCGCTGTGTTCGCAAAGATAGCACTGTTCAGGCAAAGTTTCCATTTACCATATCGAAAAAAATCTAAAAAAGGTATTTTCGTAAATGAATAATTTCACGAAACAACTGCGCCAGAAGAAAATCTGGAGAGACAAAATCAACGCTTACCCCCCATGCTCGACTGCCTCAACATTGCCGGAGATGTTTTTGAACGGTCCGGAAGAAATAATTATTTCGACAATTCATCTCAATCGATAATGAGGAAATTGCAAGGTCGCTCCACATCAGATTTACTCAAATACAATATCGCAACAAGGCACAGCAGGTTTATATCCGTCAAAAGACCTAATTTCACATTAGAAAACCAGAATTTGACTAAAATCAACTCTTCCGAACGTTATCTTTCAGTTTCTGCCGTGAATGCCACCGAGCGGATGGACGGTGAAAAGGAATGTTTTCTTATTAAAAAAAATCACGAGTCGGCTGTCTGTTCGATTGAAACTATCTATAGGGTGTTTCACAAGTAGAGTTTTCCATATAAGGTGAATAATTCAATTATTTGCAAATAATTGTAACAAGGCATGCGAATAAGTTCAATATTTGAACCGCTAAGCCAACGAGTCGTGTTGATAGTAAGAGGTGGAATGTGACTGTATTGTTACCAGGTGGTTCGAGACGGTGCGATTGGGGTGCATCGATATAGAAATTAATTCGAATTGAATATAGGGCATTAAAAAAGAATTGTCAATAGGTATGGTCCGAGCCTCTCTCTGGTAATCTGCTGCCGGAATACTCAATAGATCAACTATCGAAAAACTGAAAAACTAGGACGGAAGACCATTCAAAACCCAAAGAATTAGTGACACTACCTTTCACCAAAAGAGTCACCGACAAAATCGGAAGACTAATGAGAAAACAGAATATATGAACCGTCTTGAAACCTCAAAGGACCATTTCGTCCTGCTTACCGAGACCAAAGGACATGATTCCTCTCGGAAACCGAGGAGTATATAGCATCACAAGCAATATATTGGCCATACGAATAGAAGAATGTCAGCTAGAGTGCATGAACACAAAAATAGCATAAGGACAGAAAAATCTTCCGCCCTCTTTCAACACCACCACCAGACGGGTCACAAAATACATTTCGAGGCAGCAAAGGAAATAGCGCAGGTGAACATTTCAGAACACGCCAAATTATGGAAGCCATTGAGATAGAAAAACAAAGAGAAATGAACAAACGAGACGACTCTCAAAATATACCAAATGTCTAGAGGGCCCTCATCAACTAAAAGAAAAACAGTTCAGAAAATGATCCTTTGGTGGATGCAGGTGGACACAAACCAGACCGACCATTATCACCTGAACAGTCATTAGCCAAAGGTTCGACGAACATAATTGACCCGATGGCTGATGGAACGGATCATATCGGCTACAATTCACGACCAAAAAACTATTCAAAAACTGGCAGAAGTTTTTCGAACAACAGTTGCTGGCACCAAGTAGGAGCAGTAACATTCTTGAAAATGCCAACTGAGATGTTGAAAGTCAGTATCGACAAACCAACGGATAAACTCCCAGAATATCAACTTCGCATACTCAAGCATCCGTGAAAACCTTCACCGGAAAAAACGAAGAGTTTCAACGGAAAATTCATAAAGTTCTCATAGATTTGAGATTCTGGAATACCTCTATTATAAGTGAGCAGGACACAATCAAATACGATCCAGAGCGAAATATTTGCAGAATACAAATGAACCGCAAGAATAATTCCATGGTATGTTGGAACGCCGCCGTCCAGAATTAGTGGGTTCAAAACAATTCTGGCAAATTATGATCATGAATGATATCTTTACTCACATCATCTGATTCCAAATTTTCTTTGATTTTCACAATTCCGGAATATTCAGTTCGAACAGCTGTCAACTATTCACCCCCAGATATTTTCATGTTGATATCTGCTTGTGATGTTTCGTTTGTTTTTCGCGGATTATCACTTATAAAGCATCTATAGTGAATACAATTTAAAAACTGTTGCACGTCATCGTGACGACATAAAATCAACGCAGTGGCACCAATCCATTAATGGAAATGCATTGGAACGTTTACATTGAATTTAAAATTTGGCGCCTGTTTTCTTTGATATTAATTTGGCTGCAATCTCCATGTTGCCGCACTTCATTTGAAATTTGTTTTTATCAACTGACAATTGTTTGTCAAAGTGACAATTCTGTGTTTGGGTACATTTACGATATTGAAATCCAAAAAAAAGTGTATTTTGAGCATTCCCCAGCAAGAGCGCTGCCAAGAGTTTGTTGCATCTTTGATAGACTATTTCGAAAGAGAACGCGATAATAATGGACCTTTGCTTCCTTTAACGGCTGTTAGAGAGGTGAACTAAGTATAATATAGTGAATTTTATTCGTAATCTACGGTCAGATATTCATTTTTAGCGTGTGGCAGCAGCCTTTAACTTAAGTATGTATACTGTGAGTGCGATTTCCCGAAAGAAAAAAAAATGAAGCTCTCAAATCACCTCGAAAACGTAAAACCACCAAGAGGATTACGAATACCTCACTACTAGATACAGGTGCTATTCGTAACACGATTTATACCATGTACGAGCGCAGTATTTGAAGTTTACAAATTGGATATACCTAGGTATTCAATAGATATGATTTTAATCTTCAGGACAGCATATAACTCTAAGTTCCCTCTTGGAAAAATTACGCGAGAAAGAACTATTTCACGGATGCCGTATGTCACTATGCAGTCTACTGAAAGAGATTGGTTTCAAATGGAAAAAGGATGATACTAGACGGGGACTTTTGGAACTCAGCAATATTGCACTGAAACGTGTTGATTTTTTGAGGTCATATATTGAAAATTAAGAAGAATCTCTGTATAAATTTGTGTTCCTTGATGAGACCTGGATTTTTAAGGATGGTACCATCCGTGGCAAGATGATAATGTCAAAAGTGTTAAGACGACTGAAGTCAATGGAAAAAGGTAGGTGACACATCATGAACACATATTCGCATGAGATTTGAATGAAAATATTCTTTTTAGACATATAATACTTCACGCAGGTAATGAGGACGGATTCATTGAAGGCGCTGAACTTGTTTTTTCATCGAAATCCCAAAATGATGATTACCATGGCGAATTGTATTCAAGCAATTTTTTACATTGGTTTGAATATCAATTATTGTACAACTTGACTGAACCGTCTTTGATCATTATGGACAATGCTCCATACCACAACGTACTTTTGACGAAAATACCTAATTCATCGTGGAAAAAAGCAGACATTCAAGACTGGTTATTCAATAATAACATAGAATTTTGTGCTCAGATGCCTAAAAGTGAACTGCTCAGAATTGTGGCACGGTCCACAACTAACACAAACAATGTTCATATTCATATTTTTTTTTAGCAACAAACCGGAATCAATATTCGTAGTAGATCAGTTGGCAGAACAATACGGACATAAAGTTTTACGTCTTCCTCCGTACCACTGCATGTTCAATCCAATTGAACTGATATGGGGAATTTCGAAGTCATATTACAACAAGCACGTAGGTAAAGGAGGTACTTCGATAAAACATACAGAGAATGAAATAAGAAAATGCTTTGATAGAGAGCATTTATTCGACCGGCAAGAGATACAACCCATCACTATAAATATCGGAAATGATAGTGAATCCAGCAGCTACGATTCTGATTGATAGAAATTTGAATAAATCACCCTCAGAACAGCATTAATTTCAATCATTTTCAATCATTTAGTTCATGAATTGATTCGAAACAGATATTTATCATTTAAGTTATGCAACATTATTCATCAATTACTAATTTTAATTATTTTCCCATATTCCATAATTCTATTACAATCTGGCTACAGTGTACTTCAAAATTTAACCACGCCCTTGATGACGTGCAACAGTTTTTGAATTGTATGAGCTATACGTGACTCATTTGATCACCTGGTTCGTGAATAATCTGAGATTTGCATTCCTGTGAGCAAAGGCCCATCTTCCAACGCGTGGATTCATTTATTTTTCTCTATTATAGTACAAACAGCATTACCGTCGATTTCAATAATGAATTCTGTACCCGATTAATGATGAATAAATGAAACTCGTTCGTCGGCTGTTGAATTATACTGGCTGCTTTTCCTTTTCAGTTTGAATATAAGTTCAGGACCATTGTGAAGAAGTATTTTCGAGTTCATTCCGAGCAATAGTATCAGTTGAATTATAATCCCGTCTCAAACATGGTCCACAATATTTAATCAATCTGTAACCGAATCCGACTTCAGGAATGGTACAATAAATATTTCTCGACTCACCTCTTTTACAAAAATTATAATACTTGGTTCTTTACCTCCAACCAATTTCTTTTTTCGTGTCTACATTTCTTGTTCGCAACTGCTAAATGTAGTTGAGGAACTCGTTGAACTTTAAGACTCGGAGGAAAACGATATTATTCAATGTTTTGTTGGTCGCAGGGCAGCCATCCCACAATGGAGAACGAAGGAAAAGAAAGAAAAAATATTATCCCTCTTCTGATATGTCAAGAATGACTCTCGTGAGCAACAATCAAACACTATAAATACAGATCTATAACACTTTCATTCGACTACACCTCAACAATCTCAGTTTAGGACTGCCTCACTCAAATCCAGCCCACCCAACAGAAATGTCTCATCACCTCATCACTGCATGATGACAGCTATCACATATTATACCTAACATTATATAGTTGTCCAAATATCTGATACATTTTGGAGGATAGCCGAAATTATTTTTTAATAATTTGATATGTATAGATCACCTCAATTTTTTTTAATGAAGTCTTTTGGTTCATTATGATAGAAAATAGATACATACCTTCATCATATGATGGAGAATAAACTTCAAGCATAATGTAGCCTTACTATACTCGAGATATGTCTTTTTCATCCTATTGGGATGAACGCTCTTGTTTACAGTTGAATGTAGATCAACATCACAAATCTCAATCCCAAATTACTTTCTTTGTGAAATAACCTACTCATCATGAATATTCCAAGGAAGAATTCAACGCAGAAAACCCTTTGGTCTCGGGATCTTTTTCGATTATGTACTAAAATTCTCAATGAACTGTCTCACGCGAATGCGAACTCACACCCGCTGACAGCCTACGGTTTCGCGGTTTCTTGTAGTTTAGCTGCTGTACTTTATTCATGTATTATTATTTTTACCATTTCAGAAATGAACATCATATTTGAATTTGGAAAATGATTTGTACTTGAAAATTCAGCCACACCTACAAAAAAAAGAGATATATCCTTTGAAAACGAAAATAAAACTCAGTCTCAGATAGTCTTGTTTCTTTATTATTATTATTCTCCAAATATAACTGGAACTTGATTGTGGTAGGTATAGCAATGTATTCTTGTTCCCACATGATATCAGTGTAATGTCAACGGTGAAGATAGGGTGCATTTCCTGTGACACAACTCTTGATATCACTTATGCCAGTTTCACAGACATAGTTGTAAAGGATATCGTTTTCGATATTGAAAAAATATTTGGAAATTTTCAATAAAATATTCTCCATGATTCCTTTCAGGATCAATGGTTTTGACATGCATCTTTGTTCTCACTGAGATACATAGAAACCTTCTAGTCCTTCCATTCACAGTGAAATTTTAGTGAGAAACTCACGACCCACTTGATAAATGCAGTTTTTTCATTACCATTACGTTGTTACAAGCAATAGTTGATTATCATTCTTATCTACAACGATTCAAATACGACTTCTAAATGGATTGTTTTGGATGACAATATTCATAATTCATACAGCATTGATTTGAAATTCACCTAATATCATTTTTCTCGTGGCAGCATCATCAAGCAACAAACCCTATTCGTACTACTGATGTGGGAGGTACATTGATATTCTATTCATAAAAGTTAAAAAAATACTTTATTCAAATATATAAATAACAGGTTATCAAAACTAAAATCATACACAGAATTCCATATCTATCTAATTTGTTGAGAGAAATAGTCTTCACTATATTCAACTGATTCACATAATCGTTTTATTGGTACTATCGGTATCAAATAATAGGTGTCATTGTATCATTATTAAATCCGGACATCGAAGTTATGCAGGTTTCTATCAATATCGAAAAAGGTCAGTATAACATACATGCTATCGCTAGGTTGTTACCATTGACATCAGTGCTACATTAGTCGTAGGTTATTTCTTTGATGATGAGGGGGCCAGATATTTGACTCTTATGACACTTCACCATCGCTAAACACCGTGTTAGACAATTAGTTCTCAGAGGTGTTTTTTGTATAAAAAAGTACTGATCTAGAACTCTGTAACACAAAGCGGATGCAATATCTAGAATGTGGTATGATACAAATCACTGATAAACTTTTATGAACGCGATACTGCATGTTACCAATACGCGGTCAAATAAACGGATTTCGAATAGGTGCCTCAGTTGCGTGTAAGGTGGCTATATACTGGTGTGTTTACTCCATATAAGAGGTTGTCAGCAAATCAGACGACAGGTATGGCCAACTCATCATCATCATCAATAATTGATGATTTAGGCGTAGTAGTACTGCAAAAAATCCGCCAGGTACCGGCACTCTTGCAGTGGAGATGACAATCCTGTGTTGCCACATAATGCACAATGATAGTCGATAAACTATGAAAATATCCAGATCAGTAGAAACACAATGCAAATTTACTGCAACTGAGAAATTATTTTCAAACTACATGGAATAAATAACGCATAAAGTTGAACACAAATTTGGCGCGTTTGGTGTTTTTAATAACCTCACATATCCAGTCCCGATAAATTCTCTACCCTTTTACAAAAACACCAGAATTGGCAACAGCGTGTTCCATGGATCGAGTGATCACGAAAATTAATAGAAATTTTTTATTACTAGCGCTACCTCATGGTCACTGATGAACTACCACGCCTTGTCCACAGGTTCGTCTGAAACAATATCGCAACATTAGAAACACCAGTATATAGACATCTTAGTTGCGTGACTTGGATATCTGTTGTTCTATGAATGTGCGATCGGAGGTGTCGTTATCGACAATTTTCACGAGGCGTACGACTCACCTACCGGCCACCATTTCAGGGTTCTTATTCCTTGCAGGGTGTATCGTGGCGGAAAGCAACAGAAAATACTTCCGAGTGAAATGTCATCTGAGGAGATATCAATTTTGAGGTCAAATCTCAACCACGAGACGTGCTATTGAAATATTCCTTTTTTCCATCGCACGATGGTGCAATGTTCGCCTCGTTAATTCGTGCGATCATGGCGTATTCGCGTTCAACTAGAATGATTTCTGAGTGAACGTACGAATCTTGAATAGATGCCCTAATTGGTGTTTGAGAATAGAATAGAATGCATCGCGCATTCTGCTACTAAGTCAGTATTAGTGGGCAATCCATATCACATGACGAAAAATGGCGGTTGTTGGCACACCAATTAGCATTGGTCATACGAGTATCATTGTGTTGCTAGCTCGTAGGGAATAGATATCGAATATCTGACTATTTTCAGTGTTTAAGTGAACGAGGTTGAAGAGTGATTTTTGAATGGAAAATGATAACCGATCATTACTTATAGAATGGTTAATAGAATGAAGTTGAGATAAATCAATAATGCAGATCCTTATGCATTGAACATTTCTGTGTTGAATTATACAATTGATAGTGTCTCTTCCATGTGACAAAAATATATATTGTTTTGTATTTGGTTTTGAGTCACAGCTCTTATTCCGAAGTGCAGATGAAGGCTCATCAAACTCTGGAGTCTCACTGATATTATGAATCAGTTGGAGTTCTTATTGCTTTCACGAAAACACAAACTTTTGATGGATCACAGGTAGCAGTTGATGTCTCTTTTGTTTTCTGAAACAACACTGGAAGCCTATACTGCAAAATGATGAGCATACTAGGGAGATAAGTTATAATTATAAGGAGACCTTCCAATGATGTGATGTATAATCATAGAATAAACTCAAAGATAAGTAAGACGTTCTCATTGATTGAAATCTGTGTTTTACAGCATAAGGGACACATCTGAATCCAAATTTGTCACTATCTTATCTACAGTAAATGAAAGAGACATTTTTCTTCAGTTCATCTACAATTAGTTGAAACATTCAAAACTGTACATGAAATAACGCAACGAAACACTTTTATCAACATTGACGCTTATGAAACATCCAATCTGCACCAACAGCCGCCAAATCGGTTTTGATTGGACAGGCCTCTGGATTTCCAGATTAATCCATTGATATCGAATAGGTGTTCCAATTGATACTATTCGTGAAGATCGCAAACTGTATAGGGAGGTCAATGATCCCATCTGTTTGAGTGATTTTTGCTTTCAATTAGGACGACATCAATGAACTAAGTATTCTGGTATTGACTAGAATATTTCGATGTTCGTCTATTGTAGAATCGATCACATGTCTGCGTTATAAAAAGAAACAGATCCCACAGTATGACTATTGAACAGATGATTTTTTCAAGAGATATGGAATTTACAAAACACTGCTGATTTTCAGAATCAAATTCAATTTGTTTGCGACCATGATATGTACAATTTTGAAAAATATTTTTTCAACCTCATATTTTTTCGTGACTTGTTTTCTATTGATCATCACCTTGAAATGCATTTATATCATCAACATTATCAATAATCATTCAGTGATCCAGTCGTTTGAACATATATCTGAGAATTATTCTACTGATACCCACCGGATTGTCAGATGAACAAAGCATTCCAATATTTTTCCATTAGTTATTTTGATTAGTTCAAATTATATCGTGCCAACTATCATAGAAGAGAACTGTATAGTCAAACTATACAAGGAGAATACATTCCTCATTTTTTGTGAGATGAAACAGTTTTACGAATGTCTCGAAAAGATATACGACAAAATTATTTCAAGGGGTGATACGTTCTCTATATATGAAAATTCTCCATTGCGAAAACTGAAGATTAAGACGAGGGTATCGGTTCACTTCAGATGAAGATCATTCTGATCATTGTTTCATTGATCGGATTTGTAGGTACGACGAGACAAAGAAGCGGAATTCAGTATCATCTCTTTGATTGTGGTCCTTGGCCTATGAAAACCGTCGTTTTCGTAGCAATCATGACATGGAGTTTGGTCTGAACAGATTTGTCAACATTTGAATACCCATTTGAACGCTTGTGAACAACTGAATTTCGTACGAATTCAATTTCATCAGTTCACATTATTATTATTCTTTTTTTTCTTGATCTTGGATTTGATTTCCCCATCAAGGATTCAGAGATCATTTTCTAGATTCGTCAATATTCATTTTTAAACCTATCATTTTCGGTAACAATAATTTTTACCGTCTGGTGACTCGATAGTCGAGTTTCTGTATGGTAATTTGAATACACGTTCTTATAAAAATAGAACAACAGTCTCATTTCAATGATACCGATAACTGAATATTCAGGGTTCGGCTAAAACTTTGATTTTTGAAAAAAGGCAACTATTCACGCTTTCATTCCTCTGGAACGACAGTAACAATATTTCTTGAGATATGCGTTGTCGACACATATACTGTGATCATTATAACTATCAAGTCTGCTGATATCACCCGACAGAGACAAATTCGAAGTATTGAGATCACCAGAAAAACGAATAGTGGTTTCGAATACTGCTTTGGGGTTCGTTTTGAGCTTGAGCAGCAAAAAAGAGTCGTTCTTGTAGAAAAAGGTTTGAGATACTTTGACATCAAGAATTTTTTCTACAGAATATTTGGCACATTTATGATCACTATTTTTTGAACTAATGATACTGTGGATTTCTCTCAAGACAAAATTCGTTATGGTTTTTTCCAATTTCCTATCTAGTTTTATACTGGAATAACCTGCACAGGTACACCAGTGTTGGGCGATTCCTGCATCTTCGCAGGATCTTTCAGATTCCACATCATCGAATAAAGACTTACACTTGGGACAAGCGTTGCTCGGAGTAACTGTATAATTATGCCTAGAAAGAACAAGAATGTGTTTGAGAGTCAAATGAAGATCGTAAGGGGAGGTTAACTTATGAGAATTGTTCTTGAATGTTTCATATTCTTTCAAATAATTCTGTCTTAACCATTTTGGGAAAGAGACGTAGATGAATGGCAATCTTTCTTCTAACCAACCAGTATCAGTCAGTCTGATATCACCAAACCTCATTCCATGATCACTCAAAAAAATTAGTATACTTCTTTCTGTAACCCCGGCAATGGCTAAATCTTCCAAAAACTCCTTCACCTTATTGTCCATCCCAGAAGGTGAGTTTATTTTATTGTGACTGAAAGAATTCATCCAAAAGAAACCAAAATACGAATATTCTTTGAACGTTATCGAAAAATCTTTGGCAATATTCATAATGCGTTCTCCAGCCGATTCTGGTCCAGTGCAATACGTCATGCCATCCTTGTGTTCTTTTTGCAGTTTTTCAGTAGCTAGAATGTATGGTCTGAAGTAGTAGTCAGAAGGAGGGTTTTTGAAACCTTTTTTTTATAGTTGAAAGTATTTATTGACCCTTCATCTTCTGCATAAGCTGTCACATAACCTAGTTTCTGGAAGTCATACCAAATAATGGAACACTGATCCAATTTTCCAATTCTTCTCGGATTGCAAACACTATATGAGTGGGACTGATTATATCCTGTTAATATAGCCATTAGATTTGGGAATGTATTGTCGTCCATTTTATTATAACCTTTCAGAGATATCCAACCATTATCCTCTACAAATTTGTGAGTATTTGGTAACGATCTTATGAAGTTCAATCGAGAAATGCTATCGATTCCTATAAAAAGGATACTAAATGGTTCCGTAGTATTTTCGAAAAGATCGATCTTCTTCTGAACCTTTTCAGTAATTAGGACTGTAACATGGACATTTTCATATACTATGTGTGAAGCTGAACCTACTTCTTTACATTTCACCAAAACTGGATCACTATGGATGGTGACGTTATTTTGGAACGATTCACATGCAGAAATTCTGAAAAAAAACGTGAAGTAAAGACATCGTACGTGAAATAATGCATTTACGTTTCTCGAGAATATTGAATGTTCTACATCCAGTTTTATTGACCTTTCTCATTATTCATTCGCGAAACATTAATGCATTATAATGCAAGGGCGTAGAATGTGAAGAAATAATTGGTCCTATTCTAGCAGATATAATAAATATTTCCATTGCTCAAGGTATATTTCCAACTCATCATAAAAGAAAGATTATCTCACTTATATTGAAAACTACCGGCCAATATCTTCATTGAGTATTTTCTCGAAGATTATTAAAAAAGTGGTTTCGAATAGGGTTTTGCTTTTTATGAACACCTTTTCGAAAATAACGAATTGCCAGCTTTCGTAGTGGGTTCTCAACAAAAACCGGTACTGTTGACTGAACCCAACATATTCATGACACATTGGATGTTGAAAGCTGTGTGATATCTATAGTTTTCAATTCAACCAGAGCTTTCGACAGCGTTGGGAAAGCTTTTGTATCATTGAAGCTGGACCGCCTAGGTATACGTGGTAAATTTAACTGAAAATGTCATGTCGAATGAATATAGAGGTTGATTTGGGAACACCCCAAGAGGGTGTCCTTGGGTCTTTGATTTTTTCAATATTTATGAACACTCGCCTACATATCCTAAGCAAAGGTGCTAATGTATGCAGATGATACTCATATGACTATCGCTGATCGTTCGAGAAGTAGGTATTTTATCACAAAAAATACAAACTACATTCACGGAATTTGATAATTGGTGCTCTAGAAACAGAATCATAATAAATCTGAACCTTGTGGTCATTTTCTCTTTCAATAATTCTGATATTGTATCTTCCAAGCATGTTGAATTTTGAGGAACCATTTTCGATAGTAACCTGTCTTGAACTGTTCAGACTGAAATTATCTGCAAAAAAACTCAATCGGTGTTATGATTTATTAACGATATCGAAATATATGCTCGATGCTGATACCCTTATAAATGTTCATTATTCTTATGCCCATTATCTTATTGCATATTACGTAATCGTATGAGAACAAGGACAAGAAGAAGAAAGAATTGTCTCACAAAAGAGCATTTGAGGCTTAGGATGGATTCAGACAGATCCGAAATCCGATCGTACGACGATCAGATAGCTTTCTGATTGGTCTAAAATGGTCTGAATTTAAATTTAGATCGTCGTACGATCGAATTTCGGATCTGTCTGAATCCAGCCTTACTTTCAGCACACCATATCGGTTGTCGTGCCGTGATATATTTAAACAAATGAAAATCCCCACTGCAACCTCAATTTATCTATTGAAATTAATAATCGAAAGTGTATTGTGAATAATAAAGATATATAAACCCACGACACTAGGAATAAGAATAATTTTTTACCAACTGAAGTGAATCAAAACTTCTGTCAAAAGTCGCCAGTTATTGGTTGACGATCGTTTAAAACAAATTACCTTTGTATATCGAAGAGAGTAGTACATCTAGTGAAATGTTCAAAATAAGGTTAAAAACAATACTCGTAGAGGAATGTTCTTATAAACCTAATGAGTTTGAAAGATATCTTTCGAATATTTTATTATAATATTTTATCAACTTCGATTTTAGGGTAAGCAAGACATTGTGGAAGTAGAGTATTCAGACCTCCCCCACCACATTGACCTTGAATGACCCAGATGGCGAGTCACCTTGAATGACCTTTGGTGTGTGTACTATCAAGCGCATGCAAGTTTGGCCTTGAAAACCTATGAGTATTGGCATGGTCTAGCCATATATATATTAATACCAATATGGATAATAAGGACAACTGCCGTGAATCCGACAAAAAAGACGATCGCCGGTTTCTTTATACCTATGCGCATGCGCGAGAAAAATACATTTCTCCAATGATACACATACTTCTAATTACCTGTTTCTTTCTAACATGCGTGATTTTCTACCAAGACCGATAGTGGAAATGAATTCCTTATTTCATATGATTGAAACCGGAACATAACCAAAGATTTTAGCGTCTGCGTCTGACAGTTGTTGAAAATATTCATCGAGCCAATTCTTTTTATTGAAGTATCTTCATCGTCTCCTCAATTATCAGTGTTTTATGCGATTAATGTGTTTGAGTTCTTATATTTCACCCATTCTTTTCAAAGTTGGGTTTTTTAGTAGTTGAGAGTATTGTTAGTGTTCGTATATATTTTTTCAACTATGCCCCGACACCCTGCTTCCTGTGCAATAGCAAGAATTCGAGCTCCTGCCATCGGTAAATATGGAATTTAGATGAATTATTATCTTCATATCACACGACTAATATTTCAGGTTTCCAAAAGACCCCGCCCTGAAATTGTTGTGGATGAATATTTGCAATTTGGAAAGTACCGATGACGTTTCCAGCATAAGAATATGTGCAAATAATTTCTCCGAGGACGATTTTTTTACTAAGCCTACAGAAATGGGTTTGAGAACACAGTTGAAACATTTTTGAAAAATATAACTTGCCCTCTGCTTTCACGTTATCCAACATATGCCCCTGCTGCAGTTGGTAAGTGACATAATGAATCTTTTAAAAACTAGTCTATTTTGAAACAAGCTATTTCTGACTAATGGAGGGTAAAGTTTCGTTTATTATTCGGCACCTCATATCTACTATCAACACATCTGATTATTTATGTGATTTTCAAACAGGCATACTGCACTGCAGCCTCAGCCTCATACTGCAACATTGTTCAGCGCATAGAATAAGCATACACTCTTGGACAATTCTAGCCAAGTTCGTTGATTATTCATGCATCGAGTAGAGCGGGTAGAGACTGAGCCGAGATCAGCTGATCACTGCGCATGGAGCTTTAAGATATAAAAGTCGTGTATGTAACATCATAACACATAACCTCATATTTTTGTATTTAATTGTCTTTTTCGAGCAATTTTTGCTTGAATATTTACGAATTTTTCCTTTGACATTCGCCATGCAGATTGTTCATATGAAGGTCATGTTGAATGAAAATGTAGGTAGGTTGAATTTTTATGTTTTCTTTACGATGATGTGTTTATAGGTAGATGAGGTTGATTTCACATTCAGACTTGGCCTGGCATTCCATTCTCCAATGATGAGCATATCAACATTGATACGCTAGTCCGTTGTACTCACTTGGGCAGAGGCTAGAGAAATTGAAATAGTTGCTATTCATGTTATAACCAGTTAGGAAAAATTTCATGTTGTATAATGAACATGATTCCTGCAGTACGAGAAGAAAAACTATGGAAGTGTTCGAAAGGAGTCCAAGTTTCCCAATGCTACACAGAAAAGAATGAACACGCTCTACATCATATCCTTGGGGTATTTAACAATGTATTATGAATGCCTGTGTTAAAGGTAGAACGAGAGAATGAGATATGTTGTTTTGATAAGGGAAAACGAACTGAAAATTATCAACACTAATGTATCACCATTTCAGTGTTTTGAATGGAAGTCAACAGGGATTGCACATATCCTTACTTTAGAACATGTTTACAGGATCTGAAGGTGAAATGGACACCTATGTACAATCTTGGAGAGCTCGAATTGTAATAAACGAAAGGCTTCGAGCTAAGTGAGCGCTCAGAGCTTAATAAATGAACTTAGCTTCTTTTGCTCTCCTTGAAAGATATGAAAACTGAAAAGTGACCTTTGCCATACATGAAAGATTGATTGATGAGTTGTGATAGCACAACTAAAAGGGAATACGGTTGAACTTTGAATTGAATATTTTGATCGACATGTCATTGAGACCAGAACCAATTTTATTTTTCATATTTTTAATAAAGGCTTCCAGTTCTTTCGGGTTGGTTTCATTGAATTGGAAGCTTTCAACAATGTCAATTTTTTTGAGGCAAGACAAGAGTTTTTGTTTCAAAATAAGTTCAGAGTGAGTTTGTCAGCTATAGAGCAGTGGTAGTAGTTCTTTAACAGACCTTTAGATTTGTTGTCCGCCCAATCCATCCTCTTTTTATAGTAAATCTGTTTTGTTACTTATAAGCAATTATCTGTAAATTCCCCTATATTTTTTTTATATTCAAATAAGAATTTTTGATTCGGATGTACATATTTTCTAATGTAATGTGAGAAGTTTCCGTTTCTTGTCAGATTTTTTATTCCATATGAACCAAGGATTTTTCTTTCTTAATTTCAATTTTTGAATGAAAAATGCTTTGTTGAAGTTTCCTACTAATTGATTATGAAATGACTTGAAAGGAAGAGGGTAATGTAAAAAAATGTCCAGTCAGTTTGCTGGCAATGTTGGTAAAATCTGTCCTAATTCTGTTTTCTGAATAAATGTTCAAATTCTTGAATTCCCAATGTATACATCGCAGTGACCTCACAAAAATAATGTCACATTGTTACTTTTTGAAACAATACTGTTATATATATATTTATATATATATATATATATAATATAGCAACTTGATCTTAGAATTTGACCATATTTGCGAATGCTTCAGTTGTGAACGACAAAAATAGACCTCCAGTTCGTCTGTTAGTCTCCAAGCACAAAATTTCAATGTTATTTTTGTTTTCAGTTGTGATCCCAGACAAAGAAGGAAAATACACCAACTGCAACAAAAAACAGACGATATGTTAAAAAACTGAGAGTTCGAAGAAACTTCTGGGACACTTGAAATCAAAGAATTTGATATCTCGTGGTGCTAATGATCATCTGATGGTAATGTAGTGTTTCATTTATCAACAGATATCACCATCACCTGCTACATCATTATGCATAGATTTGTGAGTATGGAATATAGGAGGATGATGGGAAAAGGGTTACAATCCCAATATCAAAAAGGTTATTCATAATTGCAACAGGTATTTTGTGTAGAACAATGATGTGAATATAACGTGTCCAAATAACTTTCAATCTCTATATTGAACAGACATATATAACTAATGTTAAATGTATCACATCATGTTGTTAGACTGCTGCTGCTGATGTATAGAGGTAGAACAATATGTACATCAGGATTTTCAAATCGTATTGTAAAGAATGCGGAGAACAGTAAAAAACGTAAATGAAAAAACTTTTATTTCTTATTTTTCAACAAAGATAACAATCTGTCTACATTACTGAGAAATGCTCGAGTAAGAAAGCCTTCATGGCATATACTACGTACCACACAGAAAAAAATCATATATGAGAAATCTAGAAGTTCAGGACGGTGATTGCAAAATCTGCTGCATCATTCTTTTTATTCGAATAAATTTCTGGATGGTATGAGTTACTTTAAAAATTTCCCCTTTATATGTATAGTAATGATTTGTCTGACTGTTTTTCCGTTTTGTATACAATATGTTGTAGCTTGAGATTATTTTTCAAATGTTTTATTACCATGAATTCAACTAAACATAACATGGTACGAAATTGCGCGATTTTAACTTTTAGTCATTTCAATAAATTTCTCATTCCAATATATGAATTCCAAATTGATACTGAATATGTATTTGAAAATGGTTGTGTGTATAACAGGATTGCCGATCTTTCTTGAATTTATGAAATAGTAATCTTTATTCAAATTACGTACTCATCAATTCTCCAATATCGGCTGTCTCTGGCATCAACCTTTCCTGTCTTTTTAATGAATACCCATCCTTCATATTTGTGAATCCTGCAATTTTTCGACTTCCAAAGATGATGTAACTATTGAGAAATATGAATACAATTTTTCTGAAATTATTGTAGTATTATTTTATAAATAGCTGAACTCTTCCTTTGTGTATTAGAATTAATTAAAATGCTAGATTACATCTGACACCTGCATATCATTCCAAAAGGAATATTCTCATTGATATTCTTGAATTTACTCTTTATGATTTGCAACTAAAAGGTTCTATAAATGAATAATGATTATTTATATATATATATATATATATATATATATATATATATATATATATAATATATCGCCATGCTGATGAGCCCCATAGGGCGAAATTGATGTCCACAGCATGATGTGTCCTGGTCATTTTCAGCCTTTGGCGACATGCACTGGATGAGAGTCATGGCAGAAAAATTCAGTTTCATATATATATATATATATATATATATATATATATATATATATATACATAAATGTAAAATTACATATCAAATTAAATACCAGAAGAAGAAATATAAAAAACCCAAGAAAGTTTATCAAGCCTACTCGAAGCATGGATTGTCGCTTCAGTAATTTACTGTTTAAATTTGGATTCTGTAATCATATAGTTAATCAATCCATATTAATGTATCCTGAACAATGTTCATTATGAGAAATCACTGTACAACACTCACTAGAAATCCAGATCAAATTCTGTATTTAGAAATATGGAGTACTAATTTCACAAGAAAAATTCCTTGCTATCCTGGCAGTTTATTTGGTGGCTACTAGAACAGGCGACTTATTGCATATTCTTTTGGAATGCACATTTTCATATATTTTTCCATTCATGAAAGCGTTCAAGAGAAGCAGAAATACATGCTATATACTCTGATTCTGGCAGATATAGTTTCATTTTTGAGCATTTCATATTTCGTTCACCAATAAGGATTATTCAAAATGAAAACTATTCACACTTAAATCAAATCTACAGTAGCCTGGCAGAATCCTTTTATTCCTCTGCAGTTGTGGATAGATAAAGTGATATGGTGAGTATTATATATGCATGAAAAATATAACTAATCAGTCAATGTTTATAGTATATTTGCTATTCTTTGATGAAGAAACTAGATAATTCGAATGGTATAACAAATACACAACCCTGGCATTTCGTAAAACCCTGGTTTCTTAGGATAATGTTTGTATAATTCTGATTTGCCTACATGATACAAATGTCTTATTTATTTCGTGCATACCACCAACCGACCAAGTGTCCATCTTTTTCCCTGTTTTCTGAGCTTTCAATCACAAGTAACACAACAGAATGAGCATAGTATCTCAACTTTGGCGCTTGATCCTTTTTAGTAAACAATCTTTATTTCAACGAATTTGTTTTTAGCTGAATTCATAGATTTTGAAATTACATTCATAAATGGACATTAAAAATGAGTAACATGAATTTGATACTGAATATTTCAATCAGTGAAACTTAAAGCCTATCAATTTCACACATATTTATGTATTGACCATAATAAGCAGTCATCCTCTTGCAGCAGTTCATTCTCCTATTCGAAATTGATGAAAAAAAAAAAATGAAATTGTCATATGACGTCAAAAATCGCGCATGCGCAAAAAATGAAAGAAACCGGATTGTGGGACTGCAACAGAGATATAACTCGGCTTCACTTAGTTAACATCAGCTCTTATCAGGTATTACTCATATTGGTATTAATATATATATATATGGGTCTAGCTTGAACAGCATTGCCCTTGAATGACATTGACATTGCTGAATCGTTACTAGGCTGGCTGCGATTGAAGAACAAGGAAATATTCTTGTGACATTCGATAACTTCGAGTGTTCCGAATATCGAATGACTTTATGAAATGTCAAATTTAAATTTTTTTCGAACCAATGGAAACTTTTGACCCTATATTCACGTAGAATAGTTTTGACCTAGAAATAACTTTGATCATATCCACTGGATTCAAAACTTCAAGTGAGTGTTTTTCTGTTTTTTTTGTTTTCACGTTTTTCGCTTCTTCAGCATCATTTTCAAATTATTGAATCTCATTTTGGTTGTTTCAGAACTGTCCTCACTACAAATATGTGGATGCACTATTCCTAGTGAATGGTATCCGGAGGCAAAAAAAAATGGATTCTGCTATAGAGAGAATGTCTTGTCGATTGGCTGATTTGAGTTGAGATGCTCTACATGCACCAAATTACGACTGTGGCATATGCTTCCACTCTGAGGTAGTGCGGGAGGTTTTGCAGCTCAGTGAGAAATATTTCTTGGTGTAGCGCTGTTGGATCTCTTTCGTAAGCTTATAATCTGAGCTAACTTGGAACAATTCCTCTCCGATATATACACTCACCCAACACCAAATATCATAGATAAATACCAGCTGGAAAAATCTGAGCCCAACCCACAAATACAGGTGGAAGAGGATGAAGAAATTTGAACCTCGAAGAATGAAATTATTTTACATGAACTATGGATGAACTTCATAGTGGTTATATTTGTTTATATCTTAATGTTTATGGAATTGAAAGACAGAAATGGTATTGAAATATTCTCTTCATTGCCCAAACAAAAACATTCAATAGTGGATAATGATTTACATGTCATTCTTATGATAACCCAATTCGAACAGACCCATTTAAAGCACTATAACACAAAAAAGCATCATGTAAAATGAGTGCATATACTTTGGTATTCGCTGGAAACTTCAATTTACGTGTTTCAAACTCTATTTTGATGTCAACGGTGGATGACTTCATGGAAACTGGTTGGTGTGAGCAGTCAATCACAAATAGGGGGTTACTGCGGACGCTTCCAATATTCATCATCGGTTCACTTATTGCTCTATCATAGTAGCTACGTTGGAAATTCTCATATGCATAGTATGCGGATGAATCTAACTTCTTGTCAAAATCCAACTTCCAACTTTCATATGGAAAGACTTCAGAGTTCAAATGTACTCGTATATCACTTATATCTGAATCTTTGAATTCCGTTGCATCCTTCGATGTAGCGTCGGATTGTGTGGTGTGTTAAAAGCCAATTATAATGAATCGAGGTCTTTTAAGACTGTTGTTTGTTTTCACAGCCCACATATCTGATGACGTTTCACAAAGTAAAGGTAACTCATAAAGATTCCACCAATGATAAGCTACTACCACTTAAGCATTATTGACACTTTTATTGACACGACTCGAAAGTTTCAGTTTTTGACGATCTTCTGGTACAATATGTCTGATTCTCCATTCTATCTTATTGATTTGGAAATTGACCTCAACTTCCCGCATATATGCATTTCCAAATGTTCGTGCAATGATCAAAATAAGCTCTTGCTTAACTTTCAGTTTACCTTTGTTGTAATCTTCAGCAAATCCCTTGAGATACTTCAAAAGGTAATGTACCACTGGATACTTTTCTGGTGGAATGCCGATTATACTTGATCAGTTTGGCTGAGCTCACAACCTATTGATTACAATCAATCAGCATGCTTTCCTCCATATGATATCATAGTTTTCATCGTAGTGTCACTCATTCACCACCCATTTCATAACGAATCTCATCGAACATAAAAGCGGGGGCGTCATTAGAGAGGTAGCATGTCTTGGTGTCATCAGAAGTATCGAACTCTCCTTTGATATAAATGTAACTCTCTGCGATATCAAGTATCAGATCTTGGAAGTTTATTGAAATTCGGATTTCGGCGGAATTATCGAAATATGGTGAGCCATATGGTTTGTATGAAAGCTCATGCAACGAACGGCCGAACACAGGTTTTCCAGTTTCTCACTTGCGGTAAGAGTGGCCATATTGCTTGCTTTTCGGTAACATATCTCCAAACCGATGAGTTTCAGGAATTTTAGGCTATTAGCACTATTCCCATAACTTGATCATTTAGCAGACTCACGTGAAATGAAGTGGTTACGATAATTTCTTCTCTTTTCACATACATCATCACCATTGCCACCACCTTGTATCACACATTGTTCAGGTGAACTCTGTCGTCGTTTGCTGAAGCAGAATCCCATTATCTACGCCAGTTTCACTTTCACCAATTCCAGTTTTATTATAATTTTTCCACCATTGAAATCAATCAACAGCCCATTATCATCCGAGATGCGTAGTGTTGTCGAGATACAGGCGGCCTTCGGGTTTGATTGACATATAATTAATATTTTTTAGTTCATTAGTGAGTTTGCAGCCAGGCTACACGTCGATGACGAATTCAAAAATGCTGTGAACTTCCCACTTTCCATTTAAATATGCTCCAGATGTCACGTTGCAGTCAACATGACGTTACCTTCCAGGTCAGACGTCAATCTATTATTTCGAGAGAGCTTCTAAACTAATCATAATTATATGGAATAAAATGAGAATACTGAAAATGGTACAAAAGTTATCGTTATCAGTTGAGAGATTCGTTATAAATTAATACTGTCACATAACATTGAAGATTAATTCAGAATTGCAAAACAAAATGTTCAGGAGTGCACCTGCAAATATGGCGTCCACGTCCAGTTTGAGTACTGATGCTTGACAAGAAAATGAAATTATTCCGGTTTGCAGGCAGTGTAATCGTTTTGTGGTTCAGGATCAGTTCTGCTGTGACAAGTGCCTCAACTTTTTTCACCCTGGCTGTTGGAAACAATCACTCGAAGCGAAAAATCCTGTATGTTTCCATCAATCCAATATGGAACTCTCCTCCTGTGATGAAGACTATATTTAACGACACCTCAGATTCTATGACAATGTAAGTCCAAAAACGATTTCACTTTTCTCAAATACATTATCGAGCAAAAGGATCTTCTTATGACAGAACTCAGAAAAAATTCCAGTTATTGTATACACAAATTAAAAATTTGGAACGAAACACTCCAGACAACAGAAACAAATTATTCATTCCAGATAGGAGAAACGAGATGAATATACATTCTCAAGAAGCCACTAATGAACATAACAAAAATGAGTATGCACAAGGAATCCATGATAAGTTTTCGAATTGAAAAACTGAAATGACGACTAATCAGCAAAAAACGAAAATTAAAGGGACCACCAAAAGCAATGTACCTATCAGAAGACAACAACCAAGAACAATAACAAATGAAGAAGTTTCTGCTATGACTCATACTATTTTATCTTAGAATAAAATGAAGGAAATTATCTTGCTCAACAACGCCAGTGGTAAACAAAAAGTTGGGTTCCTAATAAGCACTACAGGGCGTATCGGCGATGAAACGAAAAATGACGAAAGGACTGAGCAGAGACACAAACACAAGCAGCATTAAAACGAACTATGATAAAAGGAATGAGTCTGAACAATCTTCCAGTTAAAGGAGTACCAAAATATTTTGCGCTACATGTGTATCATCTAGATCCAGAAACAACTACAGAGGATCTGATGTCCCTACTAAAACCGCATCTCGAAATAATGGAATGTGAACGATTGGAGTCCAAGAATCCAGAACAATACTCATCATTCAGACTGAGAATGAAAAAAGTTTCAAAGCTGCTCTCAACCCTGTTATCTGGCCATATGAAACATGCATCCAGCGTTTTTTATCCTTCACGAAAGAAGAAGCTATAGACAAATGATATTTCACCCAATCCTATTCTCATTAAATGTTTAGTGTCTAACCTAGGATGAACTTGACAGCTTATATGTAGATATATGTGAACTTAATTATCTTTTATTTGTTTTTCAGAAATTCATCAACCATTAGATTCGTTAAACTTTTTAAAGACAATGACTTCTCACTAGCAGCTAGCTTCCATCGTTCTGAATTCGAATGCGGTGGAGTGGCAATTGGGAGTAGAGGAATTGGATCAGTTCAGTTCTGAGAAGCATTTTTAGGTTTGCGGGAATCTTACGAGAGAAGGAAACTCAAACTTCATCATAATATCTTGTTATAGGTCACCATCCGGAGACCAGAAAATATTTATGAAGAAGTTCTCTGATCTACTTGACTTTTTACAGCCATACAATGCAAATGTCGTCTTTTGTGGCGACTTGAACATTGACTGTTATAACGATACTCCTGATTCCAACAATCTCCGAACTCTTCTTGTATGTTTCAATTCGCAGGGTCTTGTGAAGTGGCATACAAGAGAAACAGAAGCGTCTGTCAAAATAATTGACCATATTTTAGAAAATTCCAATAGAAGTGAGATTCCGATTGTACTTGATAATTCCCTATCTATTCACAAAATTATCTTATTCCACATTGGTTGCGAAAAAGCCGTGCCTCATTCAATTGAGACATCTTTCGGAAGGAGTTTCTCAGTTTCTAACTTCCTTTGTGATCTACAAAAGGAATCATGGGATGATGTGTACAGGCATAACAATATTGATGACTCATTTGCCAGCTTCACTCGTTGCTTGTTATATTATTTCAATATTCACTTCCCTGAACGTGACTATTACTTCCCAAATTCTGACAATAAACAGTGGGGAGGTGATGAAATTAAAATATCTAGTCAACCTGAAATCGTTATACACCTTCGAAGACAGTAACTCAGAATAGAAAACTTCTCATAAACATGCTAAGAAACTAAAACATCTCTAATCAGACACACGAAGAAATCATACTTTCAAAACTCCATACGTGATTCGAGTAACCCCTCCTGGAAAATGATTGGTTGATTTTCAAACAAAAAAGTGAACGACAATGTGAATATCACCCATAATGATACGATACGTGGAAATCCGTCTGCAGTTGCCAACTTATTCAACGACTTTTTTACGTCTGACCCCCACAACATCGTGAATTACATCAATCCAGTGGCTCTCCAACCTTCTTTTATCACATTGAACAACTTTACATTTTTTTTGAAGCCATATAATAGTGAAGAATCATTTACACTGTTGAGTATTTAACTGAAAAATAAGAAATCCTGTTGACCGGATTCAATACCGTATTTTCTCATAAAGTCTCCTCTCCAGCAAATTAGAGGCTTAGTCACCTCGTGAATTTATCATTTGTCACGGATTGTTTTTCTGACACCTCGAGAATTGGAAAGGTAGTGCCTGTACACAATAAGAATTATCCCAAGCGTCTGAAGAACTATAGGCCAATAACTATGACTTTTGGTTTCTCTAAGATATTTGGGTATGCCTATTTGCATATATTACAGCATTTTCTGGAGACTCAATAGTATTTAAATATCAGCATGATTTTCCCCCAAAATTATCTAACAATACAGCGATTCCCTCGTTTTATGAGGAAATCATAAGAGGGATTGACAACGGTGAGTGCCCTGTTAGGATTTTCTGTGATCTCAGCATGGCTTTCGATTGTATTGACCTAGATAAATTATGCAACAAGTTATATGGATCCAGAGTCCGTGGCATACCTCTGCAATGGATTTATCTCTTGTCAAGAATAGGAAACAATTTGTCACAACAAGTAACGGAAATATCTCCTCGGTGACAGCAAACAATTCGGACTACTCCAATATTAATATTGGGGTGCAACAAGGGTCAGTTCTGGGCCCCATTCTGTTCCTTCTGTATGTTAATGAATTTCCACAGGTACATGGTTGTTTTGAGTGATTGAAATGTGGACTATATACTTAAATTCCGCCCAAAACAAAGGTTTAATCCTACCTTGGTGAAACTGCTAACTTTTGAAACTTCTTCTGGCAGGCCGGCTTCTTCGCTGTGGTTTCTTCAATTTCCTTATACACTTGTGACCTAACAGTTTGATCACGAATCCGAAGAGAGTTTGTAGAAATAATGATTTTCCCGAGTAGCACAGATGTTTAATAAAAGAGTAAATACACAATTTGTGCACACCGTGCACCGTGTTCGAGAGAGCGGGAGTGAGTCTCTTGTCTCTTCCCCAGTTTTTTCATACACACGATCCTCGTCGCACCTTTCTTACCGTATAGGTTAGGAAAAAAATCCTCCTGTGTTGGCATAGGCGCAACAAACACAAAGAAAAAAGGGTTTCAACTTATTTCTAATTTATGATAAATGAACTGAGCTTCAATAGGAATGAACAATGGTCGATATCCATTTCATCTTACTTTACATGCTGACAACACTTCTTCAATTGTTTTCATTTAGATGAAAATATAAATTCCAAAACACACTATGAACATATTATCAGGAAATTGTCGAGTACTACTCACCTCTAGGAATTTACGTATATACTTAATAAACAACATTTGTTGTCATTTTATTATTCACAAATTGAATCATGCCTGCGCTATGGCATTGCTTTTTGGGAAAATTCCGCCTCTTTAATGAAGTATTTTGTATTTGTATCCCATAAGCGTGTGATGCGATGTATTGCTTTCAAGCCTTCAAATTATTCCTGTATGGATCTCTTCAGCTATTATTGAGTTCTTACACTACCGTTGAACTATGTCTTTAGGTTCTCAAAAATATACATAAATTCCCATCAAATTCAAGTGAATATTTCTTCAATACAAGATATAAATCAGATCTGAGCATGACCCACCCACGACTGAATATTACTAGTATGTCGCTGTCATTTCTCGGTCCAAAACTTTAAAACCATCTGCCCATATTGATGAAGAGCTGCTCAGCTGAAAGGAAGTTCAGAAACAATTTGAAATTTATCTTGATTGAAAGATCATAGTATAACGTAAATGAATTTTTTAATGATAACTGTTGATGTGTGAGTAGCGTAGAATTTTAATATTATTATTAGATAGTTTAATTTTTTAGCAAGTTGAATTGTTACTGACAAGTCCTAAACAATATTGAGAAACTGTCGAAAGGATGATGAATTGATTCGATTTGAGATAATGTTGATTCGTTTTTTTTGGGTTTTTCCACTTTCGAACACATTCCTTTCGAATCCTTAAAGGTTAGCGATCGAGTTTCCTTGTTTGAGATTTATATGGTATTTTAATCGTATTTCACATTTGAGATAGTTGTTGTTCGCATTCAGAGTAAACATTTCATCAAAATTTTTTACAGCGCCATCTGCAGACTGTGGTTCCTTGGATCTGATGAATATATGCATGACATCATTGATTTCAATGATTTCATAGGCTCCAGGTGGGATTTTAATTATGATTGGAGGTGTATTAGCTCTCTCTGAATAACTGATCACATTATTATGTGAATTCACATTGAAAATTTTATTGTAAGTGCCTCGTCGGGCCAGCGTGCTGGGTAATCGCACTTCAAAAGTTGAGGCCTCGTTGATCCCATTGCCTCGTTGATCCCATTGCTCGCACAAGTTTCGACTTCTGAGGGTTGACGTTCGTCAGCAGGTTAACGGAACGAACAATTTTAGAACAACAATTAGAAGCCGGAAAGCCAAAACATATCTGCTACCTGTATCCAATTCAATGGGTGAATAAAAGTGGGCACTCAGCTCATTCAATTCTTCCGACAGGTTAGCATTTGGTCGTATTTATGACGTACGATCACAGAGAAATACAAATGACAACACCAAATTGTGTTGGATAACTACTGTCGTTCATAGTTCTATAGGATTTTAGTGATCGACTTCTAACCAATCCTGAAATAATGAACCAATTCTTTGGGAGGGGATAAGGCACCGAAACTGTCGTAGTACTGTACCAAGTGATTATTCTTTTTGTATGCTACCCAATGAATCCCCGAGCCATGTTGACTATCCAAATTCACAATGCCAGATTCATATCTGAGCGGTTCTGATGGCGGTAACCCTTCACGTATGGATACACCAAGAAAATATGGAACTCCCATTTTCGTGGCAAAGAACTCGATATCGATGTTGAACAATGCTCTTCAGGGTAACATTTCTAAAAAGATTTTGACTTTTGTGATTTCAAATATAATCCCAGTCCTTTACGATACTGTTTCGAATACAGTCCTTTGCCAAGTTTACCCAGAGCAATGGCCTACATGTTTTTATTATGATTGTTCGCGTCTATCAATTGCTCCCCACTCACTTTTACAGTTTGGTATACTCTCATAATACCTGCTGTAGCACCAGCCAAACAACATCACAGCGCTGAGAAACCAGCGAAAATAGGTGTGAGAAACAGGATACCACCAAACTTGGGAATTGTTATAATGCGAAGGGTACGTATTCTATTTTCTCCACCCACAGCTTTGGTAAATTTGTGAGCTGCCTTCAATGCAATTTCGATAGTTTTTTTCGAATTCTTGGTGATGATGGTTTACCCTCCAGCTTTATGAGATTGAGAATTGACTGAACCGTTTTCACCAACTTTATGAGAATTCGAATTTGCACGTTTGCATCCGTTGAACATTATCATTTGAATGAGGAGCCAACCTTCTGGTACCTTCAATATAGTTATCAGCTGTCTTACGATTTGTATTGAAAAGCGAAATCAGGAACTTGCTATCGATAATCTGGATTCTGGTGTTGAAGGTGAATAACAAGATAACGTTGAACGACGGCATGGATTCCAATATCTGTTCGCGGTTTCATCATTCCATATTGAAGCAGGACGATACACATCTCAACCACATTCACTTGGACCATGTGACACCCGATGCAACTAACAAGCAAATTCAAGATATGTGCGCAAATTTTTGGAGACATACGGATTTCTGATTATTGATAAAGATAGGTAGGTGCATGATGATCGTTATCGGAAAGGGTTTGATGTATCCATATACATCTCTGATGCCACCAATCCATTTACCGCAATTGTGCAGTAGACAATGTCGGTGATACTTCAGCATTTGCAACATCATAATGCACGGTGGAAACAATGAAGAAATCAGTTTGAAACGGAAACAAGTTGAAGCAACGAATGCAGTTCGTGAAAATTCAATTATATAAAGGGAAACCATGCTGATAGCCGAGCTGCACTTGAAAAAATTGTATGAACCAAATACGGTGCCACTGAAAGAAATATCGGCAAACACCAAAACATTCCAAATGAAGCATTCGAAAACACCAATAGTGACAATTCGATGAATTGGTTGATGAAAATACCAGTTATAATGCTTATGAATCACTTTCAACGAGTACACCATCCTCCTCAGCGATAACTTCAGATTCTTCTTATATAGGTTATAATGAGGTACGAGAAGTTATCATCGGGATTATCTTTATATGACACAGTTTTTGGTATTCAAATAGATACTCGAAACCAAAAACTGCAAATGGGTATTACCGATGCGGAGTTCATTGGAGGAAAAATAATTTTCAAAGAAAGTGGTAAAGTAATCGGTAGTTACCAGAGCACACCTGGTCTATTCAGGTTAATATTGATGGAAGTACCTTCAGGTAATTTTTCTACTGTCGATCTGCAAGTTTACGGTGAAATATTGAAAATTACAAAATTTGCATATGAAAACTATGACCAAGAATAGGGTTTTATAACAAAAAATTGAAAGAAATATTATGGAATAATCTTACCACTACCCAACACAGCAAGTATCCTAGGAAATCCTTGGATAGGAGGCGAGGGGATAGTGAAACTACCCATCGAGAAAGTATATTGCGGGATTCAAACACAACTCCGTTTACTCTGGAGTTCAAAGTTGGCTGGACATACTGGACATGATGATGAAATTTTAGCCCTAATAGCAGAATGGCGCTAAGGTGTATTTTATTATTACCATTATATATGTGATAGTGCATGGCTGAATCGATCAGCCTGAAGTTGATTCCCCAACAATGCAAACAAAAATCGATGAATTCGAATGAGAGGTGGAGTTGGTAGAGCGGTTCCTGGTAAACCAGGTATGGAATTCATTCTGACACCGGATTGGAATTATGATATTCAAAATTGAGCGTGTTATAAGAACATTGAAAATTTGGCTCTTTGAGGAGTTTTCACATCAAGGTAACTATAAATGGTTGGTTCTTTCCACCATCACTGATCGGTACAACAACAAAGCCCATCGCACCATTGATATGAAGTCTGTAGGTGTTGGACATTTATTCACAATTTCGAAAGAAGCTTCAAATATGTAAAAAAAGTAAATTCAAAATTGGGAATGAAGTCAGTATCAGTACGTATGAAAGTGTTTTCGACAAGGGCTAACTCTTCTACAGAAATCTTCACTGTCGTGAAAATAAACAGTACAGAATCCGTAACGTATGCACTTAAAGATATGAATGGAAAACCAATCGAAGGTGCTTTTTACGAAGTGGAATTGAATGAAACAAAACAAACCCACACATGTCTGGAGGAGCGAGTGATGTAAGGAAAAGGAAGCCGTCTTTATGTGAAATGTCTCGGATTTTCCAAAGATCATAACTCATGTATCGAAAAAAGTTCGTTTGGTGTAACGAATTGTATTTGATGTAGCAATACACTGTTCACATGTATTGCTGAAAATAAAATATATTTTTCTAGTCTTGATTCATTATTGAGTCCATTCCTATGACAGCACACCATCAAGGCAGACATAAATTATTCAATGATACAAAAAATATAATTTCAAGAATTAATGATTCGAATATTTGCAAATTGTTTTATACATTATGACAAACAAGCAGTTCAGATGTTATGAGATGATTGTTCTTCTGCAAACCCCACAAAGGCTGATTTGCGATGGTTGTGAATTTTTTTTCACGCGATCTGCTCTCCACGGTTGAGCCCCAAGAGTTCATGAAATGTAACTTTCCATAGGGGTGGCGTGCACCAAGCTTTCCACATAACCCCCAGCCACTTCTGCTCGTACTACAAAAATTGTTCCAAGAGTCCGTGGTGTATTCATTCATTGAATGCAGCGTGACTATGTTGGTTGTTTCTCAACTATTGAACACTTCACACAAATGTTCCGACAGATGCCCATATTACTGTATTCGATTCTCTCGAGGCAACTCTTGGAACACAAAAGAAGACTATCTCCTGACGTTGACCCCCAATCTGACTGCTTTGGAGGTGAAATGGGATTCCGTTATATACAACTATTACATAGGCTACTACACGGGTTGATTTCATCTTTGTGCCAAGTTTTCGGACAACTGAAACACATAATGTCCCTACGGATCTGCATTGGTTATACATATATCTTGGCTTAAATATCCCATTATTTCAGAAAAGGCATTTTGTAAGTTCAAGTTTAGAGTAGAATCTAGCTGTAGCTATTGAAACTGAAAATCAGCTTTCTGACTACCCATCACATAGATTAGATCAGTAGAATGTAAAAGTCTATTCTGTAGGATAGAGTCAACGTTGCAATAATCAATATTTTCCGATGAGTATGGAATGCCGTGTATGAACTTTTCTTAGTAATGCAGGTCTTTTCGTCAATGTTTGACAGTGCTGCATACGGTTTAGGTAATTTGAATAGGAATTCGAGTCGTTGGTTACCAATGTGAACAGTCAGTTCTTTGGAGTACTCCATCGATAGTGAAGCCTTGGATATCAACGGAAGCAATGCGAATGATGCGTGCATCTTGATCTGGTAGTAGAAAGCAAATGAATGATGATCGTACTACGAAACAATCTTATATGGCAATGCAACATCTCATTCAATTATTACAATGAATGCCTGATAAGTTACTTGTCTCTCTCAAGATCGATAATATTCTGTCAAATGATTGAAATTTTCAGATTTAATGCTGCCCCGTTACCCCGCAGCATTCTGTGTGCACCAGCCAGAAAGTGTGCACTTCAAGAACAAAGTCCAACCTAATCATCAATGACGTTGATGTCGGGTTGAAGTGATACTACAACATGTCTGGTTCATCGAATGGTTCCACCCATATTTCAGGATCAACTTCAGGGCTAGGAGAGTCCAGAAATATGGGGAAGAATTAATTCATTACCCCAAAGTCCGCATCAAGATCATCAGGATCACCAAACCCGCAGCTATGTCATCACTTTCACAGTCAGCAGTTGAATCGATTGCCCAAACTTGAATATCACCATCGCTAGTAACATCCTCGACATGGTCCTCGAATTGTAGTTCGCTGGTGGCATCAGTTTCCTGAATAACTGGTTCAACGAAATTCATGGTGGAATTTGGAGTGTGGAATTTTGAAAAACGCAGCCGTATTTGTATGATATGAGGAGGGTGGAGGTAAAAAATTGGGGTTTATTGTCCCTATATAACCTTGACCTTATAAAGCCTTTTGAATGTTGAAGCTTTCAGAAACACATCGTTCGTGAATAGTTCTGTCCTTCAGTATGCTTGACTTTCTGAATGGACTTTTCTGTCACTAATGGCCGCTATACCTATGATTTCTTTCGTGTAACCCCGACAATATAGATACTTCCAAAAAATAATGGGGGTTTCGAAGACATATCCACTATGAAGAGGTTAGTCCTTCAGTTACCTTGATTTTTGCCATCGAATGAATTTTCCTGTCGCTACTTCTAACTCTACATTCTAATACTCTTGAATAACCTAAAGTTTTTGAAATTGTTCAAACTGAATATCCACTTCGAATAGTTTTACCCTTCAGAAACCTCAATACCTCTGATGTCGAAGGGACATTCACATTTGTTTTTATAATTCATTTCAAAAGAGTATTTATTTAACATAGCTCTTATATTTCAGTTTGAGTGTTGTTGAAAATCATAATACGAAGGAAGATATAATTATTTGAAATAGTTCAACATTTTTTCTCGTGTGGGAATAAAAGAAAATATATATTGATATTTCTTTATCAAAATGATATAAGAATATAAAAGTAAATACTGACCCATCCTCGCAGCATTCTGTGTGCAACAACCAAATATAAATGCCTCCATTCTATTAATCAATATCAAAAATAATATATACAATCACTAAATCTAGCATGCAACAATATTTACAAGAGATATTCACAATTCACTCAAATATAACATGCACTTCATCATATTTACAAAAAGATTAAAAAACGTGTACGAAACAGAAAAAACTATATGGGCGTGGATGGTGGTGGAGCCAATTTCACTTACTCGCTGAACGACTCTCCACATTTCTGCAGAAGAGACTTGTATCGATGCCTTCTCGCTGGAATACGCTGATGAATCTGGAAGTCCTTCTCCTGTTCATCCTATCGTCTTCGGTATCTAGCTTTCGGATCCGCCGATATCATTCCCAACGTTTTTCAGCGTTCCGCTCAAACTTGGCATCACACGCAATACACCTGGAATCATGATCGGCGCATCTCGAATTTGCTTCATTGTATGACCACCTCCAAGCACGCATTGTGGTTCCCACACTGTCCAACGCCCCTCAGTTTGGAAATGTGTCTGGGGGTGGGGTTTCCATCATCAGCAATCTCTTTGTCAGGAGTGGGAGAGACTGAACCCACCTCTATCCTAGGAGATGGTGACTGTGTCTCCATCTCTTGAGATGACGGTGCAGATTCAGTCTCTGCAGCAGGTGTGACAACTGTTTCCTCTTGCTGTGTCCACAACTTATATGATAAAGCCAGTGCAGATGTCCTCCGAATGGCGTTCAGCTTACCACCAACCCTTTCTCGAACCGGTGCAGCCGTCTTCTTGGTGGTGGTGGTGTTCCTCTTTTTGGAAGGTTGCACCGGCTTCGGTAACTGCATCGTCTTCTTTGGCGGAGCCCGCTTCTCTAGGCCGCTTGCTGTAGGTTGGTGTTGGATTGTCAGCCGCCTTCCTCTTCAACCCACCACATTGGTTGCTCTGAGGTGTTTGTTTGAAATCGTTCTCAGAGTCATAGTCAGCAAGCGTCTGGAAAAATTTGGAGAGATATTTTCCCCTGGAAGTCTGTGAGAGCTTCTCTTCCTCCGCTTTCTTCCGTTGCGGACTCGGGAACATGTCCGAGTCGCTCCCAGAGTCGATAGGATCCGAAAGCTTAGGCGCCGACATCTCATCCGCCATGTCCAGGATATCGTTCAACACGGGACACAACTCCAATGGCTGCTGCACATTCGGGTTTGAAGGCCCTGAGAAATATCCCAGCTATTGCTGGACCCGTGTCCCTAGAAGCCACAACCCCCGCTACACCCAGCTCCTGGCTACCTAGCATCAGCATGTCCGGCTCCACATCTAACACCGGAAGATCCCTCGGCGCCACATCCAACACCGGTAGGTCCCTTGGGGCAGCACCACCTTCTTGAATGACCACGTTCGAATGAACCTCCACTTGTTTCGGAGGAAATGAATCCGTTCCTAGCAAATTCTTCAGCTTAGACATCTTTCTGGAAATGAAAATCAATTTATAAAATATATGAATGGCAAAATACAAAAAAATGGGAAAAACAAAAATAAAAAAATTGAAAGCAGATACTTACATTGACTAATAATGCAAAACGAGGTAGAAACTACTAGAGTCTTTGGTAAATTTACTGAGTAGGCAGTGCGACATTTACAGGGGCGCTAAATGGTAGCAATTCTCATCACTTGCTGTCTGCGAGTCCACTTCTGTAACATTTTTTCCGAATAATTTTGAAATTGATTTTTTTGAGTAAGATTGAGTGCAATTGAAGAAAATATGTGCTGTTCTTTCTGTAAACTCTGACCTTGAACGACCATGAAGCTATATTATGTTTTATTGAGAGAACGTAAATAACTTGTATGGGCATCTTTATGGTCGGTCAAAATCTACTGTGCATATTGTTTATGGTAAGGGGACTCCATTCAGAAAACTATACTGCCAAACACATGAAAATACTACCGATCTCACCTACTGCACATAACTTTTTCCTTTCATACTCCTGAAAGTCTCATTTTGTTCGAATATCGGAACCGGTCATCAGACTTCTGCGCATAAGATCGTATACCACAGCTCTTGACATAACTAATATAGAGAATCCCAAATACAAATCTTGAATTTGCTCATGTGTATAGCTACAAAATCCTCAGAGAATACGGATAGCGTTTCCTATCGTTTCTATTATCAACATTCTCCATGGTCTTACCGAATATAGAGTTTATATCGAATTCAAAATAACTTTTTTGAATTTATTTGTAGTCCTATTTCTCAACTCTGTATTCAGATCGATATACTTTTTCAACCATGGTGATTTATTGAATCTTAGGATTCGGTGAGTTTTTATTACCATCAAACAATTACGAACTGCTTGCTTCGAGTTTCTATAATGGACAACATATTTCTTTTATGATTCGAATGCGAAATCAGTTTCGATATAGTCGAATTTGATTAAGGTGGTATGATACTTCCCACTCAAAACGGGTAAATCAGAATGGAGATCGTGCAATTCAACAGGATAGTGCACATCTCCTTCTATAATGTATCCATCGGGACTATCATCAGGAATACAATTGATATCTTATTGACTGATTCCATATGGGGTAAGCCATGTGAATCCTCTTGATAGAAGTGATCCAGACATGCTATGACCATGAAGATTCGTTGCATCCAAATACATGATGAAGGCCATATATAAGAGGTGTGACAGATCGGATAGGACGAACGCTGAAGAAACACCATGTAAAAGCAGTCGGAGAAGGTAATCACGTAATTATTATTTATTTTTTCCTTTTCGAATAAACGAAAACTTTTGAATTGCTCTAGGTATCACTACAAAAATAGACATTTTTTGAAATACGACTCTTGCAAATCTTCGATTCTATTCATTTTCTAGTTTGTGGCCCATGCCCGCTTAGCTCTTACACTCTACAAAAAAGGAATTATATTGATTTCTGCACAGGAATTGACTGAAAAATCATTGTTTCTTCGTTTCAGATACACTCATTTGTAAAAATTAACATACGCTGCTCGTCACTGACAATGTCGCTGGGCTACTATTTTCAACTTGTTCTTGTTATTAAAAATATGCTCATATCCAAAAAAAAAAATCAAATGTGGCATTTGAAGAATTAACATTCGATGCACACAATATTGATTAAATCTGATTCTTTTTTCATGAAATATCCTCCTGACCTTTAGAAAAATAGAAAATATGGAAATTAAAAAATGAACATGTGCAAAATCGCATTGCTAATGTACGATATGAGAACCCCCATCGAATGCAGTTTTTCCATACCGAGAGTTAAATATCAATATTAACTAGGAAAAACATACCCCAAAAATTATTTATTCTAATTGTATAATGAACCGTTAAGGCAAACGGATTCTTGAAAATGTCTGAATTCTCTATTTGTTATAGGCAATGGCTTATTCAGTTGAACAATTCATGAGTTGAAGGTGAACAATAATTGACTGAAAAAAAATTATCGGTTTTGTAAATTTTTTTTAATGAAATTTCAATAAATATGTAAGGTATTTCCAAATGTAATATGTCTCTGGTAATTGATTGGAAATTCGAGTTTGGAGGGACTGAACGCGACCTTCTAGCAGAACAGCATATCACTTGAATCACAGCCCAATGAGTTGAATATTCCAAAATGATTTTAATGATCCATTTGACAGAACTTGCTCGATTTTGCATATGATTGGCGAAAGAGCTTTTTTCTCCCAGAATCAATATTCGTGAAACTGAATGAGTAGTTACTCTGTACGCACTATGACTGAAGAGAAATTATATCAATTATATTCTAGACATTCAGCCGTCTCCATCTGAGCTGTAGAAGCAAAATCTTGACGTTGAATAAATATTCTTGAGAACGAGTGTTGCTAATCTTCGAATATTTGCTACTTAATCGCAAACCATACATGAATCGCTCGAACTCTTTACAGTCTTTTTTAATATTTTTTGATATGTTCCTTGGATATGTTCGCCATGATCAAAACATTTGTTATCCCTCCACAAACTCGTTGAACGATATAAATAATGCAGCTGAGAGAAATCCACGATTGCATCCCAATGATTTTTTTATTGTGAAATTAACAGACGAGTAATAAGTTATTTGAATATCTCACAAAGAGCAAAAATATTCATATCTGAAACTTGACTTCCATAAATAGAATATAAGTACAATAACCACATCCTTATAAGTACTGTTCGAATGTGATGATTTTGTGGTGAATGGATTCTTTCTTCTAGTTTTTTTGGGTTCTCAATCTATCACAATCTGCAAAAATAAAAATCAATAATGGAATCTATACAACTTTTTGTATAACTCAAATTTGACTATCAGAAAAATACATGAACTAATATTTATCGAAATACTTATCGCTGACGTTTCGGAAACCAAATCCGCTTCAGTTTTCGAAACTTTCAGAAATATTCTATTCAAGCTACGTTATTATTTTTGCTTTTTGTGAATGTAAAAAATTTGAGTTTTTGAAAGACGTAAATATGCCAAAACTCAAATTTGTGACATTTACGAAAAGCGAACGGAAGCAGATTTGGTTTCCGAAACGTCAACGATAAGTATTTTGATAAATATAAGTTCTTTCAATTGTTACAACAACAATAAGAAACAAAAAAAAACTAGAGAAAAAGAACATTATATAGTGCGATACCAATAGTTCACCATTCAGTGGATGCACCTACATTTAACTTCTCTTAAGATAATCCCTATCAGATCCTTGTGTTTTGACTCTGTCTGTGCTCGTCAATTTTTTCCCGTCGTTTTGCTGTTTCAGCTACTGCGGAGACAGACATAGAACGGAAATTGAATGAAGATATTTCATTCACCTCGTGTATAATTTTGCAATAGTTAGAGTAACTACTAAATTTGGTTGGTTGAACAATTGACCCTCATTAAAAAGATGATTTGATGAAGGTTTCGACCAAGTTTCTTCTACATACTATCTTTCTTGATACTATCATCATAATTTTTCTGAAGAATTGATGTTTTTCAAATTCCCATTATCAGAGATCATAGACTCTTCTTATGAAAACTAATTTATTGTTGAAATCAATATCTCATAAGTTTATTATCCGCTCAACGGATCAATTGATTATTAGAAATATTTTTTGGGTATGTGTTTCCTTGCTACTATTCATATTTGATACTCTATATAATTCTAGAGAATTCATCTTGTCAGCGTACTATATGAATACGATTCCATAGATACTCATTTCGCAGTTTTGGAAGGCCTGGAGAATATTTGAGAAAAAAGTTGAATCAGATTTGATAAATGCCGTGTATATCGGATATTATTGTTTCGAATGCCACAATCATGTTTTTATATAAGTTTGTTTGTGATAACAGGAGCAATTCGAAAGTTTTCGTTCCTATGAATACGAAAATGCAAAAGTTGAAAATGATAGCTCAGCTACTTCGTCAGTCATGTATGATAATTTATCCGTATGGGTGTATCTGAAACGGAGGAACCATTGTTATTCAGTAATTATTGTGCAGAACTCAAAAGAATTCCGTTTTTGTCAAGTATGGGCCACATTCTAGAAAATGAGTTGAATCGAATATTTTGATCATATCGATGACACAATACATACCAACCTTTGAGAAATGACCCCACCTCGATATCTAAAACTCACGAAAAAATACTTGATTAACCTCACAAATAAAATGCGTTATCTAGGGAAGTGGCAAATATTTGAAATGTGTAAACGGGATTACACCCTATCTATCTATCCTATAGAATTTTGAAATATCTCCAAATTATATTTTGAACTTTCCGAATATTTGATCGCTATTCATTAATATCTCTTCTGACCTCCTCAAAAAACTAACAAAACGCTAGCAAGATCAATGGAAGTTATTACTCGATCAATTTCTAGAACTGGTAGATTTCACGATAGATAATAATAAATAATTCAACTCTGAATAAAGTTTTTTCGAACAGATATATGGACTTGGCATGGAAAACTGTCTCTAACGAGTATGCTTCGACATAGTTATGTCAGAACTACAAACCGTGAACTGCAATCTCGAAAGACCAAATCGGCACAGTGAAGAATATTTTCAATAATTATCATCCAAGATTACAATGAACCATTGAATGTGAAACTGAAAACACAATTCTTTTTCACGATATCTCTCATCAGAAATAGAAGTAATGTTATTAATACAGACTGGCACCACAAACCAACCTTTTCAGAGCGATTCTTGAATTAACACTCAAACAGTGAATTCTCACAAAAAAAAAACAATAGAATCCACAACTTAAAAAACATAGCACTGAATGTATCCCATCCGATTGACCACAAAAAATTGGAATGAAAATCCTTACTGAAAAACCCACACAAGCTCATGAATAATTTTTTTATAACGATACCTGAATGAAATGAAAAATAATTGGGCTTACAAAGGAATTCCAACCATTAAGGATCTCTCTGGGAGACTGGCAAAAGTACTCTCTACTAAAAAAATTTAAATTGCTTTCAGCAATGGAAATACTGGCGAAAAATATAATTCAAACTCAAAAACAGGAAAACCAAAAGAACTACAAAGCAGTGTATGAAGAAGCTTGTGCCGAATGCAATGACGTGTACATTGGATAAACAGGAAGATAAATCAAAACCTCGTATTTCTGAACTCCATAGGAGTATGAAATCTGATTATTTAGCAAATAACTCGGCCAAAACAGCTTCAAGTGAACACGCTGCAGAATATTTACACAATTTCGGTTTTAAAAATACAAGAGTGGTTACGACTGAAACAAATTTTCGAAAACGAGCACTCCTAGAAATGATCAACATGAAGAAACGTAGAAAAGTCATAAATGGAAAGCAACAATCATTCCAACCCTATTAACTCTATTCCACGAGGGAAAAAATGAAAGAAAAGATGAATCTACTCCTCTGGGTATATAACCATATATCATTTGATGAATTATATATTTTTTTTTGGCGAATTCTTCGCTCACTATCACCTCCGCTGAATTATTGTCGAAGACGAACTAACGTTAATTGTTTGCATGAAAGGTGTTTCTGAAAACAAGTGATTCAACTCTCACTTTCAGATGATTTCCTCAAGTATATCCAAAAAATATCTTAATGTACTTCTTAACAAAGGAAATCTGGTCTGGTAGGTATGTTTTTTCATTTATATTTCGAATATTTTTATCCTTCCATAATAATTTCAGTGTCCTGAGGATGACCACATAAAAGTTCGAAACGTCGACATAAGCAGAATTTGATTTTCTGTTTGACTGACCACTCCGAGCAAACTAAAAGAGTGGAATCAAAAAACACTTCGGGTCACAAACTTCTCCACAAAAAATATTATATTGCTAGGGCCATATCTCAAAAACTGCTATTTTTGTAGTCAGTGGCAACTCGATCAGTGCATCGAGATCTACATCATATCGAATATTCAGACATTTTCACGGATCCATTTGCCCTAACGGTTCAATTAATGATTAAAACTGATTATCGGTATGTATTTATTCCCTTGTTACTATTGATATTTAACACTCGGAATAAAAAGGAACTTCATTTGCTACGAGCATTGACCAAGTCAGCGGACATTATATTCTATATGCTCATTTTGCATTCCTCACCAATTCTTTGACTACCCGGAGAATATTTCAAAAAAATATATTTCAGATTCGGTTCAAAAATTATGTAGTGAATATTATTTTTTCAATGCCCCAATATGATAGTGTTGAATATATGTAATTTCATGATTTCTAGAGCAGTTCAGAAATTTGTTGGTCCTACAAAATCAGGAATATTAAAGTTGATAATAATAGTCCAGTTACATCGTCATTGACGAGCAGTATATGATCATTCCTCCAAATGTATGTATCTGAAAAGAGAAAAGATTGGTTTTTTAATCGATTCCTGCACTGAAATCAATGGAATGCCGTTTCTCCCAAGTATAAGAGGGAACTGATCATGTGCCACAACCAAAAAAAAAAGCAAAATTGAGAAATTCCATTAACTCATTTGCTTGACCTGAAAATTGCCGCATTAAAAAAACTTTCTGTTCAAGGGGAGAATATTATCAGAATTATGAGAGGACACAATATTCGACTTCTAATCTGGGGATCGAAGTTCGTCAGCTAAACAAAGACACCAATGAGTCCTACTAAATTGAAATACACTTACACTATCCAATTATTCCCTCACTGATCAAGCAAATTTTGTGATTTCAGCAACAGAAGAAATCAGGCTGAAGTGTTCATTCGAAGTATTGCAGTCTCTGATGTCCCACAAAATATTCGTGGCTTTCGTGCAGAATATCGAGGTTTTTGAGGTCCCTCCACATATTATGTTTGATCACGAGTTATAGATATTCCATGTAGGCCTTCTTTTCACGTCGAACTGCTTCATTTACTTCATCGCGGAGTGATTTCCAATAATAGTCCCAGTCGGATATACGTTTCGATTTTTTGAATGCAACTAATGCCTTATCTCGTAAATTCATTAACATGAGTATCATAGTAAGCCACATACTTTTTTTATTGGTGATGTCCACTGTTTTCAAAAGAACGTGATAGTCGAACAGATACAGTAAAATGACATAGAACAATAGCAATTTTGAATCGATGTCAGGACATGCAAGAACAACCGCAAAGTTAGTCACTCAGCTTCCAGTGTGAAGTTCTCTAAGTATTTGAAATCGCGATACGCATGATCAAATGGTATAAATTTGCATTCCAAGCAGTTCGCATGACGTTGGATAATGATGAGAGATATCGGAGCGATTCACCACGTTTTCTGCCTTTTTCCCATATCATGTGAAAACATGATAAAATCTAATAAGCCACAGAAGCATCAGATGTTGCTTGTATGTGGTGAAAAGGAAGAAAGTGAAAACATTAAAACAAGGTTACATGGAAGTGTTGAAATAAATTTTGTGAAGAAAAGATTGACATAAATGAATGAACTACTTATATATTATGTTAAAATTTCTCGAAGATAATATAGAATTCAACAAATAAACTATTAGTAAAGCATTAAGTAGGCGTTAAACATGTACAGCTTATCCATTTCTGGTTGGCACGGTAACTCCGCCTCTCCAGTTGCGCACTGATTCGTTTTTGTAGGTACAGATCGTGACAAAAGTAGAAATGAGTTCGGCTCGACAAAACTGGCTGAACAAACGGCGACGGGACCCAATATGATACATTAAGAAATTGACGAAGTGGTTCAGGATTGAATTTACGCACCATTTGTGTTGAATTCATAAGATCAACTAGTGGATTGTCAGATAGTTTCAATGAATGATAAATAATTATGAGACTAAATGTAAATAATATTTCCCTCTTGAATCGTGTTACGTTATGCTGAACATATCAAATGAATAGTGGAAAAATATGAGATATTTCTATATTCTGACGTTAAAATTCGTATTCAAACATATATTTGAATGCCTTTGCATATTACGGCATTGTCTCATTTGAGATTTTCGTTTTGTTCGTTGTGTTGTGAGTCCTGTCTGAAAATCATTTTAAATTATTTGAAGGTGGCTGAGATTGAAAAAGTAAATCGTAAAGATATTGGTTGTCATAACCTATAGTTGTAATAATTAATTATAAAACTATTTCCTAATTTCGCTATGGCATTTATGTCGAGAATAAAGGGGAAAGTGCTACGCGGACAAAGTCGTGAAATTGTAGACAATCTTTTGAATTGCATGCGTGTAGAAGCTGAAGCAAACCAACCCATCACAGCTGAAGCACTCCAAAACTATTATGAAAGAGTTTCTCTTGCTAGTGGAGTGAGTAAACGCACTGTCTACAGAATAGTAAAAGAAATGGAGAAGGTACAGAATGGTCAGAGTCCTGCATTTTCGACACCAAAAAAGAAGTCAGTGTCACATCCTAAAGCTAACTCAGATGATTTTGACGAAGCAGTTCTTAGAAGAATCATCATAAATTTCAGAATGACAGAGAAAAAAAGTTCCTTCGTTGCGTCGAATACATCATAAATTCAAAAACGAATATAATTATAGAGGTGGATATGAAAGCTTGAGGAAAGTTATAAGGAAAATAGGATTTAGGTGGAGAAAAACAAAAACTAATCGCACTCTGTTAACGGAAAAACCAGATATTCAATATAAAAGGTCGATTTTTCTAAGAAGTATGAGAAAATTTCGAGGAGAAGGCCGTCCAATAGTCTATATGGATGTAACTTATATTCATTCTTCGCATACCCATGAAAAATCTTGGAGTGATAATAGTAATGAGGGACTTCGAAGACCTGTGTCGAAAGGCCAAAGACTGATTATAGTCCATGCAGGGGGCGAAAATGGCTTTGTTCCCAATGCATATTTGGCATTCAATTCACAAACCAAATCAGGGGATTATCATGGACAAATGCATTTTGAGAATTATAAGAAGTGGATTATAGAAAAACTGATTCCAAATTTGCCCCCTCACAGTGTCCTTGTTATTGATAATGCTCCATATCATAATGTAGAAATTAATAAAGCTCCTAATTTCGGTTCAAAAAAGGAAGAAATGAAGATGTGGTTAAAAAGTCGCGACATCCCCTTCACAAATGACATGTTGAAAGTGGATCTATATGGCATTATAAAAATGAATAAATCACGTTTCAAAACTCACGAAGTAGACAAAATACTACAAGATGGGGGACATGAGGTTTTGAGATTACCTCCTTATCATCCTGATCTAAATCCTATTGAGCTCGTTTGGGCATCCTTGAAGCAGTATGTTGCCGTTGAAAATGTGGATTTCAATTTCAAAAATGTAAAGAACTATTGCAATACATTTTTTGAAACATTTTCTAAAGAGGACTGGATGTCTCGATGTAAACATGCCAAAGACATCGAGAATTTTTATATGAAGACAGAAGCAGCTGAAGATACTAACTTAGATAGCATAATAATAAATCCGAACGATGATAGTGACACTTCCGATAGTTCCGATAGTGGTAGTGATTCAGAAAGCGATGATGGTGATATCGCAGGAGTTTAGTGCTTCCAAAATATATTTATACACACACACATATATTTTTGTATCATTTTTTCAATTTTTTTCTGGACCAGCTATCACCTATTCATTTGACTGTATTTGTTGAATGGTATATCGAGCCGAACTTCCGTTGTCTATATAATTCACCCCATTGAAACCTGTCAAATATGATTATGTTGAAAAACTAGACACTAAACTCAAATGAAAACAATGAAATCCAAACAAGAGAATTAAAATGTACAGTTGATTGATCGCTGAAATTTATGATTAGAGAAAGTTACGCTGATCGCACCTCGAAAATTTTCAGTCATCACTTGACTGAACTAAAATATCGGTTCGAATTATTTTTTTCATTCATAATGAACATATGCTATTATTAATATTATGTCGTCAAAATCTTAGCAGGTCGAGTCCATAATTCCCAATACTCCGACCCAGTTAGCGAACGCGCTGGTTATATTAGCCAAAAACCACTTCCTGCACCACGGAGTAAGAGAGGACTGGCTTCGGGATTCGTGTGTCGAGAGCAAACGCAATGGACTTTCAGACTTGATTGTTTTCAATTTATTCTGATTTTTCGAAGTGATAATTGTTTCCAGTAGAGTGACGATGGATTTTTGAACCGAAACACTTGGCTATTGCCCATCGTGCATTGCAATGTTTTCTCTTCCAAGGAAAAAAAAGTATTTTTCTCCTCAATTTTAATGATTTTTATCCGTGATGTCTGCTGCTCGTCTGTTTCAGACGATCAGGCTTGAGTAGTATGTACTCGATGGGTTCTCAGTTCCGATTCTGGCTGTTGATATGTTACAGACATAAAAAGAACCTAACAAAACGGTTTCCTCTCGTTTACCGTGTTGCTGGTCTGAGTCAGTCGAACGGGTTTCAGTAGAAGGTACATTAACGGAGTCCAATATTCCATTGCTCGACTGTTTTAGAAGGATGGACTTGAGAACAAACAGACGATATGAGATATGCAATACATTCATCATGCAGAAAATGTAGAATGCGGATTTCCATACGTTTGTTATCAATTTCAAACTGGAAATACAATGGGCAAACTGGCAATATTTTTTGACAATGTAAACTCGGCATTACAAAACGGTGTACGAATTGTTCGTCAAAACCAAAAATTATAGTATATAGATATGTGTGTCAACATAAGTAACGTTATTAAAAAAAACAGACATTATTTTCATGGTGATACTTACCTAGTAAGGATAAATCTAGTACCTACTAATTCACTTGCAAAAAACAAGTTTTGTATTTATTGAATTCAACTCTTTTCCTCTCTCTTATAGCTAACCCATGAAGAAATATTTATGCCTTAACTTTTTCTTCATAACTTACATAACACTTACTTGAAATTTATTTCGACATACCTAATAATGAAAACGAGAAAAGTTTTTGTCCCCGATTATACTTTCAGCCGTCAAGTGCTCTCTGCCGCGCATGACCGCGCATATACGTCATTATTTCCGTGCCAACATGAAATGGACAAGCTGTAAAAACGTTCATTTCGTGTACAAATATATAAGAGGTAGTTGAACGCTGTAACATATCAATGACCTAAATATAAAATCTTATATAATTCTTAATTAACTATTGAATCAAATTTAAAAATACTTGTACTATAATAATATAGCGATATAATAAAGATTAAAATCTTTTTTTATTAATTGTCAATTATGTCATGAATTGACAAACGAGGTGTTTGATATAAGTGTCGATTAACATTTTTTTTTTCAGTTTGAAGATGGAATGTATACTTTTCAAATCATGTGGTAGGGTGTTCATCACTTTCGGTCCTAGGAATTCGTGTGATTTTTGTCCTATCGCTTTTGCCGCAAAAGGAATCAGATATCGATCTTTGTGTCGTGTATGTTATGTGACTCTGAACGAGGCTATGGTAGAGTATTTTTTTGTTTCATCTCGAATAAGTACTGGAATTGCCGAAACTTGTATAGAACGCATCTCAATTTCCTTAAAAATGGCGATTCCATCGCAAATGGGAATCAATCATTACTCCGAGGTTTTCAATGAATTTTACAGATTTAATTTGGAGCAGGTTCCTATATTGTCAAGTGATTGAAACCTGGAAGAGAAGTCTGGTAGTTGCAGAAAGGTAGGAAGTTGGTTTTTTCGATATTGAGGGATAGTTTTTTGTAATCGAACCAATCCTTGATTAGTTCCAAGTCTTTTTCCGCATGTTGTTTCACAGCAGCCCAGCTGTGCCCAGTGTAGAATATGGCAGTGTCATCAGCAAAGCTGATAACTGTGCTAGCGCTTTCGATTGAAAATAGCTAGATAACATAAAAACAAAACAGTAATGGTCCCAGGACCGTCCCTTGAGGCACACTATATTTTATTATTCCTAGGCTGCTTCAATCATCTCCTATTTTTACCACTTGTCCTCTATTTTGGAGATGAGATGTGATCAATTTGAGTGTATTACCTCCGATTCCATTGTTTTCCAAAGTATTAATTAATATCTGATGACTAACCGTATCGAATGCCTCTGATAAGTCCATAAACACGCCCAGTGCGGGCTTGCTGTTGTCAAAGGCTCGATAGATGTGTTTCGTGAACTCTATTAGTGCATCTTGGGTAGATTCTCCATCTTGAAATCCAGATTGTGAATCGAGGATTATGTTATATTTCTTGAAAAAGGAATTGAAACTGCTTTTTATGAGTTTTTTGGAAATCTTATTGAAATTTGATATTAGAGTTACCGGCCGACAGTTAGTTGGCTCATCTCGGCTACCTTTTTTGTATATAGGGGTGACAATTGATGATTTCAGACAAGATGGAAAATGGCCAATTTCAATCATTTTATTGAATATATAAGCAATAGGCTCAGCTATGTATTCTGCCACTAATTTAAAACTTTCAGCATAAAGGTTGTCATCTCCTGGCATTTTACGATTTTTGTGTGCCTTTATGACTTAAGTGACTTCCCGTTTGTTGGTAGGCGAGAGAAAAATGGAATGGTTATTTATAGTAGCTTTGAAGTTGTGATTCAATGTTCTGGTAATTTCTTGTGATAATTGTTTTCCTGTTTGAATATACATTTTATTGAATATATCTACCATTTTTGGAAGGTCGCTCACAAGCTCGCCGTTCTCATCTTTGATTCAATTTATATCTACTCTTCTATTATTGTCATTATCACATATTTCAGATACAGTTTTCCACAGGTTGCTAGCATTGTCGAGATTTTCGTTTACCTTGTTTTTGTAATACCTAGTTCGATTTAGTTTTCTGAATGAGCTCGTCAAGCGTCTTTTTATAGCTAAGGTATTTTGTTTTGAGTTGTTCATTATTGGGATATTTTTTCATTTCTTCAAACATCCGTTTTTTTCGTTGGTTGATCTGATTGAGGATCCCGTGATCTATTTTTTCCGATTTTTCTCATTTTTCTTGATGGGTATGTGGATTGTACATTCTTTCAGTTTATTATGGATTCTGTTCACCAAGTTTGCCATACTTGTATACTATACTGTTAGTAGAATATCTATTCTGGAAATCAGTATTTTTTGTTTTTTGTATGAATTGTTTTTCCCTAATTTTTTCAATCGAAATTTTCTTATTTTTTCTTTTTCATCTATATTTTCAGAGACTATTAAAATGAGTATTGTGTATTGGTCTGTAATATCGGTTGACATTACGATTGGTATTGAATCTTCCCTATTTTGGGGGGTTGTCTTCATGAAAATATGATCCAAGCGAACTGATTCCGAGTTGGCTCATTGATGTAAGATATATAACCAAATTCAGAGAGGGTTGTTAGATAGTCGTTCACTTCGTTAGTTTTTTTCTAGAATATTAACGTTAATATCCCCAGTGATTAGACTATATTTAGATTCTTCTTCTGCTTGACTCTCTAGATATGTTTGGAGATTATTATTAAACTTATTTATGCAGGTATATATATATATATATATATATATATATATATATATATATATATATATATATATATATATATATATACTTGGCTTTTAAATATTTGTGGCCACGACATTTCATATTTTACTTTTCGAGGTAAGTCGGTGCCACAAATATTTGAACATTATTCAAGTATCAATAACTTCGTGACACCATGAAACATCTTACTCAAAAAATAAACTGATGATGTTCCTGACCAGCGACAACAAATCTTTCTCTTAGCATTTTTTTTCCTCCACGGAATCGCGAAACCAAGAACCTACAATAGTGTATGTGTATATAAGTGTATCGGACCAATATAATAATACAAGTTTTTGTTACATAAGGTTAGCAGACTAATGAATATATATAAACATTGAAATGACAAATCATTTGAAAACTCAATCGCAATGGATACAACTCATTAAAGTATTCAAGATGAGGACTTTCTCGAAAAAAAAACAATTTCGGAATTAATTCATCTTGTTGCTCATTTTGTGAACCATGGTGCTAAACAACAGACATTCTCAAAATGAACACACCACTCACACGAATAACTATTTTGATGACACCTCTAAAAGTGTATAATCGATCTCTGAACAAAGGGTACTGAAAATGAATGGGTCCAGAAGCAATTACAACAAATTAATTCAATAACCGCGTATGAATATGACCTATGCAAGAATGAGGTTCCAACATTTTGAAGTCTATCAGCGTCCCGATAACCCCTTCGACATTTATTCTCCTGGATTCCTTGACATCTCAAGGTGAGCTCGGAGTTGAACTTGAGACTGACTTAGATCTAATCAAAGTAGCCAGACTGTTCGAATGAAAGAAGATTGCGACCATTTCAAAGGAGCTAAATAATCCTTTTGTCAAATCAAGAAAATATTTAAAATTTCGGAACTTTTTTGGAAAGGGTTTGACGATGAGTCGCAGGGACACCGGGCAGTAAACGCGGTTCGGGTAATTCTCCTTTGATAGGGGGATCAAAAAATTCAAGTGGAGTTCACGGATTATAGTGATGAATATAAGTAAGGTTTTACTCCAAAACCGGGTATAATAATAAAAATGCAACGAGGTAGAGTTTATTCCGTTATTTTGGGGAACTGTTACGATTAACCAACTAGCTGAAAGCGCCGTATCAGGATCAACCGGAAAGAATAACCTCTAAATGAATTTTCAAAAAGAGTTTGCCAAAAAAAAGGGGGAAGGATTGAATTCAACATTTGAATTATAGTCTGGTAGCGACCATGAAAGCATCGGCCAAGCTGCGTATTACAATCATTCTCGTATACGGCAGATTTACGGCGAAGGCACGTAGTTCGATTCTGTCGCTAGGCTAGTAGTAGGTTGTGCGGAGCTAGAAACTTACATCTAGACAAGTGCACATTATTTTTGGTATTCAGTGTATCGCTTTGTTTTCTTGTTTCGTTTCATTCCAGTTCTTTCTTTGTTGAATATGGTACTTCAGTTTGGAATTTGGATTCCATTTCAAAACCTTAGTCTTCCTACCTCTTAGATAGTATCTGCAAAATCTTAAAGCCTGCCTTTCTCATACGCGAATTAATTCCTTCTTTGTCTGTAGAAGGCCGTATGAGACCGCGTCTGGTGATAGCAGCTGCCATATGATCAACTCACAGCCCAAGCCACTGATCGTAGAGATCTGAAACTTGGAGGGTGTGTCCTTTGTATGACGTAAACATACTATAAGAAAGTGGTTTTCCGAAATTCTACCCCTAAAGGGGTGAAAAACGGTGTCAAAGTTTGCATGGAACAACGTACTTCAATCTACTCCAAATTATATTCTTCAACAGAATTGATGGAAGATGTGTTTCGTATCTCTTTGGAGGTGAGAAGAGGGGTTTATAACATTTTAGACTTCTTTCAAACGCTCGAGTCTTTGGTCATCCAGTAGATGGCGCTTTTGCCTTCAAGGTAATCACTAAGTGTACCAGAGTCCCTTGCATGAAGTACAAATTATCAATACTATGCATTTCGCATTGTACACCAAAATCATTTTCTGAGTACTGAGTATTTTGATCATCTCACTGATATTTTTTCGAGAAATATTTCAATGTTGCAGAATATAATATGAGAATATGCGTCGTAGGCTCAAAAAATCGAATGCGCTTCTGCTTGCGAGGGTTCATACTTACGAAATTCCACCATCTGGATCATCAACGTTTTTTTTTCGAGTAACATTGGAATAGCAGCAGAAAACTCCTCTCTTGGTATAGGACGGAACTACTTCTTTATCAATATGGAGAGTGGCGATATTGTCGGTTTTTGTCACATATGTCATCAGTTTCTTGGAATGACATGGTCTATATTTTTCTGGATGGAAAAATTCATTGGCATCCTTGTTGAAGGGCTCCAAGTTTGGAATCTTACATTTGGAATTTGAAACAATAAAGCTGGATTCTGAAACAAATCGAATTCGATATAATCTTATTGCAAATAACCCTTGGTGCTGAGTTGACTGAGAAACAACTTCCCAACAATTTTCACGGTTTCGTTCACTATTATTTCATTTCAATTTCTGATTTGAAGAGCTCCTCAGGGTCAGAAATTGCGACCTTGAAAGCGAATAATTCAATTCTTTATTGTTATTCAATGTATACAATTTATAACAAGAGATTTGGATTGGACAAATGCGAAAAATAAGAGAGAGAAAGAGAAAAATATTAAGAAAGCACTGGTTATAAAAAAATAGCATGGTCCTAAATCAAAGTGATTATCCTATATCCTATTCTTGACAATGGAAGAACCTTCCTAATGAAGTCGGTCAGAAATTTTCCGTTGTCACAGTTTAAATTGTGCAGAAAACTCATAAGTGTCTCGTAGTTTTCTAAGAATGCAGACCCTTTGGTCGAACCACAGAGAGTATGGGACAGGCAAATAAAATGTAATCTTAAGTTTGGTAGGTTGCAGAGAGAGCAGATTTCCCCGAGAATTATGGAATAGTAAGTACCTTCGGAAACCAGTTTGAGGCAATGCTTGTATGTCAGATGAATCTGTGCGACTATACGAATAATGTGAATGGGCATTCGAGGAGTGAGATAGCGTTGGAGGAACTGTTTTCTCCCCACAGCATTTAGGGTAGAACAGAAAATACCTGGAGCTCAAGAGTCTACCAGAGTCATCATCGAAACATCTCTCCTGATACTTTCTGAGAATTGAACCTTTATTTGTTGCTAGTACGGGTGGATTGAGTTGAGTGAACACTTCCCAACCATCGATCGATGTGAAAGACTGTTTCAACATACCTAATTATATCTGGCATCATCAGTGCATATATTGAGGAATTTGAGCGAACATTCTCTTGGGTATCTCTTGGTATCCATGAGAATCATGATCCAGTTCGGAGCACATTTGAAAATAGTGTGTTCCATGTGAATGGAGCCGGTGTCCAGTCGAATCAAGTATTCTGAAGTATTTGGGGGGAGCAACTTGATCCGCTTGAAGAAGTTCACGTGAACTCTATTCAGGGTGTCACCGTAGTTCATCTCCTAAATAGCTGAGTACGCGAAGCAGAAACTGATAATGATAACATTGTACAGTTTTATCCGTGCTTGCCACGAATTAGTGTTAGACAAAGACAACCCCCAAATATGTGTAACTGCTCACAATTTCAATTTCAGAATCGTTAACAGAAAAACGGTAAATATAAATAGTTTCAAACCCGCTTTTGAAGAAACGCATTATCGTAGATTTTGAAATGTTGACTTCTAGCCGGTTATCGAGGGCATACTTTGCCAGAATTCGCAATTTACGGAAAGGATCAATTTCAGTATCGGCTAAAATCACCAGGTCGTTAGCTTAGAGGAGGGGATAAATTTCGGATCGATGTTTATACCGCGTGCTCCATTTTCACGAAAGTAAGACTTGATATAGGAGATGAAAAGTGAAAAAAAGAGAGCATGGCTGAGACTCTCTCCCTGCAGAACTCCTGAGGAAACGTCAAAACTCCTCGAATACTGGCAGTTCGATTTCATCCTTATCGATGCAGTGTTCTAGAGATTTCTCATCACCTTTTTGAGCTGACCCCTCTCGAGTATAGTTTATTCCACAGATTCTTATGAACAATTGATTCACACACCGTTTCAGAGGCAATGTAGGGAACGAAAAGTTGTCGATTTCTGGTGTGAATTTGGAGTTATATAATACTTGTGTGCAGAGGCAGATCCACGGGGAGGTTTCGGGTCCGGACCCCCCCCCCCCCATTGGCAGAATAAGATTTTTGTTTTATTTCTATCGGCTCCTAATTTCCAAATTTTGTTAGGGAACGAAAAAATGTCACATGAGCAAGACAAAAAAATAAAATAGAATAAATTTTTCTGCTTTAAAATTGAAGAACTTCAATAATTATTATTACATTCCATTGAAAACTAAAGAACAGGCTACATTCAAACATAGTGAATTTTCGAAGTTTTTTGAAAAATTCTACTAGAATTTCGTCCTCGGTGAGTTCAATATGGGTATGGATATTTAAAGAAGCAAGACCATTCAGTCGTTCCTGTCCCATCGTACTTCTCAGGTAATTTACAATCCTTCTCAGAGTCGAAAATGCTCGTTCTGGAGTTGCTGTAGTTACCTACAGGTAATACTGCCAAGATTCGCAAAATTTTATCAACATTCTTGAATGACTTGCTATTAAAAAATTAGACTCGTTACATTTGTGATGAGTATTGTGTACGCCGGTAACGATTTGAATATACTATGTATGAGTAGAATATGTTGTTGATTCTACAAACAAGTGAAAGGAGCCCCGATGGGTTCCCCCCTCTCCCCAGTTCTTGCAAACCTCTACATGGTGGACTTCGAAACCAGAGCCATTGACACATCTGAACTCAAGCCCACTTGCTGGCTCAGATACGTAGATGACATCTTTGCCATTTGGCCTCATGGGTTTGAAACCCTACCAACATTCCTGACCCACCTTAACACCATTCACCCCAACATACAATTCACTATGGAAATAGAAAAGGACGACTCCCTCCCATTCTTGGATGTTCTCATCAGGAAGTCCAACAATTCTTTCACTCACACCGTCTACCGCAAACCAACCCATACAAACCGGTACCTCAATGCCAAGTCTCATCATCACCCAGCACAATTGAATTCGGTTCTGAATTCTCTCATACATAGGTCCTTCAAACTCACCGATAACCACAATAGATCCAATGAAATGGAAAAGCTCAAATCCGCACTTACCCAGAACGATTTTTCCGATTCCCAAATCCACAAGTCTATTAAACTCCAGCAAACCCGAGATCTTCACCCTAGACCCCCGAAGGACGAACCTGAACGACAAAAAGCTTTCCTTCCATATATTCATGGTGTTACGGATAAAATAAGTCGAATTCCGACACGACATGACATCAAAACCATTTTCACAGCTAACAACCAAATATCCACCTACCTTCGAACACCCAAAGACACAATCCCCAATGAAACCCAAGGAATATATGAAATACCATGCTCTAACTGTCCCAGAACATACATCGGCCAGACCAACCGACGAGTGTCCTGTAGAGCATATGAACACGAACTAGCAGTCCGTAATTCTGACACAAACTCAGCATTATTCCAACATCATCTAGAAACAGGCCACAAAATAGATTTCAAAAACACCAAAACCGTTGCCACAGCCAAAACCCTCCAAACCAGAATTACCCGTGAAGCCATTGAAATCGAAAAACGTCCCAACTGTCTCAATAAACGCGACGAATCTCAAAGACTCCCCAATACCTGGAAACCACTTTTGGTCCGACATACTTCTATTCACCTTTCCGTCTTGGGAACCAATCCGTTCGAACCTCCCATCGACCGTCCGATACCTGATCCTGCCATAACTACTAATGAACCCTTAAATCCCACCAACCTTCTATCCTCGATCTCCAGTGATGATAGCCAGCTAGTGAGACAACTCAGACCTAGACGCAAGGTCACTAAGTCTTGAAAATGGCTCCGAAATGGGAGTCGAAACGTAGACAAGTAAATCTTTCCAGACGCGGATCAACCGGAAGTTCCAGCCAGTATATATATATATATATATATATGAATTTTGAGTTATAGACCCCCTCCTTGACCTGATCCTGGATCCGCCACTGCTTGTGAGAAACAAAAACATTATCAATACACCCGCAACCTGTCCAAAATCCGGTCTGGCTTTCAGGGATTATTTTGAAAGAATCGGACCATTCAATCAATCAGTTCAAAACAATATTCGTGAAGAGTTCATCGAATGTCTTTTTGAAAAGTCAAAAATCGTGTTAACAGCATACAGCTTCATTTGTGAATAACGAGATGTTTCTCATACAACATCGCTAACAGAACTGAACTCAGAACGGAGAGCGGTTACTGCTATTCGCAAAGACCTAAGTCAACATTGTGAGGAAAATTCAAGCTAAGGGCTTCTAGGGGGTTCACATATATAGCTCCTCCATCCCTAAGATGAAAATGAAACGGTAGTATCGTTTCCTGAGTTTAAATCTTTTGTCTTATTGTATTCGAAATACTTGAACATTCTATTCTTGATTTTCATAAACGAATTATACAATCAATATAACACAAATATAAAAAGCAACGTATGGAGTGTTGTTCTCTCCTCTCTAAGGCCTGGATTCGATCAAGTTGAGTCTTCTCAGCTAGCTGGTCTCGGTAGTGTAGTGGTTTGCATATCTGCCTGTCAAGCGGAAGGCCGGGGTTCGAATCCTCGCCAGGCCACCGTGCTGGGTAATCGCACGTTGAGAGGTAAGGCCTCGTCGATCCATTGCTCGCACAAGTTTCGACTTCTGAGGGTTGACGTTCTTCAGCTGGTTAACGGAACGAACAATTTCAGAACAACAAACAATTTTTAGCTTTTGGAGTTCGGTAAGCTCATCTAGGTTGATCTTGTCAGGAATTTTCAAGGAGAAGTCCTCGTGGTTGGATTCGGTTGTTTCTATTACGGGTATCTGTAAAGGAGTTTCCTGGGTCACGGAGACGTCGCGTTGCCATACGTTTCACCATGTATAGTGAGTCTACATTTCTGGGCTACGAGGATCAGTTGTGGCTGATGGATTTCTTCGTATCCATGTTCTCTGCATTTTTTCTTAATTGTAGTACTGCTGACAGGAACCACAATGATATAAGCGTCATTGACAGGTTCCACAACATCTTGGTCTAGGTGGACTTGGAGTGATCGGCATGAATGGTTGCTTCTTCCGTTCAACAATTCGGGTAGACAGTCGTCTTGGGACATTTGATTCTTCAGCTGGAAAATACACATAGTCTCGACTTCATGGCATGGTCTATCTTCGTAGTGGTGATAAGTCAAGTTCAGAATAATGTGGGGTTCCAGAGGAATGATGAAGGCATTATTGGATATCGGTATAGGGAATAATTGATAATAGTAAAGATTGTCTCGAAATATCGGAAAATGGATAGTGCATTTTTATATCATACTGGAATTTTTAGAAGTTTGTGATATGATTGAATGTTATCGAAATGTGGTAGACTTTCTTTGTACATGTTAAACTTTTTTCGATTAATTCTTTGAGTTCAGATATTGGTAATATTATGCTATGGATAATACTCAATTCGCCAAAGAGTAGCGATTCTTCGATTCTGTTCAAGATTGTAAGCATGTTTCTGACAGTCAACTATCCCTGTATCGAGAGGGTTTTTGAGACGTAAGAACAGCGTGTATTCATTTATACTGTGTACAGTCTACTACCGGACAGTCCTAAGACTATTAAACATCACAACTCCTTCAAGTATCATGTTAAAGTATGGATAAAAACCACCGAAAAAAAAATATTTAATGATCTCATCAACTTGAAATTTCTTAACTAATCTGGAATATTCGTAACACAGTACCCAAACATAACCACATAGGTGAAAGGCTTCACAAATTTAACCATATCATGACGAAACCCCACTATGAACATTACTCGATTATGTCAAATGATGTCAGTGAGTTATCATGTTCATTTTTTCATGTTGTATTTTTCCATGTCGTTGTTGATGTATTTTACTTTGTAAATCTTGAGGAAAATGAACATTATTACTATTGTAATTATAATAGTTTCAATCTGTTTTTCGATTATTTGTTGGTTTTTGACAATTCGCTGCTGATCATGTGTTGTTTCGTTCATGAATCTTTTTATGATAGTGAAATAATTCTCGAAATCATGGTGTGAGAATTTTGATTATTTCTCATTGTAGAAATAGCTGTTTCGTATTTTGCTTCATCTTCATCGTCTAAAGTACCGAAGAGCCATTTGTTTGCTCTACCTACGAAGTTTAATAATACGAAGTTTAATAAACCTCTTTAGAACGATTGAATTTCTGAGGTTTTATGTTCAATAATTCCACAGAAATTTGTTCTAGAAGTTGTAGCTAGTGACTATGCATGTGATGTAGTTGGCAATAAAAATAACCCCTAATCGAAACAAGGTCAGCTATATATTTGGGGCGGGTACTGAGACGACGATTAACAACCGGTTAAAATGATCGATGCTTAGGCTATGCATTCACTTTAACAATTGCGAGTATGTGGTGTCTATTCTCAACACCTATTATTGTAACGAACTGTTACGTAAAGTACCCGCCCTCAGAGTTTTTGGTTATGCTATTGATTGGGTCATTGAATTGTTTCAGGAATGTATATTTTTGGGTATTGAATCTTGCTGTTCCGGAAGAGAAAGGAAGGATGGGGTTCTTCATTTGAGACATGGTTATTCGTTGTCCATCAGTGGTTAGTATCCCGAGAAGTAGAAGGTACAGGATTTCCATCTGTAAAAGTTTGTTTCTGAGAACATTCCAATTTACTTTTATGGTATTTGGATTTTTTCGTTTGGATTTTATTTTCACAGTCGTTGATCGGTTGAATTTCTTTATAGAGGGGTAAAATTTCATTTCGGGGCGATTCTTTGAGAGATAATGTGTCATCGATTCTTATTTCTTTTGTTTAGATTTTTCCATTTTTCCTTGATTTCTTTGATCATTTCGTTCATTATTTTTTTATTTCTTGCATGCTTTTCAATATAATCAGAGGTTATCTAATGGGTTTTGGTGTTCAATGATTCCTTTAATTATTTGAAAAGGTGTGAATTCACTCGAGGAGTGAGTTGAGTTGTATCCTCAATAAGCGTAGAATGTGGGCATTCTAAAAGGCTATTGCTATTGGGATTTTTTAGAGTGATATAGTGCAAAGTTATTTTATGAAGTATACAAAATTCTTCCATCAGACTATTTTGGAGTCTGTTCTTGAATCACGGGTTATTTTATTAGGAATTCCCTAATGAAAAATGAATTTCAATAGGCCATCTAGTATGTTAGACGAGTTCAAGTGGATGGGATAAGCTGGGGCAAAACGTGAGAAGTTTTCCACGATTAACCCTTAACTGGTAACGTGCCGTCTGTGAGACTGCTGCAATTTTTATTCTCGAGATATTTCTAAAATGGTCTCACTTTTCTGCGAATCACGCCACCTAATCTATTAGCTATTGGTGCCCATCCTATCATTCAACTGGGAGTAAATTTGGGTAAACGACGTCTGAGAAATATCTAGTATTTAGTTGAGCACAGTCCGTGAGACGGCACGTTTCTGTTTACGTAAGCATTTCTCGAGACTCAAAGTAATGGCGGGTCCGTCGAAACGGGTACCTTGTGGGGATGAAGATTACGATGACACTCTTTTTTGTTGGTATAACGAGACAAATAGCGGCTGCAGTGAAATAGACAATGTTTCAGAGGATGAATTTGAAATTTTCGAACACAACAGTCACACGACAAAATGCAACAAAAAAACCTTTAATTCATGACTTGTTAGGACCTTCCAATAAACACCTTTTGAAATTTTTTTTTTATAGATACTGCGTTTCGTTCATTATCAATCATACTATGCATAAAATTAATTTGTTTCGAATGATTTTTAATTTTTTTGTGGATCTTTCCAAAATCACTACAGATTTCCGTTATAGTTGAGAAAGATTATTGCGAAATCATTTTGTTCAAGTTTTTGTTCGTTATTTTATGCAAAAATATATCAAAAGAATGTGTACCTAAGTATTCATAATATATATTTTGAAAAAAATATCATTGGAGATTTTTTTTTTGATTCCAAAACGTGTCAGTCTCACAAACTGCACGTTACCAGTTGTGTTTCAAAATTCCACGTTACCAGTTAAGGGTTAAAATATGGTTTTGTCCGCCGTAAATGCATCGACATAAATATGCTCGAACGGATATTCTCCCATAGAATCGAATTTGATCACGTAAGGATGACCTTCATATTTCATTTTTTGCCAAGTAGTACAAATGTTGATATATTTGGTAACGTCATTGATCATATTCGGCCAATAATATGTTTTTATCGAAGCGTTTTTTGTTTCGTTCATGCCTCTATATGTTATTTTTGTTTCGTTGTATTTTCAGTTGTTGTTCATCTTTGTCAGATATATTGGTTAAGGAGATATTGCTCTGGACTAACTTGAATGCTGAATGTTTGAAATGCTTTTGAATCAGAGGGTAAACGAGAGTGTTCATGAGTTTGAGTTTCATATCTGTTGAGAATTGATATCTGAAGTTGTCGAATAATCTCAATTTGAAGAAAGGTATTTCAAATATATGTTATATGTTGAACCTGATCATGAAAACTGAAATTTTCACAATAACCAAACCAAGATTTCTTGCTGATTCAAAATATTCAATATTTGCTTGAATTATTTTCAGTGAATATTCCTTAATCTGCGATGTCTGCCTTTGCGAGCCAAAGCAAACAGTTTCATAAGGGTTGTTGCGTAGACCATGCTTAACAGAATAAACCGTGGTGTTATGGTGATCCTCATTTATATTATTTGTAAAAATATATGTCAGACAGATAACAAGATGAATATAATTGAAAATCATCGGCATAGAGGTGAGCTTGAGAAGAGTTTAGGGCCGATGGAAAGTCGAAAATGAAAATTGAGAATAATAGTGAGGGGTAGCCTCTTCGAGAGAAGAACACATTAAGTTTCTATCAAGGTTTACTCTCTGTGACCGACAACAAATATATCTACTCATCAAATTCAAAGCCCATTTCCGGAAACCAAGTAACAGAAAGAAACTCGAAATTGACTAAATCGAATGCTTTGCTTCGATCCAGAAGAACTAAGATCGAAGGTACATACTTATATCATTGATAACTTTCAATAAGGCTGTGTGTGTACCGTGTTTCGGACGGAAGCCAGATTGTACTTCAGGCAAAATTCTGTTCATTTCTGAGTACTGTTTGATCTGTAGAGAAATAATTTTTTCAATTAACTTGGAAAATGTAGGTAAAATGGATATGGGTCGTATATCATTAAAAGTGTCAGGCGTGGCTACTTTCACAATCGAAAGAACATTAGCAATTTTGCACATTTCAGGAAATTATAGTAGATGAAAGGATTATGTTTTCACTTAAATGTGTTGTTTTTACCAAGACAGAGTGGAGCCTGAAAATCGAAAAGCGACATGATGTGGTTATAAATAAAATTAACTTTCCCGTTGATATCATGTGAAAATAATATTTTACCCATGGTAAACTATTTGCGTCAGTAGCAAAGTGATCCATATTGAAATCCCTGAAGTTTCTGTACGAAATCGAATTGTCACATACCTGTTCCTTTTCGACTTCAAGGCTACAGACAACCATCATATGATCTATTATACCGTGCAAGTCAATTGTCTCACAATCTCCTACTTCCATTCCCTCACTTATACATATTACATCTATAAGCGATACTGAATCATCAGTTATACGGATGGGATCTCTTATTATCTGGCACAAGTTGAACAGAACGTTCTCAAATTTTCTGGCATCCTGGGAAGATGTACATAACAAATTTATATTTATATTAGCCATTTATATAGTGAAGTTCACTTCCAGATGAATTCTTTCTAGCATTCCACTCAGTCTCCAAGACAGCTATCCACATTTGTGCTAGGAGGGCGATAGATGATACCGAGTCCTATATGTTGTTTGCCAACATTTACAGTCAGCCACAGTTACTTTAAACCATTGTATGTGATGAAAGAAGCAAATATTTTATATTTATAGGAGGCCTTCGAGTAGCAAGCAATCCCACCTCCTCTTTCAGCACGATCCGTTCTTGCCATGTTGTAATTAACTGCAACTTCTTGTGTTCAGTACCCGAATGGAATGTGAATAGGTACTCCTCCTCTGACAGATTGCTGAAATTCTTGAATAGCTACGATATAATTAGCAAAAACCACCACGGGTTCAGAATTGATTACTCAAAGTATACAGCTGCAATTTCATTTATTGAAAAAATCACAGAGCTAATTATATTTCGAGAATGCCCTGCTGGGTTCTTTTTTGGTCTCAGCAAGGCATACAGTTGTGTTAACCATCACTTTTCATTATCGAAAGTATTTGAATATGGCTCGGCTCTCGATTGGATTTATACCTTTTCAACTGATCGTTATCAATTTCTCCGAATTTCAGGACATTTTTCCGGAAAATCAACATATATTGCTTTCAATGAGAGGATAAATGATATGAGAGTTCCACGAGGATCAATCTTGGAACCAATTCTATTTTTGCATCATACAAATATTCTAGGAAGTTTTCTGTGGAATATTCCTATTACGATGCTGATGGCATCTATGTGAGTGTGACAAATAAAAATGAAATTGAAACTCATCAAAACACTGAGCATGTTCTTACTTCCATAAATAAATGGTGCAGTTTGCATTATTTATATCTGAACACAAATTGTTAAATTTCACAATTGGCAGAGGAATTGTTCTTCTATGTCTGTTGACGTTATCGACGAGGAATATCAATGCAACAAATTACTTGGATTGGTGATTGACGAAAACATAATCTGGAAGAGTCACTGTGAATATATCACTAAGAGATTGAATAGTTTGTGTTCTTAATTGTTCAGGAACCTCAAACTCAAGTAGTATCCAGATTGAGATACGGAATATAGTTGTATGGTAATGCCACGTCAAATCGTGACATTTTCATATTGCAGAAGGAAAAATTCGTTAGATCGATAGATCGAAAATACCACGAACGATAGGAATAAAAAGGCATGCCATTACAAACCCATTTCAATCCCGCAACATAACTCCAATTTCCGCCTGCAGAAAAATACCTTAGGACATTAAACTTTCGTTTACGAACATGAATAGAATAATCCACTTGAACATTGTATTCCACAAACAGATCATTATAGTCTTGAGCAAAAAAGTCGGAAATGCCGCAATCGAACTCGATTGAAACGCGTGTCATCGCTCATTCAACGTGATTCCAGTTCAAACGTCCGCATTCCACAGCGATGACGTCATCTGACAAGTTGAGAGAAGTCTGAGAGTTGGACAACTCCATATCGATATAGAGACAACCGGCAGCACAACTCGCTGTGAACGCCTTCACGGCGGGAGTTATATCAGATTCATACGGGAATAGTAGACATTTCAATGATTTCAGTAAGATCGAATGATCTCCTTGCACAAGATAATATATAACCAGATCATACGATCACAAAAAATCCTAAGGATGCAAGCAATTTCAATATATGATCTACATTCGAAATTTCTGTTGAAGATTTCAAGATGATTCAAACAGAAATGCATTTCCAAATGCTTCTCTGCACGAGGCTGAAAGGGAGATAGGTATACCCTACGTGACAATTTGTCGAATTCTTAATAAGCATAAATGGCATCACTATAAACTCTACTGTGTCCAACATTGGAAAGAGACTGATTTACCTCGTAGAGTGGAATTCTTTGAATGGTTACTTGTCAAGACTCAAGAGGATGAACATTTCCTCGACAATATCATATGGACAGATGAGGCCAAGTTCACAAAAAATGGAGTTTTCTATAGACAAAACAGTCATTATTGGGCGCCAGAAAGTCCCCATGTTGTCTGCCAAAGGGGATTTCAAGAAAGATGGCAATTCAATGTATTTTGTGCCATAAAGAATGGGTCAATTTTTTCATCAAGTTTCATGATGATAATTTGAATCAAAATATGAAGATTTACTGAGGAATGGATGGTGCTCCACCCCATAATTCTCATTCAGTCAGCGAAACTTTAACTGAAATCTTCGAAGAGAGATGGACTGATAATAATGGACCTTTTCGTTGGCCTCCTAGAACACCAGATGGCAATCCATTAGGTTATTTCGTGTGGGGTTTCATTAGAAATATGGTTTACTCTACTCCAATAACAACAATGGAAGATATGAAATCGAGAGTTACAACTGCTTTCAATAGTTTGACTCCAGACTTGATCAGAAGCGCTACACATGACAATCTTTTGAAGAGATTACATGTTTGTTCAAGTAGAGGTGGAGAAGTGTTTGAACATATTCTGAAATACACTGACGATTAAATTAACTCACTAATTTATGGGTTTATTATTTTCAGTTCGTGTTTCAGCGTTAATAAAACTATTGTTTGAAGAGAAGTTCCATTCGATGATTGAAGAGTATTTCAATAATTATCCCTTCATTGTATTATCTGCGACTTATTTAGAAACATCTAACGAAATCTGTTTCACAAAAATGAGTGATGAACAAGGAAACCATGCCAGTTTCCGTTTGAAACAGTTTGTCTCGAAAACGGTTCAAACTAGAAGTAGTATTATCTGAACAAAGTCAATCTGAAATGGAATGTAGAGCTCAAAAATGTTGAAATATACAGGGTGTTCTATTTGAAAAAATTGAGTTCCACTCATTTATTCATCAGATCAAAGTATCTGCATTTTTTTTAAGACCCTGTATGAGGCAAATGGAAATGTGACTCGGAGTGAAGATCCTCATAGTATCACTTCACTCCATTTCAAATTTGATCGTTAAAGTGCAGGAGAGTTCAAGACTATCAGCATTTATAAAACTTTATGTTCGGTGAAAAAAATATCGAAATCAATTTATATTTTCTGAACGGTAATATATAGGTATGGAAAAATAGTATATGAATTTGTTGACAAAGTGATAATGAATCATAATATGATATTATATACGGGGTGTTCCATTTGAAAAATCAAAGAAGCCGCTACCTTATAGTAGAAGCGACAACGTTGCATCGTGTAAAATATTTCAGGCGTGTAGGTAATACTGATTTATGCATACTGTGGAATTTTTAGATTGATCCGTTAAATAGTTTGCCAGAAACGGCCAATGTAGGCTCATGGTGAAAAGCCCTGTATAGTGAAATTTCACCTTAACCTTATTGACGGCCCTAGAAAAAACGTTTACATGAAAAATTTGACTGGGTTTACATGAATTTGAATGTAACAAATGTGATCAATGTGAAAAAAACCTACCACGATGATGGGTGACCTTGAGTAGTAAGTAACCATAAAAAATGAATTTAGCAAACTTGCGTGATTCAGGAGCAAACCTTTTTGAAATAAACTTTTTCAAATAATTACTAGTTTTCACGAAAGATCCGTAAACAAGCGATGCACGTCTTTCCAATTCATCTAGAACATCAAAAAAAACATCCTCCTGCTTAACTCTCATTTTTTTTCTTTATCACAAAAAACGCTTGTTTTCAATCTTTGCCTGAGTGCCTTTCTTTATATTTTGGGTTGAGAACCCTGATTTTGATGCTGAGGTTGATGAACCTTCAGATGACAGATAGTGAGGTTGAGTTATTTTATTATGAATTCCAAAATGAGAAAGACAATCGCTGAACGTTCATTTTTATCATATCTACTCAGAAGCGGATCAATCTACCTGACGACGAACTCGCACAGGACTATTCTTCTCGCGGGATTGGTCTGTGGCAAGTATTAAACGAAAACTAGTTATAAAAATAGTGATAAACAGATATTTCTTTCTGCTTCACGCCTGGAAATAGCAGCTTATTGTCACTATGAGTATAAATATTTTATAGAAAGTAATAGTCGCATAATAAAGTTGAGTGAGTAGAAACCATAACTGTAGCTTTTTTCTTGTTTTCACTACTTCAACCTCTGAAACAAACCTAACTCGCAACAGTGCGCCAGGCGAGTAACTCGCCGACGTGTCGGTTCAATTGGATACATACTTAACATATTGAAGACGTCAACCTGAGTGAGTCAGGCGGAAAAATTGCTAAACGCCACGGATTAATTGAAGACATGGCTGACATATCAAAGACGCCAACTTGAGTGCGACAGGCGAGGAACTCGCTGAACGCGTCGGTCCAGTTGGAGACATACCTATTAAATCGAAGACGTCTATCTGGGTGCGTCAGGCGCTAAATGCCGAACATATCAAAGACGTATACCTCAGTGCTTCTGGCAACGAAATCGCCGAACGTGTCGGTTCAATTGAAAACATACCTAACATATCAAATATGTCTACCTGAGTGCGTCAGGCGAAGAACTTTCCGAACGCGACGGTTCAATTGAATATACAAGTAACATATCAGAGTGAGTCAGGCGAAGAAATTGCCTAACGCGAAGGTTCAGTTTGAGACATGCATGACATATCAAAGACGTGTACTTGAGTACGACAAGCAAGGAACTCGCTGAACGCAACGGTTCAGTTGGAGACATACTTATTATATTATATAAGACGTCTACTTGGGTGAGTCAGGCGAAAAACCTGCTAAACAATTGAAGAAATGGCGAACAGTGCGTCAGGCGAATGATTTGGCGAACGCAACGATTGAGTTGATGCCATTTCTAACATATCGCAGGCGTCTAACTGAGAAGCGTCAGGCCAAAAACTCGCCGAACGTGTCGGTTCAATTGGATACATACCTACCTAAAACATCGAAGAAATCAACCTGAGTGAGTCAGGCGAAGAAATTGCTAAACGCAACGGATCGATTGAAGACATGCAGAACATATCTAAGACTTATATATCTGAGTGCGTCAGGCGAGGAACTTTCCGAACGCGACGGTTCAATTGAATATACAAGTAACATATCAGAGTGAGTCAGGCGAAGAAATTGCCTAACGCGAAGGTTCAGTTTGAGACATGCATGACATATCAAAGACGTGTACTTGAGTACGACAAGCAAGGAACTCGCTGAACGCAACGGTTCAGTTGGAGACATACTTATTATATTATATAAGACGTCTACTTGGGTGAGTCAGGCGAAAAACCTGCTAAACGATTGAAGAAATGGCGAACAGTGCGTCAGGCGAATAATTTGGCGAACGCAACGATTGAGTTGATGCCATTTCTAACATATCGCAGACGTCTAATTGAGAAGCGTCAGGCCAAAAACTCGCCGAACGTGTCGGTTCAATTGGATACATACCTACCTAAAACATCGAAGAAGTCAACCTGAGTGAGTCAGGCGAAGAAATTGCTAAACGCAACGGATCGATTGAAGACATGCAGAACATATCTAAGACTTATATATCTGAGTGCGTCAGGCGAGGAACTTGCCGAATGCTAGAGTTCAATGGAAGTAATGCCAAACATCTCACATACGTCAATGGAAGTAATGCCAAACATCTCACATACGTCTACGTGAGTGCGTCAAGCGATGAACTTGCCGAACCCGACGGTTAAATTGGAGACATACCTATCATATCGAAAACGTCTACCTGAGAGCCCTCAAACAGAGAATTTGTCGAACACGACGATTCAGTTGAATATATGCCTCTTATATCAAAGATGTCTACCTGAGTGGAACAATTGAAGGCATGAAGAACTTATCAAAGTCACGTCTACCTGAGTGCGTTAGGCGATGAACTTGCCGAACGCGACGGTTCAATGAAAGAAATCGTAGAATTTCACAGAATATCTTCGAATTGATTCAACTTCCAACTAATTCAATGGAAATTGGAACACATATCTGAAGAATAATCGAGAAGATATGACAGAATAGGAAAATTGTGACCCATCGTTCGTTCAATATCAGCAGAAACGAAAAAAATACCCCTCCCCTCCCCATACCATCTTCAATATTACCGGATTCTCCAATATAAGTTAATGCATAAAATCTCAATATTTCTTCTCACTCACTCCAAATGCACTCTATTGACTGGAATATCGACTATTCTTGGAATGACTTCCATCAAATGGGACGTATTTCTCATAACTTGAGATTACAAATAATTATTCATTGTATTAACGATTCCAAATTTCCTGATATTATTACGCTTAACCTTTATGTTTGTTAATTTTCAGGTTTATAAAAGTTTGAAGGAAGTGGTTAAGTATGGCAGGTATCGTGCTCAGTTAGGGCCTTGGTTCTTCAGAAAAAGAGGTTCGAATATAAATGAGAGGATGGTAAAATTATGGGCGCCAAGTGATTTGAAAGCCCTAGCGTTATCAAACAAAAATCACTAAATAAAGTATACCAGATCTCCCTAACAAACAGAAATACGCTCTCTCTAAATTACGCAACTATATTGTATATATAAAAATAATGGTAATATCACAATGTTGTAGAATTAACCAACAATCTAAGATTTCGATAAATTTTTGGGGGAGGAAACTCTTGCAAGAGTGAGGAGAAATGGGAAATAATTAAAAGTTCTAACTTATGTCTATTTTTGACTATTCATATGGCTATTGAACGATATGGATATTATTATCACCACTATTATTGTTATTGCTTCCGTAACCACAAATAATCAGACGATGTACGAAACAAGATGATCTCCTATATGAGGTACTTATCCGATGTCTTGTCCAGAGGAGAAGGAGTTGAACGAACTTCTCCAGTTTTCCGACAAGTGGAAAAATCAAATTCTGTGCTCTCTGTTATAAATAGCATTTATCGCAAAATTTCATCTGACAACTTCAGTTCTACTCAGAGAATATCGGTTGATACTACTCCAAAAAAAAAACGTCTGAAATGACAAGGAATCGTGTTTAGCAAGACATAAAAACAATGGACTTTTAAAGTAAATCTTTCGAACGTTGAAAAACGCTTACCTCTGAGTGCCGACTCCCCTAACACACAAAGACGTTTTCTTTAACAATTATGCCAACGATACTGATCAAAATAAATGTATCACAATATTGACTAGGATGAAAGCTGCATGCAATTTAAAATCACGCCAATATCGCAGAAGCCACTTCGAATGATTATCCGTGAAAACGAAATTTATTGTATTCATTCGCTGGCCAAATACCGTTTTCAAACTTCGATCTTCAAACGACTTTCATCGTAGACGAAATTCTCCGGTGTTTTTTTCTACTCTGGATGCATGTTCGCCTGCTTCGTTCCAATAATAACCATATACGGGGTGATGATAACTAAATAAATATATTGAATCGTTGAACGATTGAAAAATCGTAACAATATGTATTCCGGAATCAGTAATTTCAGTTTCATTGGTCAATGAATTCAATTATACTAACCTGTAAGGTACGTTATTTGCTCCTTGGAATACAATGGAGTGTAACTCAAAAATGAATTATCGTAGTAGAAAAGTGTCAAAATCAGAGAAATAGCTCCGAATGCTGCCAAGCATAATTTTTTGTGGAGAATGGACGAGTGTTCTTGCATTGCTTCAAATCTGCAATAATAAATATATAAAGGTGAGTTGATCAGCCAAAGATTCGAATGAAGGTTATTTAGTATAATATAATCATTGTCAATTCGATCTCTAACTAGCTTTATCGCCGAATAGCGCGTTCAATGCGAGGGCTTTCTCTTCGAAGTCAGGGTAATTATAGTTATAGAAATATTATATTTTCACACTGGGGAGAATATCTGGTTATTCGCGACTTCAGAAATGTTCGACTAACAACTCTACTGAGAAACATTGCATTTGAATCAAATTCTTTGAATTTATGTGTAGCGTACAGGTGGAGTTCGAGAAAAAAACTGTACGAAATGCCGTGCTACCATCTGCAATTAAACACGAACTGAATATAATTCATTCTTGGTAGAACCCAAATAAATCAATATTCGTATTTCAGATTCATCAATGATATTCACATCGAAAAGACCCATTTCAAGAAAGTCATGGTTATCTATAGGAATTGAAAATTCAATTGTTACATCTTGAAATTTTCAAAATTATATATTTCAGTTCAATTTACTCCAAATTTCTGTACATGACTTCTGTTTGGAAAACAGCAAGAATATCTAATGAATAATTGAACCACTTCAAGCTCTCCAAATTGAAGTAATAGAATGGATATACGAATTTTCCTTGACAACCTTCAATCATTATATCGTTAAAGAATTGGTTCATTTATCAAGTTGAAACTGGTTGAAAACATTCAGCTTCAATTTTCGAGCAAAATTCATATACCCATGATCGTCGAAAAATATAACTTATTTTTGTAAATAATTAATATATCATCACGGAATAGGAATACCTAATTGAATACCACATAAATTGGGAAATATTATTTCGAAAATGAATTGAAAAAGTACTAAAGGTATGCTAAAAACATATCAAGAGACTTTCATTTTGAATTCGTTTTGACAAATTCAAATTCTACCGATTCGACTGGTTCTTTCATCACTTGTTCATTGGTATTCCATTGGATTTTACTCTGATTGAATATATGAAGTTGATATATAAATCAGAGTACAATTTTTCTAGAAGTTGTCATTCCAATTTTTTTATTCGAGGAAGATGAAACCAATTAAAATATTCGTCAAACTTCATTCTCTCTACAAAAATACCCAGATTTCTAATGAAAAAATTAGGGTTCCTATTATTTATTTCTATTTCAAAAATATGATTTCAAATAGATGTTTCGATGTGACCATAGCAGATAGTTATTGAAGAACATGTTGTTTCGGAGTATGAGGAATATTTGATATGGAAAATTCACACTAGAACCGCATAACTGAAATTTTTGCAGTGAAAAGTGCAATTCGTTGTATGAAATTTTGACAGTATAATGAAATACTCTGAGAATGAAATAAATCAAAAATTGGACATCCTGTACATCCCACATCTGAATTGAAAAACGATTTCAGAATAATTCCAGTTGAATGGGGTTTTCTATTGCAAATAAAAATGTTTCTGACAAAACTTGGTGAAACCGGGAGTGAAAGTGAGTTCAAAATATTCCACATTATCAAAGAATAATCATAATAATAATTCGAGTAAAAAATGTCCGTCTTCCAGTCCTATCGCTCCCAAAAAATCTCGCTTATAACTGAGAAACTTGGTTTCAACATTTCAAAATCTGTATGGAAACGAGTTGTTTGGAGGGTGCCGATGATGAAAGAAAAGTCACATTATTTTGCATTATATTGGTAGTGTAAATATGACGAATGAGTAACAGAAAATATAAAGAACATTGTGCTCTCAAGGTGAATTTGACCAAGAAACGTCATGATTTTTTGACAAGAATTCAAAGTGAGTCCCCCATGTGATTTTGATAGCTTGCTATAAAGTTCAGTCAGAGATATTTCCGTTGCATCGGATTCAGGAGAATCTGTCAAAATGACATTTGAATTTGTGTAAAATGCTTAGGTACAAGCAAGAAATCTGAATGAAAAATCAGAAGTAGTGATTGCGAACGTAGGAAGGTCGAAATCATATGTTAAACCTGCAAAAAAGTTGGTCAATTCACAAAATGCTGCTTTCGCAAAACAAATGTCAAAACAGTAGCTGTAGAAAAAAATCCCACTGCTGAAGTAGTAATAATTCATGGACATCAAATTTGAAAGTCAAGAATGAAATTTTGAGATGTGGTATAGATACAGGAGCAGAGGCAATTGTTTGTTATATCTCTCAAGGAAATTCAAAAAATTAAATATTGTTGATATCATACCAATGTGTGCCATAGATCATGTCATAATATATCAATCAAGGGAAGATCATCTAGAGATTGTATGAATAATGACCCATTGCCACTCATTGTTTGGTTTATACAACGTTGGTATATAGGAGGAAGGTTACGAAATGTCATTATATCGATCCCTCCATATTGCGGGGGCGTCAATGAGGTTAAGGTGAAATTCCACGATATACTAATATGCAAGTGGATTTCAGTTTCCGGTATCTGATTGGTAGATAACAACAGATAGAAAACAAAATACCTGCTTCCCTAATAAGATCTATGAATATTCCAGTATATTGAAAATCTAACTTTATGGTGTTCAATACCGAATGTCAGTTGAGAAAAAGTTTGGATATTCATACTCTTCGTATCTGTGTTTGACAGATAATTCAACTTGATCCCGATATATGTGAAAATTGAAAACGAAAGCAAATAAAAAATTGATGAATGTGTATGGTTGGTGAAAATCCGAAAGAAATACCTGTGTTTTGAAAAAAGAGTGGGACTGTTCCTCATGCAGCAAGAAAGTTAGCCAGAGTATGATAATTACTCCTATATGAAATGGAAAGTATTTGGGTTTACCAGTCGTTAAGGACCTTTTTCCGAGGCCAAGAAAATGTTTGAGCTTTGTATTATACTTTGAACGTTATCTACGTCTTCTAATGTATAGTGTTAGATTTATATAGGAATCCAAATGAACTTATGACAGTTAAAACTGTCAAATCGTTTCTTATGAAAGAAATATATTGTAAGAATATCAACCTGTCACTATTGACGTTTTTGCTTACCTATAGAAATACGGTGCATTTATCAACAGGAGGAACTCCTGCGAAAATTGTTTTCAGCAGATATTTGAGAACACGATTAGACTTTATTAAACCTAAGAATTTACAGAACTGTCAACAAGAGATCGTAGATTTTGAACGCGTTAGAGATAACTTGAACAAAGCTCAGGAGAAAAATAAGGAATATTATAAGGGGAAAAGGAAAGTTAGGTTTTCTGTAAGAAACATTGTTTTGACTAAAGATTATCGTGAAGTGAAAAGTTCCTGGTGTAAAGCAAAAATAATACGAATTTTAGGCCGAAATGTTCTTCTAGTTAAACCTATTGATTCCAACATTATTTGGGAAAGACATAGCAATCAAATCAAAACAATCTTTCAAACAGAAACGAATAACGAAACTGAATTCGAGAAAGAAGTTAAATGGGATACTTTTCAAAATGATAAAGAAAAAACTGTCGAAAATGAAGTGGCTGGTGTTGGTGAAACACTTGGTGAAATATCAGATGTTGATAACCTTGAAACCAATGTATCTGACAATATCAACACAACAGTGCCGCCATCATCAGGCACTCCATTTATCCGCCCTGTACGCAATAAGAAAGAACCTGACCGACTGAGATATTGATGTAATAGAATATCGTTCAAATTTTGGGCCGTGGTGGTGTAATGTATTCAGTTTTGAAGAATAAACTATGTTGCGGTTACCCCCACTATAACTATAACATCGGTATTATGCGCACATCTCCCCGCCACGACTCCAGTAAAAAGGACATCAGTTTTTTCGGGTTCGCAGAACAGTCGGGTCTAATTGGGTACTTGGTTTGCATATGATATCATTTTCCTTGAGTGTAATATAGTTCATTCTTGGCGAAGCAAAGTGTTTTCCTTCAAGTGGACTACCCTATCAAAATACATTTCATGATAGCTTTGGAGATGTTATCATTAAACCACTTCACTTTCTTTTTCAATTTCAGAATAACACACAAGCTGAGCACTGGATAGCGTTCCTGCCAAAGATTCTAAAATTCCCTCTTTCAATTGACTTCTGGTAGAGAGTTGTTTATCAAGATTCCCAATAATTTTTCCAAATTTGTATTTTTCATTCTTTCTTTAGCCAGTTCATTTCCTAGGAATGTGTTGCATTCTTTGAGTTTTTTCATCATCTCCTTTTGTTCCTGGAATTCCTGTTGAATTTTTTTGAAACCCTCTTCCAGCTTTGAAAGTTCAGAAACACATGTTTCTGATGCACCTCCTTGTGAAATCTCTTCCAGCACATTTTCTAAAATACAGGGTGTCCCAAACTCGATGGCCTATTAGACATTTCTGGAAAACGGGATACAGGATTGTTTCGAAAATTCGATTTCTTGGATAATTAGTTCTGTTCTATCGATCTAAAATATTTTCAGCGCTGCGACGTTGCCGCTTATATTGAAAAGTAGCAGCAACTTTAATATTTTAAATAGAACACCCTATATATTATTGCATTTCTCGCTTTGTTATTGCTTTCCGATTATTTTTGTTTGATACTTCCCTATACCTATCTCTAGTGGTTTTCGAGAAATTCATTGATTTCCTTATTTTTTGTGCGAAACATAGCTTTAATCAAATGGTTATTACTGCGGTATTTGGATTCAAAGACAGCTTAAATTTTGGATGTAGTTTGACAGTGCCCTGTGTTTTAGTTGTGTCTTAGGAAATTCTTTCTCCATACTACAGGGTCGTTCAAAATTTGTGATTTTACCGATACATACGAAAGTGGTGAAAAGTGCATTTTTTCAAATGGAACATCCTGTATATTATCGAAAATCCTGGAAGACAATTGAAGTTCCTTTGAAATGATGTATCATGTTCCTACAGCTAAATAGTCAGGTTTCCGAAATAAATGCAAGTTTCTATAAAAATTGGATTATTTGTACATATTTTGTATTAGGTGGCTATGAAATGTCATGGAACATGCCATTATGAAAATTCGACAATTAATGCATCAATAATGAAACGTTTGCGCGTCATTAACGTGAATTTGATTAGAAAAGAATCAAAATAGGAAGCAATAATAATTCTAATGAAGTTTGATTAGAAAAGAATCAAAATGGAAAGCAATAACAATTAAAATGAAGTTTTGATGAAATTGATTAATCTTCATGGCCAATGTGATCAAATTATAGCAAGAACATGCAAATTGTTCTGTAGTATATTGAAGTGTGTGACTATCATTTTCAATTCCTATAACTAATCAAAATAGGTCATATTTCCCAATTGAAATGATCTAGTGTGTCGTGACCAGAAAAGAGCAAAACAAACTTTAAGTTCGACAGGCAGTGATTTTCATAGTGTTTCTGTCAGAAGAAAGTATTGAAAATAAAAAAAACTCAAGTAAAAAAAGAGATTTTTGAATCAAAGTTGGTCTCATTTTGGTAGCAAAACAAATAAAAAATAATCAATATTTGGTGAAAGGTAGAGATAGGTATACGACATGTTTGGTAAAAGTTATTTGTATTTATCAGTAGAATTCAAATGCGGAACAAAATACTGTCTGTTCGCCATTCGAAATTAGGAAGTCGATATTAGTTACAAGCAGATGTGGCAACACTGTAACGGTGAAAATATTTTCAAGAGGTAGATCGCAATCACTTATCGTGGAATACAAGATTTCAAGCATTTATGTCCCACATCTCCAAAAACTTCAAAAAGGCCATCGAGTTTGTAATAACCTGTATATTAATCATTCTTTGTACAGTCAGTTCGTCATCTTCATAAACTTCAATATAGGTACTACAGAACATTTTGCATGTTCTTGCTATAATTTGATCGCATTGACCATGAAGAATAAACGATTTCTTTTTTGATTCTTTTCTAATCAAATTTACGTTATTGAACGCGCAAACGTTTCATTACTGATGCATTAATTGTCGATTTTTCATAATGACATGTTCCATGACATTTCATAGCTACCTAATACAAAATATGTAAAAATAATCCAATTCTTATAGAGACTTGCATTCATTTCGAAAACCTGACTATTTAGGTATAGGACATGAAACTACATCCAAAATTTAAGCTGTCTTCGAATCCAAATACCGCAGTAATAAGCATTTGATTGAAGCTATGTTTCGCACAAAAAATGAGGAAATCAATGAATTTCTCGAAAACCACTAGAGATAGGTATAGGGAAGGACCATACAAAAATAATCGGAAAGCAATAACAAAGCGAGAAATGCAATAATATATAGGGTGTCCTATTTAAAATATCAAAGTTGCTGCTACTTTTCAATATAAGCGGCAACGTCGCAGTGCTGAAAATATTTTAGATCGATAGAACAGAACTAATTATCCAAGAAATCAAATTTTCAAAATAATCCTATGTCCCGTTTTCTAGAAATGTCTAATAGGCCATCGAGTTTGGGACACCCTGTATATATACATTATTTTACACTCTCAAAAATACTTGAGGAAAATGTATATATGGTTCAGGTATGCTGTGGGCTGTGACAACGCAACAAATCTTTTACCTTTTACTTTTACAACAGAGTAACAAAGACACCAAGAGACAGAGACAATCAGGAATCAGCCACATAAAACATATATGTTTGTGTGTTCTGTGACAATTCCTTTGCACTTTTTCTGTTCATCTCTGGTTCTATGGGGTTAGGCCACCTATAGAGATTTTTAAATTACCCCAGAATTGCCAACTTCGATTTCCCCAAGCCCTGCCCCTAGCCTCAGGTACCCCTTCGCCTAAAAAATCGTGACATTTGGTAACTTTACTATATATGAACGTTGGGTTTATAGTCGCAAATGAAAATTGTCAGACGGTCATTGGTTTACCAACATGTGAAAAATCAGGTTTGATAAAGAGAGTATTTTCTGTGAATCATATGATGTCACTGGATGTCATAGTTGAAGTGAATGAACCCCTTACTGGGTAATTCTGTTGTCTGGTGAAAAATAAAAATGAAACTCTTCGAGAATATTTTGTTCCTCAATAGATATGTATTTTTCCTTCACATCCTATTGAAGGATGATCAAACGAGATGAAGTCAATTCAAAATTGTGAACTTGTGGAACTCTCATTGGTCGGTTCATATTTCTACGTTCACCGTATGGAGTATCCTATGCATACAGGGGTGTCGTTGTGTACATTAATGACATGAAAATCAAAGCTATCCGTGAATAACCTTGTCCAACATGTGTCGTCGATTGCAAAAGATTTTTAAGAATGGTTAATCATTTGGCCACAATCATTGATATAATCTGTCGAAATAAACTGTCAACTCAAATGGTTCAACCATGTTTAATACAATAATATTGAATTTCATTGGATTGAAACGGATCGAACAGAGTTCAATAAATTGAAGATATTGTTATCAAACCTTCTCTTTTGGCATACTTCTCACTATCCACTTTCACCTTCGACGTTATCCGTGAAGCATTTGCGGTAAATGCTGTCATTCCAGATAAAAACGGAACTGATTTGTGTCAAGCCAAATGGGCTCAGATAGAAAGGATAATCAGCTATACAATTCAGATGCAATTGCTTTAATCACTACATAAATGGTCGAAAGAAACGGATCATCAACCCCTTGCTTCGTTATTCAGGACACCTTCGTCGATAACAACGAATTATGAAATACTATTTTGAAGTGTCATACGTTCCGCGAACACTGCTTCATATTGCTGGTACACTCAGTAGATCCCCAGTCGAAGTAGCTGACTTGTTTCTAATTTGGCCGATACTGTTACTGAGCTAGAGAAAAAGTCTTATACTTTGTTCAACCATCCTTTGCCGTTACGTCATACGTTCTCCAACTTTATCTCCCATTAATGAAATAAATGAGACGGAATTATGAAGTCATTAACGTATGTCTTATTTAATGTCAATGTGAATTTTATTTGTCATTCTTGACAATTCAGTTGTCCTAGTTTGATTTGTTCAGTATTTTTGGCCATATTCGCCTTTTTCAGTTAATTTTTCATTGTCAAAATGCCTTTCCGGTGTAATGAGAAATAATTGATTGAATTTTGAATTTTGAAGTTGATTGACTACTTTTCAAGAGAAAGAGATGCTGGAGTGCCGCTTTTACCGTTAAATGCAGTCTACAACGCATGTATCTACCTATGTTATGCAAAATGTAAGTTTTTATTGATTTGATTTTATTGAATTCTATAGCGTGTTGCTGATGCTCTAAGAATATCTATTGGAACTGTTCAAAAACTAGCTACTAGTGGAATGGAAACAGATAAAGACTACAAAATCAAAGTTCATGCCGGACATTTTTCTGCTCGAGGATCATCGATTTATATCATACATCAACATGCAATAAGAACACGAGTGTATGCGATGTATTCTGCAGGTAGGAAGGTACGAATAATAATTTTGAAGTTGAGTGTAAAATAACATTCAACTAATATAAGACAAACGTAAATCAGCAGAATACGTCACCGATTATGACGTAACGGCAAAGGATGGTTGAACAAAGTATATTCAGATTTACAAGTTCAAATTTTTATTGCCTTAAAGAATGGCCATATACCAAAGCAAATTTTGCATTTCCTCTTGAATTATATTATGATATTTGTCATGATTCATATTCTGTTGATGATCTTTCATTCAAAAAATATACTTCCCTTATATACAGCCCTTCTTCGATGCGAACTGAAATTTTGAATATCATTCATGAAGACCATTTTGACATCAACAAGTAAACAAATCTAAAAGAGATTTTTCGTGAAGAAATTTTGAGAGCGGAAACGGATTTGGTTTCCGAAACGTCAAAGATAAGAATAGATAAATATTAATTGTTGTATCTGATCGATAGGTAAATTTGAAAAATCCGAGAAGCTGCTGACTACTACAACGTGTTCCATACAGAAGGAACTGTTTCATAATCAACGCAGCAACTCATCGGGATTGAAAATTGTCCTTCTACACTTTTATAGATTTCAACTTACCTGTTTACTGTAGATTATTATTCGAATTATATTGAGGTATCTCAAGTGAAGTCGACTAATGGCAATAGTGCCATGAATATTTTGGATATATTTTTTTCTAAACTTTTTCCCGAAATAATTTCTTGTATAGATTTGCACACATTTTTTCCCATTCATTCAGCATATTGAAAAAAAATCAAATGGTTTGTGGACAATCTCATACCAGTACAAATTCCGTTTGATTGTTCATGCATTTCCATTGAGGTGATATCTCGTATATTGTACTATCGATTATATAATGTGAAAGATCAATGTTTATACCTATTACATATCGTCTTCGTGTAAATATCTTCACTGTGTCATGAATTGGTCACTCGCACAAATTATTGGCGCATTATTCAAAATTTCTATGAAATTATACATTTATTGAACACGCTGAGGTAAAGAAATTTCTGATAATAACATTATTGTTATTTCTCCTATATATTGAGGTTATTTCCCCACCAATGATCTCCCGGTATGTACATGAACGAAAAGATGCATCATCTCGCCAAATCCTTGAATTGTTCACTTCACGAATGAAGGCAATTAAATTATTATTCAGAAACATTACTCACTTACCATGACTGCATTGAATATCATCAAACGAAATAATTATCCAAATCTCAAATAATTAAATTCGTTCATGGTATATGATGAGTTGTAAATGCATTGCTTCCAGATGATTAACAAGAATTCTTAGATCATCGTAAAGAACTGAAGGCTCCGTCAATCAACCTTCGGTAGTAGGTTGAATCACGGGTGCAACTGAGAGAAATAATATGAATGGGGTAGTAATTCAGTGGAGGAGGGATGATGCTCCAAAATATCAATCCTCTGGAGTCTGCGCATAGATTGTGTTACGATAAGGATGGATAGGACAAAGAACTACCAAGTAACGAAATTTGCAATGAAATTTTAATTTTTGATGAAATGGATGGACCCAGCGGTATGTTCTTCAATGAATGATGATGATGATTAGACACAAGCCCATAATACTTTCTCAGGGGTTCAAATGGTACGGCATAAAACACGTTTATAACAATATTGCTGTATGATACAATAATCTTTGTCACTACGCCATGAGGTTCATGTAACTGAAATAAAAAATTGAATTTCTCATGAAGAGGTTGCAGAAAAATATGAAACGTGAACCAAAATGTTCGCGACCCATGATGGCACCAACGGAATTTATTATGATCTTAAGGAATTGAATCATAAAGATCATTTAGTATGAGTCAAGTGGAAAAGTATTTTATATTATGTTTTTGTATTCATAATGCCTGTCGTGATGGGGTGGATTATGTGGATGCAGTTTCGAATTCATTCAACTTTACCATGATGATATTAGTCCTCATCAAATTCAGAGAGGTCTCTAAAAAGTTATACTGGCAATTCAGAGAAAACTGTAATTTTTTTACTGACTCAATGTGAATGTAAGTACGAGCCATCAACAAAAAAATTCGAAACCTCAACGAATTCGACCAACTAACAGAAGATTTTTCTTTTATTTTTCGAGCTCCAATTGTAAAAAAAATATACAGAAACCTTTTTCAAGTATAATATTAGATTTTTCAATACGCTAGAACAGTGTGTGAATAATTGATGAGGAAAATACAAATTTGAGGAATTCATTTAGAGGGCTTTGATTCCTCTAGGTAGTAATTTTTCACCACTAGATAATATAATAATGATAATAATAATGTTTATTGTCCATCAAAAGTTATTACAACTTCGCTCATATGGAGTATAAAGTGAATGTAAATGAACAATGGCACAACTGAAGTAACAAATTCAAAAAATTGCTACTTGTGTGTGGTATAGCCACATAGGTGTTTCTTTTGAATATATAAAATACAAAATAAAAATATAGAATGAAACATCAATATTACTTCTTGATATTATTGATATTATCTTTGGGTAAGTATCAAAAAATAGTATCTCAGCAATATACACACACTACTGAACAATAATTCAATCTCATCAAGCAATATAGAACTCACTGTACCACAAAAATGGGGAGCATTGTTTTGATTTAAACTTCAATGTTTATTTTTCGACTATATTGATTAATGAGCTTTTGGAAAAAATTTCGATCGTTAGTTCTGAGCCAACTTTTCATTTTGTTTTTGAACATTCCATAGCTCCGAATAACTTTTATTGGTTCAGGTAGAATTTCCAAAATTTTCAGACACAGGTATAGTTGCAGTTCCTTTGTCCCACTACTTTCTTACATTTTGGAACTCTAACATTATGCTCTCGCCCTCTGCTATTATGTGAATGATGAACATGTGTTATTTTCACCTTATTCTTGAATACATTCAATAACAGTTTTTGACAATATATTTGTCTGATATCGAAAATACCACTTTCTTCATACAAAGTTTCGCTAGGGTAAGTTCTTCCTTTACCAAAAATGATCTTCAAGATTCTCCTCTGGACAATGTTCAGATCATTTATGTGTGAATCACTCACCCCTCCCCATCCCATAATACCGTAGGTTGATTGGGATTGTATAAGACCATAGTATGTTGTTTTTAGGTGAGTAACATCAAGACATTACTTCAAAAGTTTGAATCTAGATAAAAATCCTCTCAGTTTTTTTAGTTAGGTATGACATATGTAAATCCCATTTCATATGACGACGGTCTATTATTATACCCAAGTATTTTATAGAGCTAGATTCTGGGATAGATGTTTCTCTATTAATTATTAGGGGTCCCATATTCGGTAGATTGCAGGTGTAGGAAGTAAATGTTAAGGTATTTCGTTTTTCCCATACTTGAAGTTAATTTATTATATCCAAACCATTCGATTATATTTTTGAAATCTGTTTCTGCCTTTTTCTTCGATTGTTGCCATGTGTCAGCGTTGTAAAATACTGCTGTATCATCAGATTCAGATTCAGAAGATAATGCTTCCTTTCAATGGTCGAAAGAAATATCCTATAGTTTATTAGAATTTTTGAATTCGATCACAACAGTTCCATTTGCTCAAATGAACAGTATAAATATTTTTCATATACACCATTCACAAGAGGCATATAAGTCATATAGAATTACTCTGGGGTGCCTGAGAGACATAATGTCTCACTGATATATGAAAGTTGTCCAATATTACAAATATGAAATTGTATTCATATACTTTGTCTTCTGCTTGCTGATTTTCAATTATTTCAAGTGCATTTATCGTTATTATATTTTATTCTTATGATTTTGATAGTTATAATTAGGAACTTGGGTGATTTTGTGAAGAGAATGAAGTTTGAGGAACTATTATTTGGCTTTCTTCTGTTGATAGATACGTGTATATCATTCATAGAAGTTTGAATAATTCACAAAAGGAAGAAAGAGTCCATTTGAAACTGATACTTCCCTGCCTATATGACACGACGGGCACTAGGTTATCTGGAGTCTCTTGTGAAAGTGTTCCGTAATATATTCATTTTTCCACTGCACTGTAGAGCTAAAGAGATAATTTTCTCTGAGCGAAACGAGATCTTTTCTGGGCTGGAGTGGAACAGTAACAAGAACCTTACTGTATTTGAGGTAAGTCGTATTCAAAACGTTGGTAAAGTGGTATAACATGCCACAGACGATAAAATATGTTCACAGTCCAATATTAAAATTCTACACCAAGTAAATTGTTCGAAACTCCATCAAAATATTAACAGGATTAAAAAAATATAGTTGCATATTCAACAGGTGAATACACATAAAAGTCGACATTAATGGTTGAATATGAATTAAGGATGACATTGACAATGAAGTTTGAAATGACGAAATGACAGAGTTGACATGAAGTATGGAACATCTAGAAACAGGTATGTGAAGAGACATCTGCCAGGATGGAACAACGCCAGAGTGAGAGAACACTGCTACCATCTGTTAGGAATTGAATTTATAGTAATCAATATTATTGATATTTGAAATTGAAGGATGTTGACATTAAATCAGAATGGAATTGAGGAGAGATTGTAATTATTATGTGAAAACTATTTCAAACAAATTTAAAAAGAATTAATTTTTGATTTAGATTAGTAGAATTATTGTTGTTTACAAAATGTCGAAAATTTTTATCAATATCAAGTAGATATGCATAGATTCCACTGAGGTGTTTGATATCAGTTCTTCTGTTAAGACAAGCTGCTGATTGAGAGATAAACGCCATTTCCAAGAACAACCGCTTACACTCATTTTGTTCAATACTGAGAATTTTTGTTGAGTTGTAATCCATGATATGTCCATCTCTGTAAACATGGTTACTCAGGGCACATCTTTCAGGATGTAACCTACTATCGATTTTATGTGATGAAATTCGATCTTCAAGAGATCTGCCAGTTTGACCAATATATTCGTTATCACATTTATGGCAAGGAATTGAATAAACCAATTTCGATTGAAGCAGCAAGCAAGCAAAGTTTCATGTGCAATTTTTACATCGATGTCTCTTGAAATTCTTGTCAGTTCGGGAGTGACTTCACAAATGAATGGCAAAGAGATGAAGAAAATCTGAGGCGGATTGATCTCATTTGTAACAGTGTGAGATTGGAGATTGATGTTATTAGAATTGAGGTCATGGGGAGACGTGCTGAACAAGATCTTTTTCAAAAGAGGATCTGGATAGGAGTTATTGATAAAAAGCTGATGTAAAATGTTCAAATTTTTGTTATGGAAGGAGGGATTATCTGTGACATGTCATACCACTTCACCAACGTTTTGAAATCGACTAACCTCAAATACAGTAAGGTTCTTTTTACTGTAAATTTGAAGTGATAACTTAAAATAATAATTTTGTAGCTTTTCCCTGAAGATGGTTATAAACATTATCGAAATATTGGGAAAACTGGTGTTATAAGAGTACACATCCGTTCTGCTGCTCACCCAAAAAAACTACAGTTTTGTTCTTAACTGGTCAGCAAAGACTTCCCCTCTAATAATTCACACAGGTATCAGAACTTCTGATAACAGAATACTTATTGATTGGTATCGCAAACCTGTCGGTTCTAGCAGATTTCTAAATTATTTGTCATACCAGAGACAATCAATAAAAGTGAACTTGGTCCGTCAGATGAAGAATCGTATTATCCAGATTTCCGATCCCTCCTTCCATAACAAAAATTTAAACATTTAACATCAGCTTTTTATCAATAACTCCTATCCAGATCCTCTTTTGAAAAAGATCGTGTACAGCACGTCTCCCCATGAACTCAATTCTAATAACATTAATCTCCAATCTCACACTGTTACAAATGAGACCAATCCGCCTCAGATTTTCTTCACCTCTTTGCCATTTATTTGTGAAGTGTATTGTATTGTATTTGTGTTATATATATATATATATATATATATATATATATATATATATATATATATATATATATATATATATATATATATATATATATATATATATATATATATATATATAATATTTAAAGGTTTCTTCTATATATTTGGGTATTGTAGTCAATTGGAGAGCTTCAGTAAATGAGTACTATTTCCTGATTATTCTAGCTTTTGGAAAATTCATTTCCTTCCTCAAGAATGTCTACAAAGTTGATGGGTTTAAAAGTAAAACAATATATGATAGTAGAACTCACCAGAGTTAGATTATAAAATTAACTGGCAAAATAAAATACATAGGAAGAACATTGTAAAAAGAAGTTGTAAAATTGTCAGTAAAATATTGACATTTGTCTGACTATTTGTTAAAAATATGAAATGAATATTTGGACATGTATAGTGTGTTGAGTTGTAAAGAATATCTACTGAATTAGGTCTTCAAAATACAAATTATTGATCGAAAGTTGAAATATAATTGAAAATTTTGCTTAAATTCTGAATCTCTGATTTTTTATTCAAATTGTTTGGACATTTTCTTATATGTACCATTTCGAGAAATAACCTCTTAATTTTGTTTTGTTCAACTGTCAAAATTTTTGTATTTTCATAATCCATTATGTGATCTTTAGAAATAACATGGTCTGCTAGTCCACAGAAAGACTTTAGCCTGCAATCACTTTTATGTGAAGTGAAGTGGATTGCAAGAAGTGCACGGAATACTATGAATAACATGAGATTTTTTCTCTGGAACTGAGAGGAGTTTTAATTCTTGAATAGAGTGAATAAATTGTTTTTTGGCATTTTGTGGAAATTTTGATATTTCTGATATCTCGAAAAATATTCATTAGTTTGGGTGTTAAATTGTGAGTCGTCTCGTTTGTTGAGGCCTCAACAAACTCCCCAATTCCTGGAAACCATTATTATCCCTTCGAACAAATCCATTAATTAATCCTTCTCAAACCAGACCTGTATACAGTCCGACATGTTCAACAACGTCGGATTCTCATACAGCTATGAATACCATCCCTCCATCCACCAAACCACAATCTTCACTCTGTCAAGATGAGTGCTGGGGGTTAAGGAAACGTAGGCCTCGCCACCAAGTCAAGCAGTCTTGAGAATGGCTCCAAAGTGGGAGTCGAAACGTCGAAAGAAGAAAAATTCCAGACGCGTTTCAACCGGAAGTTCCAGAGAGCACATATCCGACCGCGGAAGCCTATGCGAGCACATATATATGTATATATGTATATATGTATATGAAATTATAGCGGCATTCAGACAAATCATAAGAATTTGAGAAAAATTAACTTCTTCGAGCGGGATTCGAACCCACGACCTTCCGTTTTCTAGACGGATGCTCTGCCACTGAGCTATCAAAGACCCTGAGTTCTCCATCGCAAATTTCGGAAGTCATTTATCTCAAATTCTATTGTTAGTTGTTATTATTCAATCGAGAACCTTCGGCGGTTTTCGACTGACAGAGGTGTTAGTTGGGAAGGATACACGATACACATTCATTATCATATGGTCTTAGTACCCAATTGTACCTTTCAACCGAAGCGTCGTCGATGTTTATCGACTTCAGCAGGTATCAGGTGTAGATACCAACCAGATGATTTCAAGCCGGAAAATTTACACGATAGAAGTATTAGTGTCTGTGTGATTAACAATGGAATGAAATTATAGCGGCATTCAGACAAATCATAAGAATTTGAGAAAAATTAACTTCGAATCCCGCTCGAAGAAGTTAATTTTTCTCAAATTCTTATGATTTGTCTGAATGCCGCTATAATTTCATTCCATTGTTAATCACACAGACACTAATACTTCTATCGTGTAAATTTTCCGGCTTGAAATCATCTGGTTGGTATCTACACCTGATACCTGCTGAAGTCGATAAACATCGACGACGCTTCGGTTGAAAGGTACAATTGGGTACTAAGACCATATGATAATGAATGTGTATCGTGTATCCTTCCCAACTAACACCTCTGTCAGTCGAAAACCGCCGAAGGTTCTCGATTGAATAATAACAACTAACAATAGAATTTGAGATAAATGACTTCCGAAATTTGCGATGGAGAACTCAGGGTCTTTGATAGCTCAGTGGCAGAGCATCCGTCTAGAAAACGGAAGGTCGTGGGTTCGAATCCCGCTCGAAGAAGTTAATTTTTCTCAAATTCTTATGATTTGTCTGAATGCCGCTATAATTTCATTCCATTGTTAATCACACAGACACTAATACTTCTATCGTATATATGTATATATATATATATATATATATATATATATATATATATATATATATATATATATATATATATATATATATATATATACAGGGTCCTGCAACAGTGGCGCGGTGTTCCATATCTCTATTTAGGAAACAGATAGGAATCTAAATTTCTACAATATTACCTTATTGCTGAAGCTCGACAAAATTAAAATATTGGCGGTCACACAGGGTGTTCGATTTTTTCTGGGCAGATCCCAACTGTGTTTTTTTAAATGGCAACCTATATTTTTTATCGCTTTTTCGGTTTCTACATAGAAAATAAAAGGTACTTTGTGCATATCTTCACTTCGAAAATATTAACGGATTTCGAGATATCTAGCATGACAGTTTTTTTTTTCCGATATTCGTCACTCAGAATAATTGAAATTATAAAGTCCTATTGAAATTTATTTTTGGTCAAATATTCTACATTGGTAACACTCTCAAACGTTATATCTGAAATCGACCTGTGATATACAGGGTATGAAAAACCGCTTGCCACATATTGTAAATGAAAATTTGCAGAATCTTCCTTATTTCAAATGGAACACCCTGTATATTATTGATCCATAAGAAGCTCCAACGAACCTCTACAAATTTTATTGAGTATTTCCTATGGCTAGGTTCAACAGTTTTTCTTAAATAAGCATTTTTTCAAAAAATGGTAATTCTTCCTATTTATTTCTACGCCATAAAGTCAATGAAAGACTTTCTTTCAAAGCGAAATCCATTTGGCGACTGATAAGAATATACAAAAGATATCTTGTTTCGTTTTTGTACATAATAGGATGTCCTATAGTTTTTCTTAATTTTTTTTTTCGGAAAATGACAACACTTTATTTTATCGTCATAATATCAATGATTTCTTTACTGAGAAGTCCATATTTGACGACTGTGATCGAGATATAATATGATATGTTCATAGCATATTTATTCTCTAAATAGAACACCTTGTAATTTCTTCATTCGATGCATAGTTTTTGTCCAACCCATAAAATATCGCCCCATGCCTAAAATTACCTGTTGCTAGATAAACAAGTTTCGAATTACACAACAAAATGTACGTTCTTCAATAGTTACAATAATTTCAATAATCTCGAAATTTCTGCCATATTCTTCTTCTAGGACTAAAACAACCTTTTAGCGAATAAAATATTTATTTGAAATCAAGTAGTCTGGCAAATGACAGATCGAAATATTTGCCTGCAAATGAATATTGAAATCTTTAGTGAATCGTGAAGTTGAACTTTCGATATAATTTCATCAGAATGTTGTTTTCAAAAAGTGATTTGATTGATATGATTTTCATATTAGGTGAATCAGACAGGAATTGTTCATTGGCAAGTAGAATTCATTTTCAACGGTATCCAAATAGAAGGCATCCAGATGAAAGATCTTTCCGAAAGGTCTTGACGCGATTTGTTGAAACTGGATGTATCAATTATTCTAAACATGAGCGTATCAAGCCAGCTACCAATGAAGATAATGAATTGCAAGTTCTTCTTGCTGTTGAAAAAGATCCATGTAGGAGTCAACGAGAAATTGGAGAAATAGTGGATATAAGTGAGAGATCAGTGCAACGAATTTTGAAGAAACATCGCTTTCATCCGTACCACGTTCAATTACATCAAGAACTACTGTACGCCGATTTTAAGAATAGAGTGAGATTTTGCAATTGGGCCACGGAAAAAATTCGTCGAAACGAATATTTCTTCAATAACATTTTATGGTCGGATGAATCGACATTCCATAAAAATGGATTTGTGAATCGACATAATTACCATTATTATTCGACAGAAAATCCCCACTCATTGAGACAGGTGGATTATCGACATAGGTGGTCGATAAATGTCTGGGGAGGCATCATTGGAGAATATGTAATTGGTCCATACTTTTTTGAGGGACATATAAATGGAACAATGTATCTCAATTTCTTACGAAATGATTTACCAGGTTTGTTAGAGGATATTCCTCTTGACCTTCGCAATAGTATGTGGTTACAACATGATGGTGCACCTGCTCACTATTCGGCAGAAGTGAGAGATCATCTAAATGAAGTATTTCCCAATAAATGGATAGGGCGAAATGGGCCTGCCAGGTGGCCCGCTAGATCACCAGATTTAAAAAAACTGGATTTTTTCTTATGGGGATACATAAAAAATATGGTTTACGTCAAGCCACCAACTTCGTCCGAAAATATGCGACTTAGAATAACGAATGCTTTTCGCAGCATTACACCAGCTGTCTTGCGCAGGGTAGAACAGTTTTTCAAACATAGACTTCAGCTCTGCATTCAAGAAAATTGAAGACATGTTGAACATATTTTATAAAAGTTTCATTATCAACCTTCATTAAACTTTCCCTTTTGTAGTTTTGTAGTTTGCCAGTTGACGAATTTCTAGAACTCAAGCTCTGAATTCATGAATGTACACCATCACATGAAAAAAAATTAGTAATATTCATAATGTTTTTCCATTTGATCGTGTTTGGTTTGATATTGCACGATTTATGGGTGAAATTCTGCATCCAATAAAAAAAAAACAGAAAAAGGTGATAGGTACATACATTTATTTCGTAAGAAATATTCGTTTGGACATTGAAACAAGATATCTTTTGTGTATCCTTATCAGTCGTCAGAGATATTCTGCTATGAACAAAGTCTTTGAATTTATGGCGGAGAAATACGAAAAATGACCATTCTTCGAAAAAAATGCTTATTTAGGAAAAACTGTTGAACCTAGCCATAGGGAATACTTAATGAAATTTGTAGAGGTTTCGTTGGCGCTTCTTATAGATCAATAATATACAGGGTGTTCCATACGAAATAAGGAAGATTCTGCAAATTTACAATATGTGGCAAGCGGTTTTTCATACCCTGTATATCCCAGGTCGATTTCAGATATAACGTTTGAGAGTGTTACCAATGTAGAATATTTGACCAAAAATGAATTTCAATTGGACTTGGCACAACTTTATAATTTCAATTATTCTGAGTGACGAATATCGGGAAAAAAACCTGTCATGCTAGATATCTCGAAATCCGTTAATATTTTCGAAGTGAAGATATGCATAAAGTACCTTTTATTTTCTATGTAGAAACCGAAAAAGCGATAAAAAATATAGGTTGCCTTAAAAAAAAACACAGTTTGGATCTGCCCAGAAAAAATCGAACACCCTGTGTGACCGCCAATATTTTAATTTTGTCGAGCTCCAGCAATAAGGTAATATTGTAGAAATTTTGATTCCTATCTGTTTCCTGAATAGAGATATGGAACACTGCGCCACTGTTGCAGGACCCTGTATATATATATATATATATATATATATATATATATATATATATAAATATATATATCCTGGCAACCCCTCTTGAAAAACAATGTGCTATGTGAAATTTCATAACTTTCACACCGACTGTGAATATATCTATAGAAGAGAGACATGTCTCCGACCCTTCTACGATGCTCCAATGAAGTGAGCGAAGAATACCCACCAAGACAGATTGCTTTTTTCTGAATAGAATCAAGAAACTTCAATGAATATTTCGGATCCGAGCTCCATACATGAGAACTATATTCCAAGACAGGTCGTATCTGAGCCTTATAGATCATTAGGAGCTGACGAGAAGTGAAGCATTTCTCAGCACGAAATAAAAATCCAAGTTTCTGGGAAGCATCTTGAGCGATCGATCTCACATGGTCTTTATATAAGAGATTATTACTGATCGTAATTTCCAGCATCGAGATACCTACTTGACTTTGTAGGACTAGTTACTCCTGACATCTGAATACTAGGGAATGATAATAAATTTTTTTTTGAGAAGAGGGATGGCTGGGTTATTCCATCATTGAATTCCATCAAGTTCATGTTACCCCAATCTATTATTCTTACCAAGTCATCGTTTATTTAATCGATGTGAATGTTTCTTTGAATTCTTGTTTCTCGAGCTGGTATGGGGATTCTGGAAGAGAAACTAGTATGGAGAGTACTGTCGTCCACAAAACTATGTACTGAACAGAAGTTTTCCTGAGCAAATCATTGATATGAAGAAGAAACAAAATGGGTGCCAGAAGTGAACCCTGAAGTACACCTACATTTATTTCGAGAATATCAGATGATACTCCATCAACAACCATATACCCATCAGACAAAAAACTCCAACAAAGCACACAACCTCACAAAGCAAACCATAAGACTGCAGTTTAGAAAGGAGACCTCGATGCTAAACTCGATCAAATTCTTTTGAAATCTCGAGTGCAACAGCTATCGTTTCGCTTGAATGCTGCTAAAAATAGGAAACATAAGCTAATAAGTCACTGGTTTATCCTTGGTGACGAAATCCGTATTGTCTATAGTTAATTACGAGAAAACTAGTCCGATCCTATTGATGATCACATCACCCACCAATCTCTGAGGATGTGTCCTGCCCATCCAGGTGTTATGTGGAAATAGATGGTTTCACGGATCTTTAAGCAAGATGGGCTTTACGGTTTCTTATCCGTCTGTTTGTTTTTCTGATTCGTTCGACGTTTTCACTTCTGTTTTAAAGTGATCTTCAAGAATTGTCAGACAAATATCTGTCCATTCCGTCCTGGCCAATAATTCTTCTCACGAAATAACTGAGCAAGAAAAAGCAGACTTCAATTGTCTGTTCGTCAAAGATATTGGTATTAATAATAATTCTCCTCAAATTTTATCAGACTCCAGAATTAGAGAAAACTAGTTGAATTGAAAATGAAAACGTATTTGTGCAGTGATTGTTGAAAACGTTTCACTAGGAGTTACACTTTGCATCGTCATCAACGGGATTCTTGTTTGTCAAAGAATGAAGCTGGACCATCGAAAAGGCCGAGGATGGATATTTGCCCTACACCTCCACCAATGCAAACCTAATTGTGTTGCAATATGAGTGTTTGTGATCCACAGAGCGGTGAAAGTTAACATGGAGGTGTTTGGAGGTCGAAATCTGCAAAATAAAAAGCTATCTGATATAAAAGCTTTCAATAGCCCTAATCAAGTGATCGATCAATCGAGTAACGTGAACATGGTATATAATACTTTCCACAGAGAGCCTTACGCCGGGGACACACGGTCCGGGTAAACAACCGTCCGAGTTTTGTCCGGGCTCCGGATGATCCAGAAGTACATTGTGAAAATTAGTGAAGAACACACGGAACCCGGACGGGCGTTTGCCCGTCCGATAGCAAAGACGCCCGGATGTATTCTCAGGCCGGGGACACATGGTCCGGGTGACTGCCCGGACGGGCGATTGGCCGGACGGACGATATTTTGATGGACAGAACACACTACATCCGAGCAAACTCCCGTCCGGGAGATTTTATTCCACTTGTCGTCATTTTCGGCTTGATTATGGACGAAGATAGACGTAAACTATTAGCAGTGATTTGTTTACTGCGTCACAGACGTAAAAAGAAACGTAATAGAAGTGTATGGATACATCCTGTAGTGCAGAAGAGAAACATATTAGGACACTTCAATACTCTATTTTTCGAATTAAGAGAAGATGAAGAAAAATTCTTCAACTATTTATAAAAAATATTATATTTTATTTTATAATATAATTTAAATAATATTTTTTACTGTTCCTATTTTTTAAAAGTTCATGTGCAAAACATCATCGTCGTCATTATCAACTCTCCAATATATGAGTATATCACAACCAAGCACCAAACCACCAACTCTAGAATGCACACACGACGGTCACAACTGAACTGCACATTGCACATGTTCGCCCGGACCGGACCGTGTGTTCCCGCCTATTTGACACAATGCCCCGCTACCTGTCGGACGGGTGAACGCCCGGCCGGGTCTCGGATGATCAGTTGAGAATACATCCGGGCGTTTTTGCTATCGGACGGGCAAACGCCCGTCCGGGTTCCGTGTGTTCTTCACTAATTTTCACAATGTACTTCTGGATCATCCGGAGCCCGGACAAAACTCGGACGGGCGTTTACCCGGACCGTGTGTCCCCGGCGTCAACTGATCATCCGAGACCCGGCCGGGCGTTCACCCGTCCGACACGTGGCGGGGCATTGTGTCAAATAGGCGGGAACACACGGTCCGGGCGAACACGTGCGGTCAGTGTTGTGACCGTCGTGGTGTGCGCATTCTCCAGTTGGTGGTTTGGTGCTTGGTTGTGATATACTCATATATTGGAGAGTTGATAATGACGACGATGATGTTTTGCACATGAACTTTTGAATCCTAGGCGATTGCCAAAATAGGAACAGTGAAAAATATTATTTATATTATATAAAAAAATATAATATTTTTTATAAATAGTTGAAGAATTTTTCTTCATCTTCTCTTAATTCGAAAAATAGAGTATTGAAGTGTTCTAGTATGTTTCTCTTATGCACAACAGGAAGTATCCATACACTTCTATTACGGTTCTTTTTACGTCTGTGACGCAGTAAACAAATCACTGCCAATAGTTTACTTCTATCTTCGTCCATGATTAAGCCGAAAATGACGAGAAGTGGAATAAAATCTCCCGGACGGGTGTTTGCTCGGATGTAGTGTGTTCTGTTCATCAAAATATCGTCCGGCCGGCCAATCGCCCGTCCGGGCAGCCACCCGGACCGTGTGTCCCCGGCGTTACAACTCAAGCAACGGAATTCAATGAGTATGATTCAGAAATGTTGTAATACATTCACATTGGTAATCTATTAAGTGATGAAAAAATGGGTTTTCAGGTTGAACTATCGATGAAAAATTGTACATGGAGGTTAATATCAACATATACAGTCCTCTCAGAGGGTCTTCATACATCAAATTGCCGAAAATCATCGGGTCCAAGAAGGCACTTGTGAATGTGAACAATCAAGACCATTATTGTTCTGCTTGGGCCGTTACTTTAGCACTGTACCCCACCGCCGTTAGAATCAACGAAATTTCATCGTACCCACCGTTCCATACTGTACTGAATGTGACAGGTATAGAGTTTCGCGTTGAGTTGAGAAATATACCGAAATCATAAGTAATGAATGATTGCTCTATCAATATATATCGGTCAGAAATTAATTTGAAGAATGGTAAAATTGAATAGAGTGTCCGCAAGTCAACATGAAAAATATTTTTGTGATGGATGCTTATTTTATTCCGGGACTGATCGATATTTACTACGCCATCAGTCGAATGATTGTAATAATATTCAATCGATCACCATGGTTGAAAAAGTATATCGATCTGAAAACAGAGTTGAGAAATAAGGCCACAAATATATTCGAAAAGGGTTATTTCAAACTCGGTATAAGTTGGGTTCAGTCTCTCCCATTCCTGAGGAAAAGACTTCTGATGATGATATACCCAACATCCAGACACATTCTCAAACTGAAAGGACGTTGGGCAATTTGGAGACCACCATGCGTGGCTGGAGGTGGGCATACAATGGCGCAGATAAGAAATGCTCCGCATATGATTCCAGGTGTGTTGAGAGTGATGCTAAGTTTAAGCAGAATGCTGAAGAACGTCGAAAAGCATATCGGCGGATTCGAGAGCTAGATGCCGATGACGATAAGATGAACGATGAAAAAGGCATTAGTTGAAGTCTCTTCTGCAGAAATGTGAAAAATCGTTCAGCGAATACTCGAAATTGGGTGCACCATCATCCACGCCCACGTAGTTTTTTTTTTAGTTTCGTACACATTTTCAAGCATTTTTGTACATATGTTATAGTGTAAGTATATTATATTTGAGTGAATTGTTAATATTTTTTTGTGAATATTGTTGCATGCAAGGTTTAGTGATTCTATTGCATATATTATTTTTATTATAAATTAATAGAACGGAGTGCATTTTTATTTGGTTGTTGCACACAGAATACTGCGCGGGGCTGGGTAGTTTTTACCTTTATATTAATTCAATAAAAATATATCAGTACATTTTTTTCCATTCCTACACGAAAAATAATGTTGAACTATCTCATATAATTAGATCTTCTATAGTGTATTGATATTCAATACAACTCCAAGTGAAATATTGGAACTATGTTGAATTAATAAATGAATACTCTTTTGGAAAAAATAATGAGAATTGTTGAAATAATTCTATGAAGATAAATGTGAATAAAGGTTACTGGTGGGCAAAACTATTCGAAGTGGAAATTGTCTTTCATAACTTCGAACTATTCAAGAGTATTAGAATGTGGGGTTACGAGCGACAGAAAAGTCCATCCGTTGGAAAAAATCAAGGTGACTGGAGAACGAACCTCTTTATAGTGGATATATCTTTGGAATATTCATTATTTTTTGAAAGTATCTATATTTTCAGGGTTATAGGAAATAATTCATAAGTATGGTGGCCATGAGAAAAGTCCATTCAGAGGGTCAAGGATGATCGAGAAAGAAACTATCCACAAACCATGTGTTCCGAAAGTCTTTATGAACGTATAATCTACCAGTTATTGAAGAAGCTGATTCCATCAGCGAACCACAATTTGAGGACCGTGTCGAGGATGTTCCCAGCGATGGTGACATTCAAGTTTGGGCAATGGATTCAACTGCTGATTATGAAAGTCATGACCTAGCTGCGGGTTATGATGGATGATCAGATAGTACCAACGAACCTTCGTGGTTTGATGGTGACGAGCAGTTTGGTGATCCTGATGCGGACTATGGGGTAATGAATGAATTTTTTCCCATATTTTGGGGCTCTCCAAGCCCTGACGTTGATCCTGAATTATGGATGGAACCATCCAATGAACCAGACATTGTTGTAGTGTCCTGAACCCAACATCATAGTCATTGATGATTAGGTTGGACTGTGTCCTTGGAGTGCACACTCTCTGGCAGGTGCATGCAGAATGCTGCAGAGAAGAAAAAATATTTGCAGAGGGCTATATAATACTCGTATATTACGGAATCTTGTTTCACCTCCAAAGCAGTCATATTTGAAGTCAAATTCAGGAGATGGTCTTCGTCTGTGTTCCACGTGCCGCACGTACGGCAAAATCACTCGACTAGCGCCTACATATATTGAACAACGCAATAGTCTCAAATGATGAATAATTAAGTTTCAAAACACTCATAAGTATCTAATAGATGAGGAATCATAGTTAGCCTCCCATTGAAACATAAAATCGTATCAAAAAACGGGTCGCATTGTTCGTCAGCGGCAGGTTGGGGAGCGTATCGTTAGTATTCTAATAAATTTTGTGCGAATATCAAGTTTATTCATCAGATTCGATACACAACTATTCAATTTTTCATCATGGAGTTGCAACCTGGTGGTTAGTACTTTATATTACTATAATCTTATCAAGATATATCCATCATTTATATATTGAAATAAATTAAATTGTATCAATATGTAAACTGATGTTTTTTTGTTGAGTATACTCGTTTCAAAATTATTTTTAATAGTTAGGGCCTTAGAAGGCCCATTTGAGAAGTCATTCATTAGACAGCTCATAAAAATGTTATCACAACGCTATCACTTTTTTTGCACATTTCACAATATTTTACTTTTGTTTACAGGTAGTCTGGACGAGTCGTTGGAAAAACCACAGTGTGTAGTGAGGAAGGAACTATATTTAGTCTTGAAAAGTGAACGTTTTTTTGAATTTTCCTTATTGCATTGCAAGGAACACTTATTTCTCTATATTTTGACAAGTTTGAATAATGAATAGTTTGATGCAGATTTCGAAAAGACTGTGAAATACTCCATCAATGACTTCGTCAAAAAGGTATTTGTTAAATGGAAGGAGTGTCATCGTATTCACGACAGACTCATTAGAAACAATGGCAGGTGGTTGAACAAGAATTTCAAGATTCCATCTTCTAGAATCACACCATCATCACTAAAACGGAAAAGTACAGGTAGACCAAAAAAACAATTCACAGATACATCTACACGTTCACAACAAAGAACTGTTCGGCCACTTGTAACAAAACATTCACCAGAACAATTGACTTGTGCTATGGAGTCAACCTTGAGAAAAGTTGGACGGCGAAAAACGGCTAGGGTCGTGCAACTTGCCATGCAAGCTTCACCGAGTAGTCTCAGAAGGATGCAAGCAACAGAAAGTGCTACACCACCTCAAAGAGTTTACAGTTTAGGAAAAGCTCTGACCCTAATTGTAGACACAAACATGACTGTTCGAATTTGTATTCATTAAAATAGCGCGCGCCCTTGATGAGTAGAAAATTCTCCGGCACTGGCCGTTTTGTTTTTTGATATTCGTCAGAAGGAGAGCAGCAGTAGCCTTTTGTCTGTCGAGGTGAAAGTTATTGATTTTCGAGTTTTGTTTTGAAAATCTGTGAGATAGAAAGACACATTTTCGTATTATTGTTGCGAGCCGTCTGGGCCGAAATATTCATACCTCGTTACGGATGAATCTTGTAAATAGTGACAAAAAAAACAGTGTATATGAACCTGAGTGTAATATATGAAATTGGAAATAGTACGACGAGTGTTTCAGTTCAAGAATATCACTGCACCAGAATGTCTCAAATAACATTTCACACAATGACCAAAGAAAGTTACTTAAAAGTGCAGAGGGCGGCTAAGTCTTTAGGAGTAGGAGCTAACATATATCCTGCATAAGATGTTGTTTCGAAAGTAAAACGAGAATGTTATCCAGAAGACATCGTTATATCTGTCTGAATCAGAGGCCAAAATACCACTTCAAAGCCTGTTTAGATCACACGATTGGTCGTCTTCTTGAAGTGCAACAAGAAGTATTCGTACAGAATCTACCGAAAGACATGCAACAAGTTGATGTTTTTTATAAATGGGGTCTCGATGGCAGTGGGGGTCACAGCATATGCAAGCAACATTTCGCCGAAAATCCAAAATACTCTGACTCTAATATAATATCAAGCACTCTTGTTCCATTGGAAATATCAGCCATTTATAATGGCATGAAATAAATATTTTGGAAAAATACTTGTCCGTCGTCGACAAGGTGGTGTCGTCCAATTAGGTTCAATTTGGTCAAGAAAACTAATATTACAACGCAACAGGAGTACCAGAATATTGAACAACTTCGAATGATTCAATCATATAGCAATATGCTCGATGATGGACGGTAAAACGTGTAATGTTTTGACCAGTACAGCATCAACTCAAACATGCAATATATGTGAAGTGGCACCGAAACACATTAACGATCTACAAAAAGTTTTGACTCGACCTTGCAACGAAACTGCAGATAAATTCGGTATTCCTGTTTTACATGCATACCTAAGATGCTTTGAATATCTCATTCATATAGCATATAAATTTGAAAGCTGGGGGGAAAGATGAAAAAGACGCAGTAAAAAAGAAGAAGGAAACATAAGCTGATCTATTTTATGAAAAACTAGGGCTAGTCGTGGATAAGCCTAAACAAGGAGGTGGCAACACCAATGATGGAAATACAGCCCGATTTTTTTTTGAAAGCATCGAGACTGCCTCACATAACAAGATTAGACAAAGATTTAATCGACAGATTCGCTAATATTTTTGAAGTTATTTCTAGTGGTCACTACACCAATATTCAGACCTACCGGGCTTATTGTCTAGATACTGCGAAAAAATGTATACATCTTTATGGTTGTTACAAAATGCCTGCCTCCGTTCATAAATTGTTGATACATAGCAGTGATATTATGGAGTCATTACCTCTTCCTGTGCGACAACTATCAGGAGATGTTTTAGAGGCGCCACAAAAGGATTACAAAAATATTAGACTGCAGCATTCACGAAAAACTTCAAGGAAATGCACTAATTCCCACATTATTAATTGGATGTGCATAAATTTAGATCCAGTGATAAGTTCGTTGAGAGAAAAGAGGAGACAAATTAAAAAGCCCTTCAACAAAACAGTGTTGAGCATGCTGAGCGATGTTGTCAATTACAATGAAAATGACTCTTTTGAAAATGTTATTGAGAATGACGCAGAGATCGTAGACGGTGAGGATTAACTGTTTAATATAGTTTTTCTGTTAATATCGTAGTTTATATTCGATTTATAAGATAAGGAAATATATTAAACTTTTGTAGCATATAAAATTCATCTATAATTAATAAAAGTTTTCCGCATTTTCTCATAGGACTAGTATACATTAATATTTTATGAAACCGATGATGCTTGATACAGACACGATAATAGCTTTGTGTTTACTTTACTTTTACATCATAATTGTTTCAATAACCAGTCCAAAATAATTTTGTGGCGCTAATGAGGGGATTTTGCCGTACGTGTGCCGCCTCGAGAGAATCGACTGCAGTAATATGATTATCTGTCGGAACATTTCAAGTGTTCAATAGTTGAAGAACAACCATCATAGTCACACTGCATTCAATGAATGAATACACCACAGAATGTTGGAGCAATTTATGTAGTACGTGCAGAAGTAGTTGGGGGTTATGTGGAAAGCTTGGTGCACGCCATCCCTATGGAAAGATACACTTCATGAACTGTTGGTGGCTCAACCGTGAGCAGATCGCGAGAAAAAAAATTCACAACCATCTCAAATCAGCCTTTGTGGGGTTCGCAGAACAAACAACTTCATGAATACTGCTTCCTTGTCAAAATGTATGAAACCTTACGCAAATATTCTATATATAAATCCTTGAATATATTTGCGAGTATCATCAATTAATTAATGAACTGATGAGATGGTTTGCTACCATCGGTATGGACTCAATAATGATTCAAGAGTAGAGAAATATATTTCATTAATACATGTGAACAGTTAATTGCCACATGAATACAGTTCGTTGCACTAATGGACTTTTGTCGATCCATGAGTTATGATCATTGGAAAATCCGAGCCATTTCACATAAAGAGGCTTTCTTTCCTCTTCAATGCTTGCTCCACCGAATATGTGTGTGGGTCTTTTGTTTTATTCAATATCACTTCGTAAAAAGTACCCTTGATTGGTTATTCATTCATATCTTCAATTGCATACTTACGGGTTCTGTACTCTTTACTTTCACAACAGTGAAGATTCCTGTAGAACAGTTCGCTGTATAACCCTTGTCGAAAACACCTTTATAAGAACTGATTCTGGATTATTTTCCATAGTGCCTAAATTTGAAGGTGATCAAATATTTTTGAACTTATTTTTGAATGCGTGCGATTGTGCATACAATATGTCAAAACGAGATCAAAGAGCCCTATTAGTGATTCACATTGAAAACAAGTTTAAAGGTAGGGCAGCGCAACTGATGAGTTCTAGAAACCCTTCAACTTATCCTGAAATAAAACATTTACATAACTTATATTTTGGAGACTCTCGTGACTTGTCATCATTAGTTCATGATCTTCAGAACTCAAAACAACTTCCAAACGAATTGCCTTTAATATTTTTCAACCGTCCTCAAGTACATAACGCGAATATGCATGCTTGCATACAGAAGTCTGTTCTTACTGCAGAACAGAAACATGTACAATCTTCATTAATAAAAACTATGGCATTGAATTTACTTCTAACAGGACTTGAACCACGTATCGGTGTCTCCAATCCAGCGGATTTGCTTGAAGCATATATTAGAATCAGAAGGAAAATGCTGCTATCCTATTTCTAAAATCAGAAAAATGATAAAATTAATCAACCTCGTCCTCAACAAACAATGAGAAGAAATCAGCCCATCAACCAAAAAACTTGTCATACGTGTGGTCGCATTGGTCATTTGTCAAATGAATGCAGAATGAGACAACTGAGACCTCAATTCAGTTCTCAGAGTTTCAATCAAAACTTTCCGAGACAAATGAGTACTCAACCAAACCAAAATATTTTGAGACCAACAAACTCTCAATCAAATCCCCAAAATAATAGACCGCAACAAAACCAAAACCAAGCTCGAAACCAATTTATAAACAACCAAAATCAATACCGACCACCTGTAATCCAAAGGAACCCTAATTTCCCAATAAACTTCAACCAACAACAGAGAGCACTTTTTATGACGTACGAAACCCAAAATTTTCATACGACTGATAATCAGGATTACTATACTGGTGATCATTATAATCAAACAGACTATAACTATCCATCCGAGTACGATTATGATTGTTATACGACTAATGATCAAAACACTCAATCAGACCAAATACAATTTCCCGAAGATCCTCCAACATATCAGGATTTTCTTTCACTTCCTAATACCAATCACCCACCGATCAATCGATCGATAGTCCCCACATTAGAGATTCAATCCCAAATCCAGTCTTTGAACATCCAAGACTACGATCCGAATCTCAACTTCCCAGAACAAACCTTCATGTGAGCTCTCTGCTCTCCGTCAACTCGAAGAACTTATATTACATTTCAAACCAGAAACTTACAAAAAATATCCACATAGGTTTCCTGAAAATGTCACAATACAGTGCATCACTAATCAAAAAGTCATTGAAATGCATCCACTCTGATAAATTTCAAACAAAATGATACCCACAGAGTTTATATCTATAACCTGGACATTGACTTTGATGGCTTGCTTGGATCAGATTTCTTAGAACATTACAACTGCATTATTGATCTGAAAAACAAACAACTAATAACAAACTGCAAGACAGTCCTCCTATTCAAAGTTACAGAAGACGTTTCAGAACCCACTAACTCTGAAGTATATAACCAGAAAGAAATAGAACCGCGCATGGAAAGGGTTTTCAAATTGAAATGCGATCTCAGTAACACCGACGCTATTCTGTTAGCGAAAGAGAATAAAAAGTAAGAATCCCCAAAGCGATGGTGAAAATTGACAAAAATGGCATGTTCTACACTTCCATTGTAAACACCGATGCCATTCCAAAAAAAAAAGATTTTCCTGACATAGAACTAGAACCTCTCCTGAAAAACGAAACAATTTTAAATTTTAACGCGACATGTAACCCGAATAACCCGCCTATTGATCGAACTGAAGGAATGAAAAATCAACTGAAAATCGATCATTCGAATGATGAAGAACACGAAATGATTACCAATCTATGTCTTCAATTTAGGGACATTTTCTACCTAGAAGGTGATAACCTCACATTTACAAACGAAATCAAGCATGGCATTGAAACAAAAGATGCACGACCTGCCTTTACCAAATCCTACCGGTATCTACAGGTACATAAAGAGGAAGTAAAGACACAAATCTCTAGAATGCTTGACCAAGGCATTATTCAACCATCGACCTCTCCCTGGTCATCACCTGTTTGGGTGGTACCCAGAAAGTTAGGCGCTTCTGGAAAGCAGAAGTGGAGAGCCGTGATTGACTATAGGGAATTAAATGAACTAACGGTAGACGATAAATACCCACTACCGAATATATAAGACCTCCTTGATCAGCTTGGCGAATGTCAATATTTCACTACGCTTGATCTTGCTTCAAGATTTCACCAGATTGAAATCGAACTCAAGGACATTCCTGAAACAGCTTTTTCCATCGATAATGGTCATTTTTGAACTTATTTTTGAATGCGTGCGATTGTGCATACAATATGTCAAAACGAGATCAAAGAGCCCTATTAGTGATTCACATTGAAAACAAGTTTAAAGGTAGGGCAGCGCAACTGATAAGTTCTAGAAACCCTTCAACTTATCCTGAAATAAAACATTTACATAACTTATATTTTGGAGACTCTCGTGACTTGTCATCATTAGTTCATGATCTTCAGAACTCAAAACAACTTCCAAACGAATTGCCTTTAATATTTTTCAACCGTCCTCAAGTACATAACGCGAATATGCATGCTTGCATACAGAAGTCTGTTCTTACTGCAGAACAGAAACATGTACAATCTTCATTAATAAAAACTATGGCATTGAATTTACTTCTAACAGGACTTGAACCACGTATCGGTGTCTCCAATCCAGCGGATTTGCTTGAAGCATATATTAGAATCAGAAGGAAAATGCTGCTATCCTATTTCTAAAATCAGAAAAATGATAAAATTAATCAACCTCGTCCTCAACAAACAATGAGAAGAAATCAGCCCATCAACCAAAAAACTTGTCATACGTGTGGTCGCATTGGTCATTTGTCAAATGAATGCAGAATGAGACAACTGAGACCTCAATTCAGTTCTCAGAGTTTCAATCAAAACTTTCCGAGACAAATGAGTACTCAACCAAACCAAAATATTTTGAGACCAACAAACTCTCAATCAAATCCCCAAAATAATAGACCGCAACAAAACCAAAACCAAGCTCGAAACCAATTTATAAACAACCAAAATCAATACCGACCACCTGTAATCCAAAGGAACCCTAATTTCCCAATAAACTTCAACCAACAACAGAGAGCACTTTTTATGACGTACGAAACCCAAAATTTTCATACGACTGATAATCAGGATTACTATACTGGTGATCATTATAATCAAACAGACTATAACTATCCATCCGAGTACGATTATGATTGTTATACGACTAATGATCAAAACACTCAATCAGACCAAATACAATTTCCCGAAGATCCTCCAACATATCAGGATTTTCTTTCACTTCCTAATACCAATCACCCACCGATCAATCGATCGATAGTCCCCACATTAGAGATTCAATCCCAAATCCAGTCTTTGAACATCCAAGACTACGATCCGAATCTCAACTTCCCAGAACAAACCTTCATGTGAGCTCTCTGCTCTCCGTCAACTCGAAGAACTTATATTACATTTCAAACCAGAAACTTACAAAAAATATCCACATAGGTTTCCTGAAAATGTCACAATACAGTGCATCACTAATCAAAAAGTCATTGAAATGCATCCACTCTGATAAATTTCAAACAAAATGATACCCACAGAGTTTATATCTATAACCTGGACATTGACTTTGATGGCTTGCTTGGATCAGATTTCTTAGAACATTACAACTGCATTATTGATCTGAAAAACAAACAACTAATAACAAACTGCAAGACAGTCCTCCTATTCAAAGTTACAGAAGACGTTTCAGAACCCACTAACTCTGAAGTATATAACCAGAAAGAAATAGAACCGCGCATGGAAAGAGTTTTCAAATTGAAATGCGATCTCAGTAACACCGACGCTATACTGTTAGCAAAAGAGAATAAAAAGTAAGAATCCCCAAAGCGATGGTAAAAATTGACAAAAATGGCATGTTCTACACTTCCATTGTAAACACCGATGCCATTCCAAAAAAAAGATTTTCCTGACATAGAACTAGAACCTCTCCTGAAAAACGAAACAATTTTAAATTTTAACGCGACATGTAACCCGAATAACCCGCCTATTGATCGAACTGAAGGAATGAAAAATCAACTGAAAATCGATCATTCGAATGATGAAGAACACGAAATGATTACCAATCTATGTCTTCAATTTAGGGACATTTTCTACCTAGAAGGTGATAACCTCACATTTACAAACGAAATCAAGCATGGCATTGAAACAAAAGATGCACGACCTGCCTTTACCAAATCCTACCGGTATCTACAGGTACATAAAGAGGAAGTAAAGACACAAATCTCTAGAATGCTTGACCAAGGCATTATTCAACCATCGACCTCTCCCTGGTCATCACCTGTTTGGGTGGTACCCAGAAAGTTAGGCGCTTCTGGAAAGCAGAAGTGGAGAGCCGTGATTGACTATAGGGAATTAAATGAACTAACGGTAGACGATAAATACCCACTACCGAATATATAAGACCTCCTTGATCAGCTTGGCGAATGTCAATATTTCACTACGCTTGATCTTGCTTCAAGATTTCACCAGATTGAAATCGAACTCAAGGACATTCCTGAAACAGCTTTTTCCGTCGATAATGGTCATTACGAATTTGTTCGAATGCCACTCGAATTGAAAAACGCCCCATCCAGGTTCCAACGAATTATGGATAACATCCTTCTCGATATTCTCGTTTATTCTCGAACCATCCATGAGCACATAGCAAGGCTGACCGAAGTATTCGAAAGAAAAGCTAACCTAAAAATTCACCCGGATAAGTGCAAATTCTTGAGAAAAGAAGTCGCTTATCTAGGACATGTCATCACACAAGAAGGAGGCAAACCAAACCCCGCAAAAATCGAATGCATGAAATTTTTTCCAGGACCAAAAAACCAAAGAGAAATCAAATCCTTTTAGGTTTAGCCGGTTAATATAGACGATTTATTCATAATTTTGCAAAAAATTTCAAACCATCAACGAGGTTATTGTAAATGGACCTCACTTTCAATTTTGACACCGAATGTAGGCAATCTTTTGATCAACTCAAGATCGCTTCGATATCAAGCCCGATTCTTATATATCCTAACTTCGAAGAATCATTCCTACTCACCACTGATGCCAGTGCGCTCGCAATTGGTGCTATTTTGTCACAAGGTCCCATCGGAAAAGATCTCCCGATAGCATACGCACCTAGAACACTCTGTAATGTCGAATCGAAGTACTCCACAATTGAGAGAGAACTTCTTGTCATTGTTTGGGCCGTGAAACACTTCCGCCCCTATTTATTCGGACGTAGATTCAAACTAATCACAGACCACAGGCCTCTCATTTCATTTTCCACTGGAAAATTTCCGGAAACTCTAAAGACAGGGAAAGTCATACCTGTTCATAAAAAAGGGAGTGTCAACTCTATCGACAATTATCGGCCCATAACTATTGCCTCCAGTTTCTCAAAGATATTTGAATATGCTTATCTCAATCGTTTGCTTAGGTACCTAAATAGATGCAATACACTGTCAGAATTTCAACACGGATTTCGAGAAGGCAAGTCTACCAACAGTGCGATCATACAGTTTTTCGAAAAAGTTATTGAACGCCTGGAAGCAGGAGAGTGCCCTGTTGGTATGTTTTGCGACTCAAGCAAGGCATTCAACTGTGTTTGTCATGACCGTCTGCTATCAAAACTTTATTATTATGGTATACGGGGAGTTGCTTTGGACTGGATCTCATCGTTTCTGAAAGATCGTTCTCAGTTTGTAAGTTTGCGTCATTTTGCTCATGGATCCGTATCTTACATGAAATCACAAAATAAAGCTGTATCTATAGGTGTCCCACAAGGCTCAATAATGGGACCAATATTATTTCTATTATACACGAATGACCTGGTTAAGTACATGTCTGACTTCAGTGTTATAATGTATGCAGACGATACATCCCTGGTAATATCCAACAAGGATGAACGTTTAACCAATGGTAGCTGTGAAAGTGCTTTAAATTCAATGCTCACCTGGTGTGGTACAAATTCGTTACATTTGAATGCTGATAAAACACTTATACTCAAATTTCACAATCGTCAAAAAAAATGTATTCCTGTTGAAGTGAATGTGAATAATACTCATACCTGTAACTCACATGAAACTAAATTTCTCGGGCTAATCATCGACGATACGATTGGTTGGAGAAGTCATTGTCAAACGTTAGTAAGAAAGTTAAGCTCTCTTTGCTTTCTATTTAGAAATCTCAAGCAAGTTTTATCAGAAGCTCAACTCATATCTCTATATCATGCATATGTGGCATCCAGCATGAGATATGGAATTTGTTTGTGGGGAAATTCACCACACTCATATGATGTTTTCCTAGTACAAAAAAGAATTTTAAGAATAATAGCAGGGGTTACGAGCACACATTCATGTCGCGGTCTGTTCTCAAAACTGAATATATTAACACTCTTCTCACTTTATATTTATGAGTTGAGCTGCTACGTCCATACGAATAAAAATAAATTTTTATATAACAAGAATATACATGATTTTAACACTCGATATAAAGGAGATTTCCGTGTCCCTTATAGTAAGTATCAAAAGTATCAAGTATCGTCTCGCCTACCAACAAATATAGGTCTGAAAGTGTATAATCGGTTGCCAGAAAACTAAAAATCCACCACCATATTTGCTAGGTTCAGCAGGCAACTCGGGTCATATCTGAATGTCAGAAGTTTCTATTCTCTTGACGAATATTTTAATATCTGATTTTTTTATGTGTATGTATGTGTATGTCTATGTATATATTGAAGTATAGTGTCAAGTTTGTATACCTTATGTGTTTGTACATACCTCACTATTTGTATGTAATTTGTGACTATTCCTATACAAAGTTCTATTTGTCATTTGGGAAAATAAAGATTATTATTATTATCCGGCTCTTTTCAATTAAAGACCCCGGAAGAAGACTGGCATGCTGGCGACTCAAACTAGAAGAGTACGATTATCAAATTGAATATAAACCCAGTAAAATAAACAAAAATGCCGATGCTCTTTCCCGAATCAAAATAAATCACTTCAAAGAACGCGCAGCATTCCAAAATGAAATTTCCATACTAGCATCAAACCAAGACGAAAATGAGGAAAACGAAAATAGACTAGACTCAAATCCCGACGACAATCCTAACGATAACCCTGACGACAACCCTAACGATAATCCCGAAGAAGAAATATCTGTCGAAACCATCGCAGATGAATTCAACAAACTTGCGGATTTATACAGGACAAAATCATTCATTGATTACTCTAAAATACAATTCGACAATTCTCAACTTCTCGATAAACACCATAAGAATATAATAACATTCTTTTGGAAAAATAAATTAGAACAAATGCATTATACAATTATTGAAGATATTTTCGAAGAAAATCCCGAATTTTCTAGTAGTAAAATCAATCTTGTATCAAATAAATCTGTCAAAGATAGAATATACATCGATCCTATTTCCTTTGACCCTGATGCAGTAGTAGAACACCTGTTCTATATTATATACAAATATCAGAATTTGTTTGATCTGACGAAAACCTATTCAGTCGAACTTGATCTGTTTTCTAGACAAAAATGATTCTCGAATTTTCACCTTCAAAGCCCAAGTAAAAACTCATATTCGCCTCCTCAGTCGAATATCAGACTCACTCAAAATAAAATATAGTGAAATACTGAACATTTCGATAAACGAACAAAACGCGGACTAATATACGGCATAGGTACATTCTGGAAATCGATAACGGGAAATGTCGATGCATCTGACGGTGAATACTTTACAGATTGTATCAATAAAATCAATCGGGACGAACATCAATTAGAAAACCGTTTGAGGAATCAAATATCGGTTACAACTTCCGTGATCGAAAACTTCAATTCAACCATCCAAGAGCTACAAATCGATGGAGAAACATTCAACCAAGATATCACGAAAATAGAAAAATCATTGGTAGAAATTTCAGATACGATGTCATTCTACGAAGCACAAATAAAAACTTCAGAAATTTGCGAATCACTCATGGAAAGCTATTCGTTCCTTGAAACTTTCATTGAAGATATTATCAATTCAATCACCTTTGCACGAAATCTACTTCACTCACTTCAGGAAGTATCGCGAACTCTAAATAAAAACAATTTGCCATTATCAGCGAACCTTAATAATATCACTCAGTATTTGGACATTATTGAATTACAAGCATATCAGACAGATCATCAAATAGTATTCGTTTTGAGAATTCCACTTGTGGAACCTGAAACATATACTTTATATCATCTGTATCCAATACCAATACCAGATGTTCGAACAGGACTCCATCACATTTTATTAACATTTCAAAAATTCATTGCACGAGATGATGATTCTATGTTGTACATCTCCCTTCAAAATCTTGATAATTGTAAACTAATCAGACACGATGTGAAAATCTGTTTCGGAGTACTTCCGTATCCTATAGACAGTAACGCAATTTGCGAGGCCCAACTTCTCAAACAAAAAATGACTATTCCCGAATCCTGCCAATCAACAGTGATTTACGCGAAAGACTATAGACCGCAGGCATGTGACGTCACACGCATCAGCCTGCTGGACAAACAAATTGTATTTCCATAAATAACAATGGTAATTTAATGAGATTATAATTTCAATTCTGGGATACAAAATTCATGAATATACCGTTGCCTATTTCAACTCATCAGTTCTTAAATCTGCTCTTCTAGTTGCTTGAATCCACAATTCACTTCTCTTAACAGCAAGAGGATTAATATTCTTTCTATTGTCGAAAATAGAAAGGAATCGATGGTTTGAAACTTCACATTCACTCAAAATTAAGTTATTACCGAGATAATTTTTTTTGAAATATGGCACGAATGCACAAAAAGCCTCTTTAAATCGGTTTGTTTGTCCAGCAGGCTGGATTTACAACTGTCAGATTTACTGTCGTCTGGCAGATATGCCCGCGGTCTATAATGTTCAAGTGATTTCGCATAACAACTGGTTGATTTTGATTTCGAACTCTTTACATGTTACAATAAAGTGTTCTAATCGCGAAGTAACTACCAAAATCATCGAATCGAAGTCAGTTCTAAAACTACAACCCGAGTGCAACGCATTCATCGGAAACAATATCTCGTCGAGAGATATCCAAAAATATAATATACGCCATTCAAATTCCGTACCAATGTTGTGATCATCTCCTGGAGAAATCAGAACTCCCGGAACTCAAGCCTATCAAATTAAGCAAAATGAATAGCGAGGATCTCAACATCGCCGAACATTAGCTCAACCAGTATTCAGAAGAATTGAATAAACTCGTGAACGAGCCTCTCGGGAACAAGCACATATCGTGGTTCACGTATGTCACGATTACATGTATCATCCTACTAGTGATCTTGTATGTTTTCTGCAAATGCCGTCGCAGAAGCTCTATCGCAATTGGCATCGCTTCATCCACCGACGATTCACCACCGAGACCGCCGAGAACGAGAATTTCAGCAAAAACCCTCGCTAGATTCTACCCTAGAAGAAGACCTACCGTCCGTCTAGAAGACCCCATCGAAGAAGACATTCAATTAACAACCAATTTCAATAAAAATGTTGTTTAACAAAAGTTGCTGCAAAGCCCCAACTTTTTCTCGATAGAGGGAGTTGTTATATCGTGAGTTAGACGTCTCACAGGTATCATATTACCAGAGATAACGGCTTCCTAGAGTTTGAGTCAGTAGAGTCAGCAGAACCTTGAAGATACTCTGTTTCACACGTCTGTTGCTGACGAGGCCGACTGATAGCTTATAAATAGGACCCTGCGAGGTCAGAACGTTATTCTGTCTGTTAAATTAATTCAGTAGAGTCACTCGATATATAGAAGTAGATATATTTGTTTTAACCAAGTAACTGTTCCCGTACTTATATTATTTCCAAATAAAAGTATTTTTTGAAAGGTGTTTTTGAAAAGGAGAAATATAACATGTATGACACGCCTGTATCAATCGCAATTGACGCAGTGGATCATTAGACGTTTTACAACATAGTTGCGTCACTTGATTGAATGGTAAGGTGAAATGGTTCGAAACATGACCGTACCATCCACCGTTATCATTATGGCCCCAGTATAGTCGAAAACATTTCAAATATCATTTTTCGATTTCACCATTGGTTTTTTGAATCTCCACATAGGCCTCTGTTTGGCTTATTCCGTTTATGCTCTTGTTTTTGAAACATTCTGTATATTTGTATTTTGCAACGTTTTGCGCATGTGCGCTTGGGGCACTTCTAGGTAAATGAAAACAAGAAACGAGTCTCTTAAGTTCAGTTTTGGTTGGTGAAACCACGTAAGAGCAATAAATATATGAATTTTCTGCTACATGTTGAAACAGACGTTCGAAAGTAGAATCGAAATAATTTGTTGACTAACAACGCGTTGATGTGTTTTCGAATCACCTATTTGCCTTATATCCCTCCTATTTGTTACCTTCCTGAATGGTGCGAATAGAATCAACGTATCAACGTGATTGATGAGCCCTCAACAAAAAGTGGAAAGTAAGCCATATTGATCATTGGTCCTGATCGGGCCGCGATTATATTTGAAGCCGTTGATTGATCATGTTGTCCGTTTCATCGAATTGTAGCAGAATATTATCATTAATTGAAGCATTGTTTGATTGAGAGCCGTCGATATTTTGTCGATATTTTTGTTCAAACACTGCCCACATCGCCATTGTTTTCTAAATATTGTTATAGAAATTGAATCGAACCGGCAAGGTGAATTCTATCTATTTTCGGGAGGCAATTATTTCTATTAGGTACAGCCGCCTTTTTCAGTATGGATGAAACTGAAAAAGATAAATTTGAATCAAAATTATCTAGATTACGAGCCAAACACCAAAATGTGTTTTTACGTGCGCAGTAATGTTATGATTCGGGGTTCAGTTGAGAAAACGATCCTACCAATGTTGCCAAAATGACAGATTTTAAAGTTCGCTATACTACGTTTCCAAAATCAGCTTCAGAGCACGAAGAGCTTGTAAGTGATATAATAGAATTGAAACAAAAATTGAAACTTGGGGAATGTCTTGATTATGGTATTAAAAATGGATTTGATGACCTAAACTCCCATATAGAGTATTCTGCCTCAGTTTTAATTAAACCAAATTCCACCCCCCCAATTCGCCAATTAACCTAACGATAATAATCGGCAGTTATGTATGCCTAAAATAGAGTTGGTTAAGTTTGACGCAGAAGACTTAACTTCATGGACTTTGTTTCATGAGAATTTCAAACAGTTTGTTCATACAAATTCATATTATTCAAAGGCAGAAAAATTACAGTACTTACTAGGAAGCCTCTTCGGCAAAGCTTCAAGAACTCGCAGCTCCGTAGAACCTATGCCGGAAAATTATGACATAATTTGGAAATTTTCAGAGGACATTTATGATGATGAAAAATATCTATTTACCTTATATTCTGATCGAATTTTGAATTTTCGTAGCTTGTCCAATAATTCCGCTTCTAGTTAGGTGAGTCTTCTCGAGAATTTTGATACCAATGTGTCAGCGCTGAAACATTTGAAACTAGCCGATTCAAATAAGCATTTGATAACTCATATTGCCCTTTCGAAATTATCCCAAAACACCGTCAACTCTTTTGAACTAATCCGAGCTAGCTCAAAATCACCGGAGTATGATGAATTGTTTTCGACAAGCATGAATTACAGTTTTGTTCTTCTAAATTAAGTTGTGTAAAATTCAAATCAAAGCACCATACATTGTTATGCCGAACGGATCCTGTTACCATCACTGTTTCCAGCCCCCCTCAAGAAAAAATGAGCGGAGGCCGTCTACTTCTACTGAACAACTTGTTCACGAAACCTTTCAAGCATGTTGTACAAATGACCTCGTTTCATCTGGTTCAATTGTATTGTATAGCTTCAGTGAGAAACAGTGGGAGTAAAGTAATCAATCTTAAGTATTGAAATTGGTATGTGAATAAACCAGAATTTTTCATAAAAATCCCGTATACCACAATCTTAACATCAGTAAAACTGAAAGCGAAAGAAATTCCCAAATTGGATTATTGAAAAACAAGTATCAAGAGACAGAATTGACGAACCCAAATAAACATTCCACCGAAAAAAAAAGCTACGAACAGAGTATATCGCTAAACTGTCAATGAGCAATAAAGGAGTCCATATACTCCACAGACAGAAAATAAAACAGAATTGAAAATGCCTGAAATGGAACCGCCATTAGCACTGAAACATATACAGGAAGAAATTATAAAAAACCGAAGGGAGATCAAACACTTGATTGAAGCTAGTGAAACCAGGTTAGTACTCAAAATATAAGACCTCAAAAAGACAGTGAGCACACTTGAACAAGAGAACTCCGAACTGAAATCAGAAGTGGAGAAGTTGAAGAGAGAAGGAAAAAAATGATTTGATGATATTCGGCCTGAATACAGAGAATACGGAAGTGAACAGCCAGTATATCTGCCAAAAACTGAAATCACTTATCGATATAGATTTGGAAGATTCACACATCAGTGATATCTATCCTCGTGGAAAAAACAAAAATAGACCAGTAAAGATTGAGTTAGTTTCCAATATAATAAAATGAAAAGTGTTAAAAAATTGCTCGAAACTTAAGGGTACGAATATTTGGATAGTAAATGATCTGACTCCACAGCAGAGACAGGAATACAGGACACTACGAAAACATCTCATACTTGCAAGACAAGACAATAGAAATTGCTATATAAAAAATAATAAGTTATACGTGGATGACACAATTTACACCGCTGAAGATCTCCAGGCAACTTTTCATTCAGAAGAAGTCAAGCCAAATAGTGCTCCACCAACACCAACTACTGCGACCAGAAAAGATTTCGAAACAGAAGAAGTTTTTCAACAAGGAGACAAAACGACCGCAAAAACCTCTTCAAAGGTTCCAGAAGTTCGAAAACTATCAACTCGCATCCATGATAAACCAAAAACCCGTTCAGGAAAATAATTGTTCCATGTTTGTCCTTCCAGTGGATTTCGTGTAGTTGACTGAACTGAAGTGCTTTGATCTTTATATTTGATAAACTGTATTCGTATATGACAGGTCGTAAGTTAATGAATATTATTGTAGTGAAGTTTTTTTTTCTGTTGAAATTCTAATCGATAACGACTTTTTATACATAGATATAAGATAAAATGAATCCTTACATCCGTGATTTCAAAATTGCCAAACTAGAAACGTTTTCATTGAGAACTGACAAAGAAGTAAGAGAGGTTCTAGAGATTTACTCGATATTCGAAAATTTCAGAATAGTACATCACAATATCCGTAGCCTATCAAATCATTTTTATAAATTTATAATTCTCCTTGATGAACTAGACGTTTCGTTCGATTGCCTAGTTTTCACTGAAACACGTATCATACCTGATATGGCAGTCTGTAATATTCCTGGATATATATAATGAAGGAGACCTGAACCAAAATGATGGTGTTGTAATGTTCATCAGATCTGAAATATATGTTTCACACTCAACAATCAGACTGAACAACAGTTATCTTTTCAAAGCCAATATTAATATACATCGAAAGAGCCTAACAATCAATGCTATTTATAGATCACCAGCTACGCGAATTGATACCTTCATTGATGAACTTGATAACATACTGCAACGAGAAAATGAAACAGATGACTACAATCTTTCCCCGTAGGGGATATGAATCTTGATCTGATGACAAATACACGCGAAACGGAATCCTACTTGGACATCACTCAGTGTGTCCAATTCACTGAGTGAACACGGATTTATATCTTCGATAAACGAACCAACAAGGATAGATAAAAATTCGGAAACGTGTCTAGGTCATATATTTGTCAAGAGTAAATCACATACATACGATACAATCTTACCAATTATATATGAAACATGTGTAACAGACCACTTCTCTACCATAGCACAAATTGTACTCCCAAGTAGTCACTACCGAAACCCGAACTAAACCAAAATATTACAAACAAGTAAACGAAAAAGAATTCAGAGACAGAATGCAAAGAGTTGATTGGAATGGGGTCTTCCTCTGCGATGATCTTGATTCCGGAACTAACGAATTGATTGATGTCATAAAAAAAACTCTTAGAGAAAGTATAACTTATATCGAAATGAATAATAAAAACAGAAAACGTGAAAAATGGATAACCATTATCCCTAATTACTTCAATAAATAAAAATAATAATATACACCGCGAGCTGAAAAAACAAAACAAACGATGCTGCTCTCAATGAAGAATACCGCAAATATAAAAAAACACTTGACGTTCTTATAAAAAAAAACCGATTATTACCGAAATCGTACATAAATAACGAAACAATAACCCATCCAACCCATATTGCAAACCACTTCAATGAATATTTCATTTCCATCGGAAGTAAACTAGCAAAACAAATAAAGAAAAATAATCCAAATTTCAAAGAAAACAAAAATATCTCCAATAGCTCGATCTTCTTACATCCAGCTACTGAAATTGAAATTAAAACCGTTATATTCCAACTGAGAAACAAAAAAACTCCAGGTTCAGATGACATAAGAGCAGAAACCCTGAAATCAGTAACAGAATATATAGTGAAACCCATTACATTTATTGTCAATAAATCTCTAGAGAGGGGTCAATTTCCTTACCTTCAAAATTGCAGTGGTAACACCAATTAATAAAAATGGGAAAAGAACTCATGTTTCTAATTATAGACCAATTTCCTCAATGAGTTGGCTGGCAAAAATATCAGCTGTTGTCTAAATCACAATACGGCTCTAGAGAAAAAATGTCAACACAAGATCCAATAAAACATCTCATTCAAAACATTTACAGAAGCTCAGACGACTCAAAGCCTTCTATTGGAGTATTTATAGGCCACGTTTACACCGTGCGCTAATTTGGTATTCTGACCAAGTTGACCATACCAAATTCAGACTAAGTCAATAAGTTACTGCCTGTTTACACCATCTTCAATTAGTAAACAGTATGTTTGGTGATCATACCAAAGAACATGAGAGAAGTATAATCAGGTTTGCAACTCTGCTGTAACTCACTCATACTTTTTGACATGAAAACATCAAATAACTCATGGATTAGAATCAGAAATAATAACCATTAGATTTGGATTTGATATACGTGGTTGTATTGAGTTGATATATAGCAAAAATATATAGAAAAATTGATTTGAGAGTAAGGGCAATTGTAGTACATTGGCAAATGATGAATTGTGAAAGAAAGGCGGGATTGTCAGAAATTATAAGGCTTCATAGAAGGAATATGAGAAAATATCAGGAGATGAGAATGAAACAGGTGAGGAAAATTATAATAAAATGATAGAACAACGAAATACACAGAGCTCGGGCTTATGCTTAGCAAAGATTCAAACCAAATTTTGCAACTTGCGGATAGTCAAGGCCGTAGGTGTTTACACCATCTTGGTCACTTAACTATTTTGGTCTGGTACGCAACAATTTTGGGTACCAAACCAAGCTGGTCACCTGACTAAGTGTACTGTTTACACCAAGATGACCAAGACGATTTGGTTAAAATGAAGTCATTAGTCAGCTTACCAAGCGACGGTGTAAACGTGGCCATAGACCTGACGAAAGCATTCGACACCGTTGACCATAACATATTACTCGACGTTCTGAAAGATGCAGGAATACGGGGAATACCACACGATCTCTCGAAAATCTATTTGTCAAATAGAAAGCAAGTTGTGCGGATACGTGATCATCTAAGCGATGACGTCGTTTAGTCTTTGCGTTTTTGATATGATATATTAGATATCACATCTTTTTATTTCAATATATACGGTATACGTACGCACCTTTGTTAATATTGACTACGGCTTTGAGTAACTGCGGCGGTTTTGTCACTGATACTGTTGCCAGCGTGATAATGAAAATCTTTATAACCCGACACCAATGAGACCGATACATAATTTTTTCTAAACGAAAATTTTTTGCTATGAGAGCATGGTAACAGTTTCGCAAACCAGAACTTTACTATACATACATATATATATATATATATATATATATATATATATATATATATATATATATATATGTTGTTGTTGAGTTCGGGTTGAACCGCGTCTGGAGTTTTGTTCTCGACGTTTCGGCTCCGACTTTGGAGCCATTTTCAAGAGTAAATGTGACTTCACGATCGAGAGCCGAAACGTCGAGAACAAAACTCCAGCCGCGGTTCAACCCGAACTCAACAACAACACACAACTGACCGCGGAAACCTATCCGAACACATATATATATATATATATATATATATATATATATATATATATATATATATATATATATATATATATATATATATATATATATACATATATATATCATTCATGCGAATCATTCGAAGTTCATATTTCTTCATCTTCTTCCACCTGTTCTTGGGCAAAATTGTTCCAGCTGGTATTTATCTATGATATTTGGTGGTAGGAAGTGTATATATCGGAGAGAAATTGTGTTTCCAGAGTCAGAGCATATACCACAGTTGTAATTTGATCCATGTAGAGCGTCTCAAGTCATATCAGCTAATTCACAAGACAGTCTTTATATAGCAGAACCCAAATTTTTTGCCTCCGAATACAACAGAGAAACTCACTTGAAGTTTCGAATGGTGGAGATATATGGTGAACTGTGAAGTGAAATGGTGACATTTGGAACCAGCATATTCCGGAGCACTCTGCCCCAAATAAGTCACCACCAATTTAGCTTCTGCCGAATTCACATCTTGAATGATGTTTTCTGTGAATTACTCCGTGACACGTTTTGGAAGCCATACTTTGGATGAAGTGTCACTCTCTTCATTTATCAGTATAACTTGAATGAATTTACCATACCGTATGGAGAGTATTTTTTTTTTAATTTTATAACCCTTATCGAAAGTTTAATTTTGAAACATAAAATTTGTTCACCTCTATGACGATGACGACAACGTTCACTTCTTGGTTGGATGTATTTTTTATGGTGTGACCTTGAAGCACAACTATTACTCGTTGAGATAATCCAGGCTGGCTGAGAATACAATGTTCTGAGCTCATATAGAAATAACTGAAGGAGTGGGGGTTTGAGTATCAACGCTCTTCACATGCACACACATTCGAGACCGGGTCCCACAATTGGGAATGCTCAAGGTTATTTGTAAGTCAACATGAATTCACAAGTAATTCAAGGGGAATGCTGTTCAGCTAGACCATGCTACCACTCGATTGTATTCAAGGTCAAAGTTGCATGCGCTTGAAAGTACAGACATCAAAGGTCATTTAAGGTGACTCGTCTTCAAGGTCAATGTGGTGGACACACCAAAGATCATTCAAGGTCGCCATAAATGTCATTCAAGGTCAATATGGTGGACACATCAAAGGTCATTCAAAGTGTCATCAAGGTCAATGGAGTGGGGGAAAGTGGGATACAATTTGAGGAGAATCATTTCAAAGCCTTATCAGTATCTTTGGTGAATGGACAATCGAAGTCTTTGCTTTGTCTTGCTCAGTTATTTCGTATGGGAGTAATTGGCCAGTACGGTATGGATAGACATTCGTCTGACAGTTCTTGAAAATGACTTCGAAATGGGAGTCGAAACGTCGAACAATTCAGACGAAACCGAACGGATAAAGAAACCCGTAAAGACCATCTTGCATATTCAACGATCCGTGAAACCATCCATTTCTACATAACAACTGGACGGGTAAGACATATCTTCAGAGAGTGGTGAGTGATATGATCAACAATACGATTTGCCGGTAGACAGAACAAGACAAGAATTGAATGATGAAATCATGTTTACAAGGATTAATACCTTGGGTTTTGCTGACGAAACCGCTGAGCCGGTACTTCGAATAGGACATCGACCTGGGAAGATCCGTTCGTAATGTTATCCATGGTTTATACTGATATAACTCCTACCTTCTCAAATTTCGAGATCAGACTGGCACAAGACTAAAGGCAAACTTTGTGGTGCTTTACTCTCATGTTTCGTTCGGATTCTGGGAACTGGCCTGTTTTTTCTGCTTTGGGTTTTTCGGGAGCTGGGGTACAGTATTCCAAGGGAAATGATGCAGATAACTATCCACAAAGTCCAATTTATCGATTGGGAATCATCGATGTTATGAATTTTCAATTGGTTTGTAGCATCGATGTCTTTTTGAAGTTGATGAATATCTTCTAACGGAATATTTTCTATTAAAAATGGTTTCCTTTCAATGGTCTGCTTCGTCAATATTTCGTTGTTTGTTTTTGGCAGGACTAACGGCTTTCCAAAAGTTTTACTCTGCTGCTCTCGAATATGTGCTTTTGGATTCGAGAGTGCAGTTCCATGAAAATTGTTCTTCTGGACATCTTGACTTCGGTTCGGTTTCTTCTTAAGTGATGGATATCAAATATTCGCCATTGATATTGTTGAATATTTGTATAATTGGTGTTATCGTTACTTGGGGACATCTTGCTCCTCTTTCCTGGATTAGGTCTGCGACACAGTCTTCCTCTGGTTGATAGTTCAATTATTCTTGACTGCAAACGTATACATCTGAGACATGTAAACAGGGTTGTTCTATGTTTCTTCTTCGAAAGCTAAGTAAGGATTCTGGAGGATAACTATGGTCTTTGTTTTGGTTGATATTGGAAAAAGATGAAAGTATTGAATGGTTTTCGGGTGAACAATAGGAAATTCTATTATGAAAATTATTTTGGTTCTCGAAAAATAACAATTTGTTTAAATCAATGAATACCAACATTGCATACCTATCTCTGATATTTCAATAGGGCTGTAATGGTTTTGCAATTCTATGAGAATTTCTTTCAAATTGTGACTTGTCAATATGTCAGGTGACGTACTGTGTGCAGTTTTGCAAGGGTTATTGCATTTTTTATATTATCTCAAAATGTGATAATAATATTGGCATTCATAAAAATTTGATTCATCATATTAGAGTACACAGTGTTCTTATGAAATTGGCCGGTTATATTGTTCAAATTAGATATGAAATTTTCATATATTTATGAATATAACGCAATGCCCTTCGTGCCAATCCGAGCAGGAAAAAGAATTTTCAGAAAATTGCTTTTCCCAGGCAGAAGACAACACGTAGTAAAACTTCCTGTCATTCAGAAATATGGCTTGGGACTGTTGAACTCAATTGATTTTGGCAACAAACTAGGATCTTTCCGAGTCTTTCGAGTCTGAAAAATATCAATATAATCAAAAAAAACAAAAAAAAATGTGAGTTCCAATACAGATACACTCTCTTGTATCAAACTCAATATGCATGAAATCGATTCATTTTTCAATAATCCAGGTTACATAAATAAAAAAACTCCACATTTCCTGAAAGAACTTTCAGAAAATCCTATGGATTACCAAACACCCAGTATAAGTAATATTCGTCCAAAAAGTAAACATCATTTCTGATATCCAAAACAAACCCCCTATTTAACCAATAATTCCAATCGATCAAAACCTACCATCACAGTCTAACGAAACTCCTCATTCCCTTCAGAAAGAAATTTCAAATGATGGAATACCGATTCCAGACGATATAATCGATAACACGATATATCATGTACACATGTTCATGCATCTTCACCTTGACTCCAACAAAAAGTGTGAATAAAAGTGGTTTAAAGTCGAGGAAAAATTGTGAAATTTGAACTGAGTAACACCAAAATATCTAGGATGATATAAGTGAAAACAAATTCATCAAGAGTAGTTTGAAACTCAGTAATTTAATCATATTATGAAAAACTCTGATAATCTGAAGTGCCTCTAATAAAAAAGTTACCAGAAGAAACTGAAATAAATGAACAGCGTATTAGTACGGGACCAAACGCTTATAAAACTTAAATTGTGGCTGTGACTGGCATTTCAATAGACTATAATAACTAAAACACTGGAAGAAATACAAACCATACAAATCGAGAAATGAATCCATCAGAAGGGGAATTTCACCAAATGCTATTGAAGACTATTGAAGAGGCTAATAAAAAACAAACCAAACAAATTACCGATAATATCAGAAAAGAACTACAGGAAGAACTCAAAGGAATTCGAGGAATTTTGAACCAGGAGATCAGAAAACGAGAAGAACTTGAGAAAAAATATGATAATCTAAAAACACGTTACGAAATATTGGAGAAATCATTGAGGAAGAACGGTATAGCTATATTTGGATTAGAGACAGCTGATAGTAACGAAGATATCGTCGATTTCACAATAAATAACCTGAATGCTCTCCTCAAGCTAGATTTGGACAGAAAAGAATTTGATAATATATACGAGATTGGAAAACAGAAAAAAAACAAGCCAATTATTGTCAAATTCACATCGTATCTAACGAAACAAAGGGTAATGAAAAGTTGCAAACACTTAAAAGGAACAAACATTAGAATAGCAGAGGAACTAAATTTTGAAGAGAGAAGAAAGCAAAAAATTCTCCACCAACATTTGAGAGAGGCTAGAGATAAAGGATATAAAGCATTCATAAAAAACTATAAGTTATACGTTAACAATCAAGCATATACTGCTGAAGAGTTAGCTGAAAACGAAAAAGATATAGAAGAGGAAGTGAAGTTGCGAAAATCAAGCAGCGTACCTTCAACACCAGTAGTAGAAAAAATCTTTGAATTTGAGGAAAGTGAACAACAAATTGAAAGAGGAAAAGTGCATCAGAATAAGGTGAAAAAAGATTATTCTACACACCCCTCAACACCAGTGGAACCAGTCAAAGATAAAACTTCAAGGAACACCCGATCAAACAGCATATCTAGCAAGAATTTTCCAACGAAAGCTAAGTGATAGTGCTAATTTAATTCAATCTCACACTCAATTCTTCTCTTTCTTCTTCTCTTTTTTTTTCTACTTCATTTTCATATTATATCAAAATGGATCAATTTATACGTGATTTTAACATCAAACCATTTGAAACCCAGAATTTGCAAGACATTGGGGAAATCGAAAATTTTTTCAAGACAGGTGAAAATTATAATGAACTCCGAATATTCCACCAAAACATAAGAAGCATAATGAAAAATTTTGACGAATTATGTGTATTTCTTGATCAATTGAAATTCAAATTTGATATCATAGTCCTCTCAGAAACATTCAAAATACAAAACAGTAGTCTTTTCAATATTCACGGCTATGACTTACTTTACACTGAGGGCCAAATAAATAAAAACGACGGAGTCGTTGTATACATCAAAAACTCTCTTACATACAACTTTCAGCATGCTTATATCAATAGCTGTAAAGTAATACAAATCACAATAGATCTCAAAAATAAAGAAAAAATACTGATAACTGCTGTCTACAGACCCCCCTCTACGGATGAAGAAAGTTTCATTAATGAATTAAAAAATTACTTAGACCGGACCAAAAATATCTTAACAACATACCAAATTTTAATAGGTGATATAAACTTGAATATACTAAATGAAAATGATATCATATCAGAGTACTTGAACACTATGGTTGAGTATGATTTCGTTTCCCTCATCAATGATTTTACTCGCATACAAGGCATTTCACAGAGTTGCATTGATCATGTATTTGTTCGAGACAACCAAGGTACTGAAGATAATTACAAATCAGCTATATTCGATACCGCTATAACAGATCATAAAGCCACAATGGTAGGTTTGCAAATTTCTGATATTTACGTTGATGAACAAAAATACGACCTACGCAACAAAAAACACATAAATTTCGAAAAACTGAAAGAAGACTTAGCAAGCTTCAATTGGAATGATTTTTATTTAATAAGAAATGTAAATTCATTAACAAACTATTTCATAGAGTTACTTACCGATTTTATAGACAAAAACTCCACAATAATCAAAACTAAAAAATATCTGAAGCCCAGAAAACCATGGATAACAAAAGGCCTTATTAAATCTATAAACGAAAAAAATGAGCTCTATCGCAAAAGTAAGGTGAATCCTGACGAAAAAGATATTAAACAAAGATTCATAAAATACAGAAACTATGTCAATAAACTAATAATGAAATGTAAAAGAGATTATTTCCAGAAAGAAATACAAAAAAACCAATCTAATACGAAAAATTTATGGAATGTGATCAAGAGTATCAATAAAAAAAATGTTAAACAAGATATAAAGGAATTACTTACTAAAAATAATGAAATCAAACAAGATGATGAGTCAATCGCTGAAGAATTCAATGAATACTTTTCTAAAGTAGGGGAAACTTACGCAAATAAAATAATTAAACCACCAACCCCCATTCCCAAACGATGTGTTAACAAATCTTCAATTTTTCTAGAACCAGTCACTGAAACAGAAATTTTAGAAACTATTCATTCTTTGAAACCAAACAAATCTCCAGGCGTAGACATGATTAGAGCAGAAATACTGAAAAAAATCGCTCAAGAAATAACACCACCCTTAACATTTTTAATAAATAAAATATATGAACATGGAATTTGTCCCGATGAATTCAAGATGGCCGTGATAACTCCCATATTCAAGAAAGGAGAAAAAAACAAAAGTAATAATTATAGACCGATATCCTTGATTACAAATTTAACAAAAATATTCGAGAAGAGTCTGAAAGTAAGAATAACTAAATATCTAGATAAATATAAACTTTTGTCAGACTCTCAATTTGGTTTTAGAGATGGTAAATGTACAACTGACGCAATCAGCAGGTTGACAGAAGACATCCAAAAATCAATGGATGAAGGTGCGCCAGCTTTATGCGTTTTCCTAGATCTTGCCAAGGCCTTTGATACTGTTGATCACAACCAATTGTTGGGGACCTTGGAGGATCTGGGAATACGAGGTAATACCTTTAAATTAATTACAAGCTACCTGGAAAATAGAAAACAAATTGTAAAAATAAATTCATCAAAGAGCAGTGAGAGACTAGTGAAATACGGCGTACCGCAAGGCACAGTGCTCGGTCCCCTTCTATTTTCCATTTATATCAACAATCTACTTACCATGAATACTTCGGGTAAAATCACTAGTTTCGCCGATGACACTGTCATTTTTTACACCAGCAACACTTGGGAAAATTTGAAAACAAGTACTGAAAATGACTTAAAAAATATTATCGATTGGTTTAACCATAAAGTACTCACAATAAATCTCGAAAAAACCTTATTTGTTCCCTTCTCCTGTTACAAGAACTCACTTCCAAATTTTGACACTCTGAACATCAATAATCACGGAACGAATGTTGCAATTCACTCAAAAAATTATATAAAGTATTTGGGAGTAACAATAGATTCTCATTTGCGCTGGAATAAACACATAGATAGTGTATGTCAAACACTGAGATATGCTCTTTATAATTTCAAGTATCTTAAGTCAGTATTAGATATAGCGCAGCTCAAGATTGTTTACTACTCGTTAGTAGAATCACGTATGCGCTATGCAGTTCTTTGTTGGGGAAGCGCAAACTCTAGTCATCTAAAAAAATTGGAAATACTACAAAAACGATTTCTGAAAATCCTATTTAACAAAAATAATAGATATAGCTCAAATTTGCTCTTTAAAGAATCCCGTCTCCTAGATATTAGACAATTATATATTCTCGACCTCGCAATGTATTTATTCAATAACAGAACCAATTTAAAACTGATAAATCACAAACATGACACACGACAGAAAGATAAATTTCTCGTACAAACAACAATCCCAAAAAAAAACATAGGCCAACGCAGTCACTCTTACCTGGGCAACAGATTTTTTAATTTCCTTCCAGAAATGTATAAAACTTATATAAAAACTATAAACTCAAAATATCTTCTCAAAAATATATTCAAAACGTATATCTTGAACATAGACAGACATATTGCACACGATTTGGTAGAAAATAAACAGTTTAGCATATAGCATGTAACAAAACTAATATTCTTGTACCTTGATTAATAAGTAGTTCACTCTGAAATTAAAAGTAGTGATATTTCAAACAATAATTCTATAGTTTCCAGAAATCAACAAATATTCAACTCTATAACACTCTGTAATTAGTATTCTTACGAATTCTGGGGTCCTCGATTTTATCTCCTTCCACTTGAATTTCATATAAAAAAAAACTAATGTATGTTGAAAAATTATCATTATTATTTTTTAATGTATACTGAAATGCATGAATATGTAAAAACAACTGTACTTGTACCCATGTGCAACTGATAAAGTTTTAATGGGTCTCACAGTTTATTGTTGCATTGTTTCAGGCTTATATGATCGATAAACCTTTTCGATATACTTCAAATCTAAGAATTTGTTAGAAAATACACTGTTACTTGTAAAATGTAACGTACTTCGTATGAAATTTATAAAAAAAAAAAAATCATAATTGTAAAAACATTTTTTGTATCAACAATCAAATTCATGTTTTCAGAAATAAACAACAAAATTGAGATAAAGCAAGACTCATATGAAATTCATGAAATAATCACTCTTTAAGTACCTTCAGAGCCAAACGAACAACTTACTTTCAATTTTATGAAAGATTTTTTGGAACCGAACATTGTTTTTTTCATGTATTTCGAAAAACAACAACTTGTGAATGATTCCACAAATGTTTATTCAGAAAAATTCAGCAAACAAATCTTACGATTGACTTGTACTCAGCTCCTTAATACTATAACAGATCACCAAGATCAGTTTTGACATAAACCCCATCTGAATCCTTTCAAATAATTCACATTGATGCATCCTCTTCCAATTCCAAAACATATATTACAATTATCGATTCTTGTTATTGTTTACATTCTGAAAGATTGTTGTAGAATAGTGCTTCAGCGTATGTGGGTGAATAGTTCCAAAAATGAGAAATAACTTTAACATTGACTATATTAAAAGTAATGAAACTTTTCAAATTGAATGAGAAATGAGATATTGAAGCGGCTGGGCTGCCCCGGACATTTCTCAATTTGAAACAAGAGTTCACATCGAAAAACAAATAATTCACCCGAAGTTTCGAAAGTGTGTACAATCGAAAGAAATGGTCATATGAGCGTTTAAAAACACTTTTTTGTTTTTGTGTACTATTTTTGTTGGTTATATGCACTTTCTGTCCTCACGATAGAGAAGAAATGCATTCAATCAATTGCCACCGGACTTCAATGAGAACGTGATCGAACACTTCGTTTCGGGAAAAAATTGGCGAATCGATTCAATATATTGAAAAAAAGTAACTAAATTACCTATAGCGTTCATTTTATTGTTTTAAAAAAACTTTCAACTCATAATTTCATTTTAATTTTAGTATATTTCTTTCATTATAGCTTATAGCGACTGTTATATTACACACTATGTATACTCAGTGAACTCCTAAAATGTGCACTACCACAGCCATGACCCATCGCAGCTACCACTGCATGAAATAAAGCCAATCACTGTTCTTCATCAATTTTCACGGAGAACTGATACACACAGATACGAAAGCGCGCCGTTTGTTATTGTACTCTCTTGTACTCTCAATCGATGAAAAAATGGTTCCATCACAATAAATTAACCCTCAATGTGGATAAAACTTATTATATGTCATTTACACCACATAAGAATGATCTCATCTGGAAGATTTGAACATAGATGAAAATACCAGAATACTGGAATCGGATTCTGTAAATTATCTTGGTATTGTTATGGACAGGCATCTTCGCTGGGATTCACACGCTAAATCTATAACAAACAAGATCAGAGGTCTCATTGGTAGATTCAGGTACAACTTTTTGGATAAACGTCAGTTGAAAGCAGTTTACTTTGCGTTAATTCAATCCCAGTTGTCTAACGGTAATTTGGGTTGGGGAGGGATTCTTGACTGTCACTTGGAAAAGATGAATGTTATTCAACGATGGATTCTGAGGATCCTTCAGAAGAAGAAACTGACATTTCTTAGTGACAAACTTTACGAAATCAGTGAGGTACCCTATTTGAGACAGTTATATTGCCAGAGGATTATATTGAGCACTGACCGATCACTAATTCAACTGAAACCTGTAGATCACGATCATGCCACTCGTGGTAGAGATGGGATGATGAGGTCCCTAAATATTATAAAAATATTGGATAGAGGAGCGCACAATAGCTGGGTCCAAAATTATATTATCACTTGCCACTACAACTGAAATCGTTTGACAATATAAACTCATTCAAATATAGACTGAAAAAAAGGATCATCAAAACAAATAGGTCTTTTTCAGTGATTTTGTTGATATAAGGAAATAATTCATGGAGTTCATTTTCTTTATTTAGATTTTCTATTAGTGAAAATTCGGCAAACAAACTGTCCTGACTTCGTATGTGGTGCGTATTAGTCATGGTTAATTTCTCCTAATGTAATCCTGTACTCACATCAGTTATGTGTTCAATTTTATGATCTTGTTATCAGAAAATGTGAAAGAAAAATACGATAAAGACTTTCCGAATTAGACTTCTCCGTGTTTCGATAACGAAAATATTGTATATGCTGATTGTGAAAATACGGCTCGAACGAACAATTTGTCCCGAATCTGTCTTTTGTGTTTAGCAACTTATAGTTTTAATTTTTTCAATGTGTTCATTGTTAGGGGCGAATTTAGAGAAAGAGCATGAGCAGTGAATGTGCATAAGAGGATACCCGCCTCTAACTGTCCCAGCAGCTCAGTTGAGTGTGGGTTCGACAACAAAATCAGGTTTCGTTATCAATGAAACACTTTGGGTTACTTTTCTGGTGCGCCACGGATTTATTGCCAGTGAAAATCCGAAACCACCCTGATGGAAAGGGACAACCCACTGCACTAATTATAATAATAATATGAATTCAAATATATATATATATATAAATATATAACAAAGATATTGGAATAATACCTGGTAGATATATAATTTCTTCAGTACCTGAATAACTTGGACCAGACTAAAGAAATAGACTTGCACCTTACTAATAAAATATATTACACCAGTGCCACACAGCTTTATATGGCTTATACCACCAGTAACAAATAGATGTGTAACTGTATAACAATATCAACTATGCAGACAGAAGACTGACTCAATTACCAGTAATCAGCATTCAAATAGATTTCGGTCACAACACCAAATGAGGATATTCAGGTGACTATATTTGGGTGAATTAAATTGATATTTGTAACTTAGATCTTAGCTATAGGGCTATTCATGTGACGTCACGTTGATAGCGTACATTATAGTTATCAATAAAATACTTGATGTGAATGAGCCTGATAGGCAGTCTCCGCTTAATATCTAAACTTATCTGATACTGGGATACTTCGTGATATTGCTTAACGCTGACTCTCTTGAACTAGCGGTGCCAATCTCTGTCTTCCTAGTCGACAGACAGGTCAGTCTTTGTATAGTTGCTGCATGAACACTGGGGGTCTGACAACACACAAAGTGGTAAATAGAGACCAAGGTAGGGTCACGAAGATAGTCCTGAACGTTGGTCGATAAATAGGACGTGAGCTTGAAAAAGTGAGGCAGAAGGAGTGAGCCGGAAGGACCCTAAAACAAACATCACCAGTCTGACTTCTGTTTACACTTATATGGAATGATGGTGCCTTTGTGCCATTGTTGGGGCCACCAATACGTCTACTAACCTCAATTCAGCGTGAGGGTAAATATACGACCTTGATGGCTTGTTCGGCCGTTCGATAATCAATCTCTTATTCCAGTGAGAGTGGCAACACAAGTCCTAAAATACATAACAAGAAAGGTATGAGCATCATCGAGAGATGTCCACACAGAGGCGTGCTTACCTAACCCAAATAAATCCTGCAGAGCAGACAAGAAGTTCTTCCTGAAATACACAGCGCAAACAATCGCAGACGAATGAAGAACTCTTGAGAAATGGAATATCCCAAATCCGTTATGTGATTGAATAAATAAATAAAATAAATAAATATCAATGGATAATCCAAAAGAAATTGGTTAAGCAGAAACTTGGTAGACTCTCAAAAAAAACTCAGCCTTCAACTCTCCTTTCTGAGAATATCAATATGTCAATATCAATGACTGCGGAAGCTGTCAGATGTCCTTCATGCCAACAGTGTCAAAATACAAGAAGGGGTTCCGCGATCCGCAGAACATCAGGAAGTTACAAAAACAATCATGGGATGCCTCAATAGTGAGAATACGAGTGTTACGATATTGAATCGTTATCTGATGTTTGGTTCCATGTAAAATCTGGAGAATTAGACCGATGGTATTTACATATTCATCTGACAACTTGTAAAATTCATTGTTACCAACTGATCTCAGACTACACTATATGAGGACGCAACTTCCCAGTGTTCTGTCCTAGTCTCTTGTCGAACCCACACTCAACTGAGCTGCTGGGACAGTTAGAGGCGGGTATCCTCTTATGCACATTCACTGCTCATGCTCTTTCTCTAAATTCGCCCCTATCTCTGTCTTCCTAGTCGACAGACAGGTCAGTCTTTTTATAGTTGCTGCATGAACACTGTATGCGGTCAATCGACGAGGCCTACTATGCGTATCTTCCCAAAACAAGAAAGAATGTGTTACGGTGCAAAATGAAACCGTAACAAATCCCCCCTCTACTCGGAGAGGCATTAAAGTTCCCAGAACTTTGATGACGATTAATCGTAAGGCTTCCTATTACAAATATACAATTTTAACATTCAAAGTGTAAGTCAGACTGGTGAAGCAATATGAGGCAGAATTACCAAGATCTATCCACCAACTGTTGCACAACATACAATATTTACACAATTAAAATTGAGAAGAATCAAAAAAACTTCCCCTTTATAGAGATAAAACAGTCAACAACACTGTGTTAAACTGGTGTTGGTGAATTGTTGTTGGCTTCCTGCCCTCGAAGCAAGAGCTAAGAGTGGTTATCCACCACCGAACTCAGATCAGATGATCTTTTCGCTGCCAGATGAAAATGCTGCGCCATCGAAACATCCGATACCACTCGTCCCTGAGTCCAATGTTGAAGCACCACCCCAACCATCACAACAGTAAGAGAAACCCAACAAGAATTCCCAAGTGGAAACAAAAAAAAGAAATGAAGTTAAAATAGATATAAACAAAGACAGAGATAGCCAATTGTCCACTTCAATTGGGGTGAGATATAGCTCTACCAGGCTAAAAGTGGCTAAACCACAAAAACCCCTACAAATTCAGAGATCTCCCTGAGTCTGATACCGCGAACAAGTCCTCAGTCTCGACGAATCCAAGGAGCTCAGGATCCCCCAGTAGTGCCGCACGACCGCTCTTAGGCGAGCTTCACACGTTGACCGGCCTAGGCCTCCACGCTAGCGCACACGACACCCCCCAAGTTCACCCTTCCATGGATTCTGCTTGATAAGACAAGCTGTCGGACTGAACTATGCTCGCGCCCATCACACCAGGTCTCCTACAGACAAAAAAAAATGGGGGAGGCATTGAAATGCATGATACCAAACCGCCTTAAAATTTGGTATCCTAGCAGACACAACATTCAATACAAATGAATGGGAGGTTGAAAACCCAGATAGAAACCACCTCCAAGTTTGCTATCCAACTCATTCAACCCTGACCATTGTGGAGTGGATTCAACCCATCGAATCGATGCCGCTATCAAAACTCCAGCCAAAACTCCTAAGACATCAAATGTGGTGACTACGTTTGCAAAACCGAAGTTGCATTGCGACCACATTGATATCCCAGATGAATCAGCGGAACTCCAACAACCGAACCGACTCGCCAAGACGAACCCACCACAAGATCGTCCAGCATTCAGGGAGCTGCCATCCCATAACCTACAAAATAAGTGACCCAAAATTACCCTTAATAGAGGAGAGACAAGTACAATAGCCATATACTGTGTTATAATAGGACGTTAGTAAGTTGATGTCAAGTGGTCAAATGTTTTCGATATTATCAATATGTGTTTTACAATAATCAATGAGATAAATAAATTCGGGATATGCCTGGTGATCGTCATACTAATCAAAATTAAAAATCTAATAACACCCTGTATTAATCAAAATATGTCTGTACAAAAATATTTAATCAAATAAATCCCTCAGCGGAGGATATCAGTACAAGTTTGACAAAATAGCTTTAATATGCAACACTGCAAAGCTCTACACCACAACAAAAGATGTACTGAAATAGGCTGCAAGAAAACAGATCCCGAAACTACACAGCATTTTACACGGATCTACTACTAATTTCTTGACAGCAGATTAAATCATTACCATCCTTCACAAGAAGACATATTACGGTATTAACTAATCAGATATCTCATTGAGAAAGAAAAACAACCTCTCGACTCAACACTATCATCTTGAAGTCTGATATATGAAGACAAAGAAAAACCATCTGAGACCAAAATCAGGATAAGGCGAACTCACGGACCACATGGACATAAAATGAAACAGTTCAACAGGCCAATCGTTCACTGAAAATCAGCAGCGAAGCTCCATATCAAGGCATTGGCCCCACGTTGGGCGCCATTTTGTTAGGGGCGAATTTAGAGAAAGAGCATGAGCAGTGAATGTGCATAAGAGGATACCCGCCTCTAACTGTCCCAGCAGCTCAGTTGAGTGTGGGTTCGACAACAAAATCAGGTTTCGTTATCAATGAAACACTTTGGGTTACTTTTCTGGTGCGCCACGGATTTATTGCCAGTGAAAATCCGAAACCACCCTGATGGAAAGGGACAACCCACTGCACTAATTATAATAATAATATGAATTCAAATATATATATATATATATATATATATATATAACAAAGATATTGGAATAATACCTGGTAGATATATAATTTCTTCAGTACCTGAATAACTTGGACCAGACTAAAGAAATAGACTTGCACCTTACTAATAAAATATATTACACCAGTGCCACACAGCTTTATATGGCTTATACCACCAGTAACAAATAGATGTGTAACTGTATAACAATATCAACTATGCAGACAGAAGACTGACTCAACTACCAGTAATCAGCATTCAAATAGATTTCGGTCACAACACCCCAAATGAGGATATTCAGGTGACTATATTTGGGTAAATTAAATTGATATTTGTAACTTAGATCTTAGCTATAGGGCTATTCATGTGACGTCACGTTGATAGCGTACATTATAGTTATCAATAAAATACTTGATGTGAATGAGCCTGATAGGCAGTCTCCGCTTAATATCTAAACTTATCTGATACTGGGATACTTCGTGATATTGCTTAACGCTGACTCTCTTGAACTAGCGGTGCCAATCTCTGTCTTCCTAGTCGACAGACAGGTCAGTCTTTGTATAGTTGCTGCATGAACACTGGGGGTCTGACAACATACAAAGTGGTAAATAGAGACCAAGGTAGGGTCACGAAGATAGTCCTGAACGTTGGCCGATAAATAGGACGTGAGCTTGAAAAAGTGAGGCAGAAGGAGTGAGCCGGAAGGACCCTAAAACAAACATCACCAGTCTGACTTCTGTTTACACTTATATGGAATGATGGTGTCTTTGTGCCATTGTTGGGGCCACCAATAAGCCTACTAACCTCAATTCAGCGTGAGGGTAAATATACGACCTTGATGGCTTGTTCGGCCGTTCGATAATCAATCTCTTATTCCAGTGAGAGTGGCAACACAAGTCCTAAAATACATAACAAGAAAGGTATGAGCATCATCGAGAGATGTCCACACAGAGGCGTGCTTACCTAACCCAAATAAATCCTGCAGAGCAGACAAGAAGTTCTTCCTGAAATACACAGCGCAAACAATCGCAGACGAATGAAGAACTCTTGAGAAATGGAATATCCCAAATCCGTTATGTGATTGAATAAATAAATAAAATAAATAAATATCAATGGATAATCCAAAAGAAATTGGTTAAGCAGAAACTTTGTAGACTCTCAAAAAAAACTCAGCCTTCAACTCTCTTTTCTGAGAATATCAATATGTCAATATCAATGACTGCGGAAGCTGTCAGATGTCCTTCATGCCAACAGTGTCAAAATACAAGAAGGGGTTCCGCGATCCGCAGAACATCAGGAAGTTACAAAAACAATCATGGGATGCCTCAATAGTGAGAATACGAGTGTTACGATATTGAATCGTTATCTGATGTTTGGTTCCATGTAAAATCTGGAGAATTAGACCGATGGTATTTACATATTCATCTGACAACTTGTAAAATTCATTGTTACCAACTGATCTCAGACTACACTATATGAGGACGCAACTTCCCAGTGTTCTGTCCTAGTCTCTTGTCGGAACCAAAACAACTGACAGGTGACAATTTCTGATATTATTGCACATAAATGACCGAATGTTACAAAAGGAGAAGTGTGATTAGGTTCTAGGAACATAATAACTTTAAGGAGTTTGCGATGGAGTAAACAGTAGAAGAGAGGAATAGATTACGGTCTTCTGTTCGGGTAACGGAACAGTAGTAACTACGAATAACGCTGAAGTCGTTGGACCATGCCTTAAATGTGTAGGATATTCATCGACTGACAGCACACGGTGTTGCCAAATCATTCAAACTGAAGCAATGTTTATGTTTAGGCAATTGAAGCGCTAACAAGTACTCTGAAACTCGAAAAAGTTTGATAAAAGATATCATGTGGAAGTGAGGTAGAATATAGATGAGTATGCGGTCAATCGACGAGGCCTACTATGCGTATCTTCCCAAAACAAGAAAGAATGTGTTACGGTGCAAAATGAAACCGTAACATCATTTATCGTAATTCTTTTATATTATTTGTATTACTTATGTGTTCATCCCCACGCACGTTTCTGTGAGCTCATACGTTTATTTACTGGTAATTTAAATCTATATGTAATTGATCAGACGAATTTTATTGAATGAACAATGTTTTTATTATGTCTAATCACATTAGGAAAAATTCAATAAACTTTACGAAGAAATCAAATAGATCAGTAAAAAACGAAAGAAGCCATAATTAACAAAAGAAACCTAAATAGATCAGGCCCTCCCGAAGAATGTGAATACCGCTTACCTAAAAACTAAAGCACGAGGAAAACCCCTTCCCAAATTCAGGAAAATCGACCTAACGGCCAAACTGATACTAAGTTAAAAACGAAGAAAACTTCACATCACAACTCCTAAATCAGCGGAGTAATAGTGAGTCGCAGGAAATACAAAATAATATTACTTTGATGGTCATCTTGAAGATTCATCAAAGAAGTACTGAAGACTTCGCTTGGTGGACATACATGTCGACATATTGTTATCGTTGCGAATTCCCCAATTCAAGGTTCTGGGCAATTGCATGCAACATTATATCAAGAAGTTCTGGAGAAGTGCACATTGCTATCACTATGCAAAATACACCTCTGTTGAGCTCATTCGAAATTCGATTTTGTGCTATTATTTAAATGTGAAATGATGTAACATGGCTAAAGTTCCAAACTATTGCCGAGCGACTTCTTGACACGTTGCTACTACCCAACGATGAAGTTTCTGCACCCATTTAATGAAATCCAATGTTTCACTCGAAAATGCATTTCGATCTCCACATTGATATATTTCTGTCCAATGGAATCGATTTTTCGAACTCGAGTCGTTAAAAGGCTCCTTAATAGGAAAGCTATGTACCCACAGCCCCAAAACCTGGCCTAGTGGGATATTTTTATTTAATATTTCTCCAATATTTTGCATTTCCTGCATTCTGTTGAATTCCACCTTCAGCAGTGTTGATAAAACGCAAAATGTATGTATTATTTCGAAAATTTCAAAATCGTCTTTATTCACAAGATTATCCTTCATTCTGTATATTTGAATGCAGGACTATAGAATCATTTGTCCAACTTGAGAATTTTTGAAATCTATTTTCTGATTATGAGTCTAGATGACATATGCACATAGTTATTGATTCCATAAAAAAAAACATTGTGAACATGCTTAGAGCGTTCGACTCTGACACACATCATGGCACGAATCCGATGCGTACAAATAAATCGTCATTGGCAACGCTGTAGTAGCACTACACCAAAATGTGAACAGTAAACAGTGTAGTTATTGGTGTTTGCGTGCATGCCTGAAACTTCCAACTTTTGAACAACCAGAGTGTTGTGTCAAATTTTTGAAATGAGCAAGATATACAATATTACAAATTGTATTCATATTCAATTACATTGTTATCATCATAATGGCAAGATGGAAAGTGTGATTTATAAAGAAAACATAAACATGCTTTCAATGCAACTCGAGATGGCGAAGCCTCTAGGCTTCCACGAAAAACATTTCATCATTGTGAGCTCTTCACTTCGTCTTCGAAGTTTCATTTGATCCGTTATTCTAGAAACCAAGCTAACTCAACAACTGAGCCTACTGATATGGAAAAGAAGTAAAAACTGTTGAAAAACCTCGATGGACATAAACACACCATAAAAGACGATTGGGGAATATTCAAAAAGGAGTCAAAGTATTTTAGATCACAGACACAAAGAGAGAAGGATCATTGGTGAGTGTAAACATTCTGTTATATTTTATGAGTAACTCTTTATAAATTTTGAGGAATTTTGAATTCAATTGGAGGGACAACATGAAGAGATTCCACCAGAAGACTACTGAAGAAATTATTTACTGATGAACTTGCCGAGTTGTGCAGTTAAAAGGGGGATCGACAATAATGCTCAGAGTAGCATCAACTTTGAGCAAAAAAGACTCCTTCAAATGACAACTGCCTGAAATGGGATTTGGTATACCGAAAGATAAAGGATCGGAATAGGTGATGGAACAGTTTGAGGCTCAAATTATTTCTACAAAAAACAATTTGAGGCTCAAATTTTTTCTATAAAAGAAAATATTGATTTTCGAACATTTGAAATTTTTTCAAGTTTTTGTTTCAAAATTTCTCAAGTTGTCTATACCGTCATCATCTTATGAAGAATCATCCTGCCAAATGTAAGCTTCAAAATGTCCATAACGAATGAGTCTTTTGAAGTTAACTTCATTTCGTTAATGCAATATTAGAAACATTCAACATGTCAGCCAGAACACGTGGAAATTGAGCCGAGAATCGCTCCATACGTAATGTGGCTATTTTCTCATAGGTGGCGCTAGGGAGGACCACCTCGATTGCGAGTTAGGCGTATTTTGTTTTGAATTGGGTGAGCCAAATAATATATAAAACGTAATTGTGTGTATTCAGTTTTGTCTTTGGACTTTTTTCATTCAATAGAAACTATAATATATAGTGGCATAGTTATGTATGCCTTCCTGCTTTTCCAGGAAAGGCAGTGGAACGACATCGCCGAGGCTAGATTTCTCGGTTCACGCTATCAATTCACACATTCAGAATAGACACAGTCTTCGTCCAGTAAACATTGTTAAGGATTCGTATTGTATTGTTGCTTTCCGAATATAACCGGTACTTGTGAAAAAAAAATTTTTTTAAACTGTTTCTCTTAAACAAGAAACATAAAGTGGCGCAGTCGTTGAGGATTTTGAACGGACATTCATCACGAATTCTCCGTCAGTATCAACTGTTAATACAAAGGGAACCTCCGTTTCCTGGACAGTCCCGTTGGGTAGCAGTGCAACAGAAGCCAGAAGATAACTTCAAGGACAAATAAGAATGAAAGTCGGCATCTTCATTGCAGTACTGTAAGTTGCTTATTTCCTTTTCTGTCTGTGTCATTCTTCTCGTATCCTAATTCATTTTCCGAAAAATAGTGATTGTGAGCTAGATATAGGTGAAGAAAATTTGGGATTTGCCAATTCATTATCAGAAAATAGTGAACGTGAATCAATTGAGACAAAATTCCAACGAACAAGCCTTACATTTATATATTCAAGTAATGTCAAATTCAAGTGCTCTTTACAACTACCTTGATACTGTTATAGTTAGCTTTGTTTTCTGTTTCTGATTATTTTTTTATGTATCTAAGGTTTCGGATTGATGTTTCATATATGAAAAAAGTCAATAAAAACAGTTTTGTTTTTGGGTTCTCCTTTCCACTTTCAATTTCAAATCACGGCTTTTCACAAAAGGTTATGGGCCCAGGTCACGAGTAGGTGATTGGGATACCGTTTTTCGAAAGTGGGCAAAAGTTAAGGAAGTTGTAAGCACGTACCCAAGTTTGAAGTTGTGACTCAAATTTTGCCTTATCACTGTCACATTGGTTTCACTTCCTGAGGAAACTGTAAGTTCAGGCACTGTGAAGATTGAAATGGACAAGTTCAGGAGTCTCAATATTCAGAAATTCGACGGCACCAACTTCCAGTTATGGAAATTCCAAATGGAAATCATTTTCAAATCAGAAGGTTTAATCAACCTGGTCAATGGAATAACCCAAAAACCCTCGAATGCAGCTCAAGAAAAAGAATTGAAAGAATGGGAAGACTCTAACGCTAAAGCCATGCTTCTCATATCTAGTTCGATGGAATTCTCACAACTCCAAACCATCATGTCCTGTGGAAACGCGCCAGAAATGTGGTCAAGAATCAAGCTGATACATGAGCAGAGATCATCAGTGAATAAAGTTATGCTAAAACAACAGTTTTTCAACTATCAAATGTCAGCAACAGATAGTATCGCACAACATGTCAGCAAAGTGGAGGCAATGGCAGCAGCATTAGCCGATGTCGGAGAAAAAGTTTCAGACATTGATAAAATAGCCAAGACTCTAGGTAGTCTACCTCATAAATATGGACCCTTCGTAACTGCTTGGGACTCTTATGATGAGACTAAACAATCTTTCGATAATCTAACTGCTAGACTCCTTAAAGAAGAATTGAGACTGCATCAATCAGAAGAATCATCTACTGCGTTTGCTGCTGTGAAATTCCAGAATAAACAGAACAGTTCCACTTCATCCTTCGATAAATGCAATAACAAGCTGAAAAGCAAGCAGAGCATCTTCTGTTTTTATTGCAGAAAGAAGGGCCACGTGAAATCAGAATGCAGAAAGAGAATCAATAAATTCGGCGGAAATAGTCAACATGGCCAAGGAAATAATAGTTTTCCATCTTCTCAAGAAAGAAATCAAGCTCTGAGCGCTGAAGAAAATAACATTCGGGTTGTTGGCTATGAGGATGTTTGGCTCGCTGACAGTGCTGCTTCTAAGCATATGACTTCTCACAAGGAATGGTTCAGCGAGTTGAAACCACTTGATTCTGAAGTTGCCATTCAGATAGGAGATAATTCATTTATACAAGCTGAAGGAATTGGCTCCATAAGGTTAACGGCTGTAGTAAATGGTACAAGGCAACTTTTCACGTTAGAAAATACACTGTATGTACCACAATTGAAGAAAAAACTTGTTTTCGGTGGGAGCAGTAACCAACAAAAACCTTAAAGTTGTTTTCAACAATGACAAGATTGAAGTTAAAAATGCTAGAGGTTTAGTCGTCTCTGGAATGAAGCAATCTAATCAGTGTTATAGAATGCTTTTCGAAGTTCCCCGAGTTCAACAGAGTAATTCGGCACAAACAAATCCAGTTATACTCTGGCATGAACGGTTAGGCCATTTAAATTTTCAATCGCTCAAAGAAATGGCTGACAAAGGTCAACTACCTGGTGTCAAAATCAAAGAAGTGGATGGCTTATTCTGTAGCACCTGTCAACATGGAAAGCAAATGAGGAAACCTTTCAAGAGTAATTGCCACGTCACCAAATGGAAACCAGGAGAATACATTCATTCGGACGTTTGTGGAAAAATATCGTGTACATCTCTTGGTGGTGCGAATTACTTCGTTTTATTCAAAGACCAATGTACTTCATATCGCTTTGTTCATTTTCTCAAGCATAAGAGTGACGTTTTCTCAAAATTCCTGGAATTCCAACGATTCGTCAAGAGACAAACTGGAAATGACATAAAAATTTTCAGAAGTGACAACGGAACAGAATACGTCAACAACTCATTCAAAGATTATTTCAAGAAAGAGGGAATTATTCATGAGACAAGTGCTCCGTACACTCCCGAACAAAACGGAAAAGCAGAACGAGACCTCAGATCTATTGTTGAAAGTGCAAGATCTATGCTAACGCAGAGTGGACTTCCTTTGGATATGTGGGCAGAAGCTACCAACACAGCAGTATATCTCTTGAACCGTCGTCCTTGTAAACCAGATATTTCAAAAACTCCATATGAAAAATGGATGGGAAAGCAGCCAGACCTCAGACATTTGAAAACTTTTGGATCGGAAGCGTTCGTCCTCATTCCAAAACATTCAAGACACAAGTTTGACTCAAAATCTACGAAGCAGTACCTTGTTGGATATGATGGATACGGTCCAAATTACAGAGTCTACGATCCAAGTTCAAGAAAAGTCAGTGTGGCAAGAGACGTAACCTTCAATGAAGGTGTTTTCACGAAACAATCTTCAAGTCATCAACTTGCATTTTTCGAAATAGAAAATATATCTGAAAATGAAGATGATGATTCTCTTCAGTTTATGGAAGGAGAACGTGAAGTGAGGGAAAGTGATGAAGTTGAAACGCAAAACGAAAATCCACGTAACTTAAGGAATCGTGATCTACTCCAACGACCGCGACGATACGATGAGATTTGTTGTGCAGCCACTATTGATGAACCTCAGACCTACCAAGAAGCTATCACAAGTAACGAAAAAGAACAATGGCAAGAAGCGATGGAAGATGAAATGAAATCTCTTGTTGAAAATGAGACATGGTCGCTGGAAACTTCACCTCCCAATCGTCGAGCCATCGGATGCAAGTGGGTTTACAAAATCAAATCAAAAGCAGATGGAAAAGTGGATAAATTTAAGGCAAGACTTTGTGCCAAGGGGTATTCTCAGAAACCTGGTATAGATTACACCGATACTTTTTCGCCAGTTATCAGGTTTGAATCAGTTCGTATACTTTTGGCAATAGCAGCTGTGAGAAATTTAGAAATATGTCAATTTGACATAAAAACAGCTTTTTTTGAATGGAAGTTTGCACGAAGAAATCTACATGAAACAACCAGAGGGTTTCGAAAATGAAAATTCCAAGTTGGTCTGCAAACTTCAGAAAAGTATATACGGACTCAAGCAGTCACCCCGTTGCTGGAATAGGAAATTTACCGAAATTCTCTCCGAATTCACATTCAAGCAGTTAGATGCAGACAAATGTGTGTTTTATGCAAGGTTTGAAGATGAAGACATGTTTTTGGCATTATATGTGGACGATGGACTTGTCTTGTGCAAATCTGCGTTCTTGATTGAACAGTTTTTGGAAAAATTGGCTTCAAAATTCGAAATTACAACTTCAAATGGAGAATATTATGTTGGGATTGAAATCAATCGGGACCGGACTCAAAATAAACTCTTTCTCAGCCAAAATGGATACATCAAAAGAATATTGGAGAAATTCAATATGAATGAGTGCAATCCAAACGCAATTCCTGCCTGCCCCAATTCAGTACCACAGCCAGAGGAGATAAACGATGAATGCAATGCACCTTATCGAGAAGCTGTTGGCTGTTTGATGTTTCTAGCTATTGTGTCACGTCCGGACATAATGTTTGCTGTCAGTCAAGCCAGTCGCTTCCTTTCCAATCCAAAAAGGGAACATTGGAGTGCTGTTAAGAGAATATTCAGATATTTGAAAGGTACACAGACCTTTGGACTCATGTATTGTGCAGAGGAAGTTTGTTTGACTGCTTACTCAGATGCTGACTTCGCTGGAGATTTGTCTACCAGGAGATCGACAACTGGATATTTGGGTATCATAGCTGGAGCTCCCGTGAGCTGGTCATCACATCTCCAAAAATGTGTGTCACGCTCAACGACAGAATCTGAATATATAGCCGCTTCAGATGCAGCGCAAGAAATCAGTTGGTTGCGTATATTTTTGCAAGAGCTTGGTATCGATGTTACGGAGCCCACGAAATTATTCATGGACAATCAGAGTGCTGTTCGTTTAGTGAAAAATACCGAATTCCATAAACGTACCAAGCATATCGACGTGAAGTATCACTATATACGAGAGCGCGCAGAGGAAGGTTCTCTCATCGTTTGTAATGTTGCTTCAGAAGATCAACTAGCTGATATTCTGACAAAAGCCCTGCCGAAGGAGAAATTCATCAAGAATAGGAATCGTCTTTTTATACTTCAGAATACAGTTCACAAAGGGGGAAAGTGTTATAGTTAGCTTTGTTTTCTGTTTCTGATTATTTTTTTATGTATCTAAGGTTTCGGATTGATGTTTCATATATGAAAAAAGTCAATAAAAACAGTTTTGTTTTTGGGTTCTCCTTTCCACTTTCAATTTCAAATCACGGCTTTTCACAAAAGATACACATGAAACTCTTGCTCAATCAAAAACTGTGAAAGAGAATTTCTATAACGTCCATGCATTGAAGTTTTTTTTTGTCGGATTGAAAGAGCCCTTAAGTTCGACTTTTCGCCCAATGAAACCTACCAGTTGCCCAGAGGCATTGTTTCAGAATATAATATTCGGCACTTGCAAAAACCAAACTTCGATCAATCGAAAATCAGACCACCTCAAAAATTCAATAATCAAACCCCAAATGTGCGTCAATTCGTTCCAAATTATCGAATGCCAAATACCCCGAATTTCCTCGCGGTCCAATGAATATTCAACCGAGATCGGTAGCACCCCAAAGATTTTTTACAAACCGCCGAGATTTTGGTATTCCTAGAGGTTCCACAAATGTATGGAAACCTAATAACCATAATCAGCCCAACCAATCAAAACCAACACCTATGAGTGGTATTTCATATTGTAATGCTACTTCCCGACAACCAAGCACAGTAAGACCACTTCAACCCCAATATATTACAGAAGAACTGTATAATATCGACCAACCATCATACTATGGTGTGATGGCCTACTATGACGGTTATTTCCAGAATGACGACTATTATCCACAATATAGCGACTATTCGAATGAATCAAACCCCGACAACTATGACAATAAACATAACGAAAGTTTTGAAAGCCAAAATTTTGCTGCTGCGTCCACCAATCAAACTTCCGATGAACAGAATTTTCAAAAAGTAGATGTTTGGGAAGAGATACCATAGAAATCAATTATATTCATGATCGGAAATACCTTCCGTACATAAAAATATGTAACCCACCATTAAACTTATTGATTGACACTGGTGCCACAAGAAGTTTTTTGAACCCCGAAATTGACGAAAACTTCTTTTCAGAATATGTTTCTAACTAACTATTTACGATCAGTTCAATTTTTCAAACTACCACAAAAATTTTTTGTGCTGAAATACCAGTTCAACATGGAACTCGCACATTCAGTGCAGAGCAGAAAGAGCATAGGTGGCCTATGAGCAGTGTCGGAGGACAGTGGGACGCACATGGGGTCTCTCGCCCCGTGTAGTCACCTGGATCAACACTGCAATAATAAGAACTATGCTAACATACGGAGCCATTGCATGGGGACCGAAAACTCTACAAGCAACGGCCATCCAAAAACTATATCAAATCCAGCAAATGGCTTGTCTGAACATCACTGGAGCCATGAGAACAACACCAACCGCGGCAATGGAGTAAGTTACTGGTCTGACACCTCTGGACCTGCACGTCAAAGAGGTTGCGCTATTGGCCATGCTACGATTGCGCACGGCTGGTGTAAACCCCGAGGTGGGAATGGGTCAACTGAGGCGGGGCCTGTGGAGGAAGGCACTCACTGCGGTGCCTCTGCTACAGGCAGCCGGTGACGCAATTGAACCCAGGTTTGTGTTTAATAAACCCTACAAAATACAAATAAAACGGAACACTGAGGCGGATGCTGCAAATGTAATACGCATATACACAGACGGCTCAGAAACCGAGGAAGGATCAGGATGTGGAGTTTACTCCAGATCACTTAGCCTAAGGATTAAGTGGGGAATAGAAAAAATACCAGCGTGGTTCAAACAGAACTGGCTAGTATCTCAATCACCACAAAAGAGCTAACCAGAAGAGGAATATCTGGCAAAAACAAGCAAGCCCTACTAACCTTGAATAGACAGCGTTTTATCTCAGGGTTAGCACTAGAGTGCCACCAAGATTTAGCTAATGCCTTGGTAGATAATGATATCGTACTGAGGTGGGTGAAAGGGCACGACAGGAGCAAAGGTAACCGCATTGCTGATTCTTTGGCCAGGATGGCGGCTGGACTGAACATTTTGGGACCAGGTGACACCCATGGCTTGACGACTTCGACAATTGCGGAACTAGCCAAACGTTACAGCCATACTCAATCCCTTAAGAGATGGGATGAAACCAAAGGATGCAGTTTTGCCAGGATCATCTCGGTCGACCCTGAGAAGCTGGATCCGAATAAATATTTGGCGATGACCAGGAAGAACCTACGTTCAACAGTGGGATTTCTGACTGGACACTGTGAACTAAGGAAACACCTCTATATTATGGGGCTAGTGGACACACCTCTATGCAGGATGTGTGAACAGGAAGATACACTGTCAGGCATGTCTTATGTGAATGTCTGGAGCTATCGTCGATAAGAGAGTGTGTGTTCGGTGAGTCTTGGCCTACACCAGCCGATATTAAGGAGATATTCCCTGGTGACCTGTCCTCCTTCCTGGATAAGGCAGGTTGGACAATGTCTCAGGAGGGCGACGCTTTGGGAGGATGTGCAATGGGCCATATTGTGGCCTAAGTGCTGTGGGTCTATACACACCCCCTCCCTACTCTACAGATTCAGATACCAGCTTTTCAGGAATTCAACGCGAAAAACAAGATAAAATTTTACCATTTCAAATTCCATAATTTTTTTGATGGACTCATTGATTATGAAACTCTGAAGAATTTGAATGTTCAATTAGATTCACAGAAATCTCTTATAATAACGCCCGATACTCAACTTTCTTTATTCCATCGCGAAAGCAAGGGAAAACTTTATTTTATGAAAGAATTGAGCCATTTACAATTGAATCGGTGAAAATTCCTGTCAATATCTCTCATGGAGATATTACCACAACTGACACTCAAATTTTCAATTGCCCCATTCGAGAAGGGTTAACGACCTCTCGAAATGGGTATGCCCCTATCGACATCAAAAATGATACCAATAAAACGCAAGAAATATATTTGTATGAACCTTTACCTGTTTCACCTTTCGATATCAATGAATTTGAATTTTTTCATGCATCTATTGCAAATATAACACCCGAAATTGAGAACAAAACTGATATAACCAATCTCATCCGTACCCAACATATGAACCCTGAAGAAAAATACCACATTGAATATTTGTGTCGATCTTTCGCGGACATCTTTCACCGTGAAAAATCGGAATTGACTTTCACGAATCAAGTGAAACACCGCATTGAAACATCAGAAGAAACCCCAGTCCATACGAAGTCGTATCGATACCCGTTTGTCCACAAACCCGAAGTGGAAAAACAGATAAACGATTTGCTCGAACAAGGTATCATTCGTCCAAGCGATTCTCCATAGTCCCAGAAAAAGGAAATGGCGTATCGTGGTGGACTATAGAAAAATCAACGAAAAAACCATCAATGATCGTTACTCATTGTCGAACATATCGGATATTCTTGATAAATTGGGCGGATGCCAATATTTTTGAACACTTGATCTGGCTAGTGGATCTCACCAAATTGAAATGCACCCAGATGATGTGAATAAAACGGCTTTCAATGTCGAGCATGGGCATTATGAGTATCTGTGCGTGCCCTTCGGCTTGAATAACGCCCCTGCAACCTTTCAGAGGGTTATGGACAATGTCCTGAAGGGAGTACAGAATGAAATCTGTTTCATCTACATTGACGATATAATTGTATTCTCCACTTCCCTACAAGAGCACATTCTGAATCTGAAACAAGTGTTCCAGAGGTTACGCGAGAATAACTTGAAAATTCAACTCGACAAGTCTGAGTTCTTGAGGAATGAGGTTGCTTTCCTTTCCTACAGACGGAATCAAACCAAATCCCGATAAAGTAAATGCGAGCACTGATAATCCGATCCCCGAAACAACAAAAGAAATGAAAATCGTCCTTGGACTCCTGGGCTATTATAGAGAATTCCTTCCGAATTTCGCAAAAATCACAAAACCTTTCACAAATTGTCTGAAGGAAGGAGCGAAAAAAATCAATATTGCCGATCCCACCTACGTGAAAACATTCGAAGACTGTAAATCCCTACTAACAAACGATCCGATCCTCCAATACCCAGACTTCACGAAAGAATTCAACCTGACAACCGACGCCAGTAACATCGCCATCGGCGCCGTTCTCTTCCAAGGCCCTATTGGACATGACAGACCAATCGCATACTTTGAATAATGCGGAACAAAACTATTCGACTATCGAAAGAGAACTTTTGGCGTTAGTTTGGCCAACCAAATATTTCAGGCCCTACATTTTTGGAAAATAGTTCCAAATCATAACAGATCATAAGCCACTGAGATGGCTTATGTCATTGAAGGAGCCAAATTCTCGATTGGTCCGTTGGAGACTAAAACTCGAAGAATTTGACTACCAAATAATATATAAAGAAGAAATAGTCAATACGAACGCAGACATGCTCTCAAGAATCGAACTCTACCCTACCGAAACGAACGAAATACTTCCCCCTATTCTGCAGTTCATGCAAGAGTACAATGAGAATCCAACCTCAGATAACAATATATCATCCACAAGTCGACAACCTGATGATAACTCTATCATTGGACAGATCGATCGATCGATGAAGACAATGACGACAACGAAACTGTACATACTAGTAACGAAAACCCAATATTGACTATAAATATTACTGATGAACCAATCAATAATTCTTTATGTCAAGTAGTAGTAATCGAAGTCGATCATAATCCCCGATTGGATATGAGAAGACTATGCGGCAATCCATTTTGTCGAATAGGATGGACACTATATGTGACCGATGAATCATTTCAACAGCAAATTATCGATTTCTTGAAAGGATATGTCTCTTTCTTCCAAAACGATGATGATGAAAATCTATACAAAAAAATGATGGTACAACAGATCATCGTGGCGTTCAAATAGCTATAGCTGAACTGAAAACTAAATATAATTGGCCCAAATAACACAATGACGTAAGACAATTCATCAATAATTGTTTGATACGTCAACAATCAAAACATGAACGACACCCTCCATTAATCAGACTCCAATTGACTCCTACTCCCAAAAAACCTTTCGAAACCATCCATATTGACACCTTCAAATTCAGCAAAACTATTGCCCTAAATATTTGCGATAGTTTCTCTAGATTTGGCCAAGCATATATAATTCCTAGTCTCTCTGCACTTCATGTCTATCAGTCTCTACTACAGTTTATGTCATCCTACAAAGTTCCTGAAAATATCGTATCAGACAATGGAACGGAATTCACTCAAAACCTGCTAAAAGAATTTGCTCAAATGTATTGAATCAACTGACACTACACTCTGCCACACAACCCAAACTCCAATGCGATTGTCGAAAGATTTCACACCACCATCAAAGAACAAATGAGGGCATTGAACCTCTCAAAACCTGATTTGAACCCCTTCGAAAAAATCACACTTTCCGTCTTGGGTTATAATAATTCCATACATTCAGCTACAAAACACAAACCCACAAAAATAAAGAATCGATGTCCGAACTTTATGAAACCATCCACAACAATACATCGCAACAAAAATCGAGCATCATATCGAAACGAAATGAAAATCGAAACGAACCCCCGAATTTCGAACCTGGAACTATCGGCTATATCAAAACTCCAGAGAGACAAGACAAAATTAGCCCCCTTCATCGACCTGAACACATACTCAGAAGCACAGATCTGACTGTGACAACCCCACTAAACACTTACCATGAACAACACTTCAGACCACCCAGAAAAAAACATCCGAATTTGTTACAGATCAGTGACTCTCCATCTGACGACGATACAGAAAGTTCGAATCCAGGGATCCTCCCCTTTAAATTGGGAACAGCACGAATGAAGATAGGCTCCCATACCTTCTTACACTACATCCCAATCAATCCTATAGAAAACCGAATTGTATCGATAACCAATCAATACAAGCTTTTAGGAACAACAATAAACGCCACAGAATCTTTCCAAAGAATCGTCCTTTTCAATTCGTACAAGCACCTCGAATATAAAGTTGATACAGTCATCCAGAAATTTCGTTCTCTTTCTTTCCAAAAACGCATCAAGAGAGCACTCATTGCCCTCTTGGTTCATTTGTGGAAGTTTATAAGCGGAAATTTGGATGAACAAGATGCAAAGGAAATCTATCATACTATTCCTGAACTTGAATCAAATCAAAATTGAGTAATCAAAACAATCAATAAACGAATATCAATGACCTCAAAATTAATGGAAATAATAATAAAACAATAACGACAGTTCCATCCAATCAAAAATTGCCGAGAATAAAAACAATGAACTGCGGGTCGCAATCAATGAAACAAAATTCAGCTACGCTCATTATTTAGAGATTCACGATATTTCGGATCAAATGAAATCAAATGTCGATTCATTATTCAATTTTCTATCAGAGACTGAAATCGCTATAAGCTTTGCTTACCTAAAACCATTTCATCACAGTATTATATCTCCTGATGATTTGCAGTAAAAAATAAATGAACTTTTTTGATCACATAGCTATTCTCAACTGGTCTTCGAAAACCGAGACTACTTCAAATATTATGGAATAGTTGAAACGACCGTTTTTGCAGTTGAAAATAAAATTATATTCTCGCTAGACCTACCTCTAGATCATCCTGAAACTTTCGATCAATATCACCTTTACTCGATACACAATCAAAATCAATCGATTATAATCCCACCTGCATCCTATCTTACCCTAAGCAACGAAATGTACCAATATCAAAATGAAGAGTGCATCGACCTACAGCCAAACTTTCTCTGCAAGAAAAATCGTCTCCTTCCAATCCGAGACAACCCGGACTGTGTGACGACACTGCTCTCCGACGAAACGAAAATTGACCAATGCCGACGAGTACCTGTAAAAATCAATCAAGATAGCATCGAAGAAATCAATGGCGGCCATTATATTGGAATATTTGCAGATAATCAAAAACTGCAAACCATTTGCCAAGAAAATGACGTAGCCCTATTGAAACGGACATACCTGTTCGTTGTCCCACCGAAATGTGCCTTGAAAACTTTCAAATTCGTTTACGCTAACGAAAAGGGAATCACCGCTGGGCACCCCATCACATTGGAAGAAATCAAGGAAATACGTCTTCCTTTCATGCGAGTTCAAAAACTGAGCCTGGAGAAAGTTTTCCTAGACAAATTGCACGAACTCCAACTCGAACAAATCGACCTTTGGAGTACATCGACGTCCATGACAACTACAGCAAGTGGTCCATATGGAGCATCGCAACGCTGGGCGTCGTCATCATCATCATCGCCTATATGTAAGTGACCCAAAGGCGAGTAATTCTAAAAGAGGACAACCACCATGATGTCAACGAAACTCAAGTGGTTCCACTCTCGAGTTCCTTCCAGGGGATGGAGGAGTTATGTATGCCTTCCCGATGAATCCCGCTGACAGCAGAACTTCCACACACGCTGATTTACAGGAAAGGCAGTGGAACGACATCGCCGAGGCTAGATTTCTCGGTTCACGCTAGGAATTCTCACATTCAGAGTAGACACAGTCTTCGTCTAGAAAACATTGTTAAGAATTCGTATTGTATTGTTGCTTTCCGAATATAACCGGTACTTGTGAAAAATAACTTTCTTTTTTGAAAACTGTTTCTCGCAAACAAGAAACATAAAGGCATTTAATGTGAAAAAAATGTATTATTCAGTGGTGAATGTGATAAAAAGTAATTATCCATATCTATGTCATCTGGGAACATAGTTGTTTTTATAGTCTAACATTAGAAATATATGAAAAAAGATGCAAATGACTTGTAATTTATAGTGTGGTCCGATTCTACTCAAACTTGGTATGTAGATTCCTAAGGTGAAGTTTTCTCGACTGAGGTGAGTTCGGAGGTCGAAACTCAATCATCACCTAGAAGATGGCAAATGAGACTTTGCCGAAACGTTGTGATAATTACCCTTCAAAGGATCAAAACCACAGAACACGGAATGAAACCCGAAAAAACAACTCATCATACTTCGTCCGTGAGAATCTTCATGCTAATATATAGATAGATAGATAGATTTATTTACCATTATAACATACAGTACGTACATATGGCAAGTCACAATACATTTCACAAAAACTATATACTAAAATATTACATTGAAAGATTCACTAAAACTTTGTTCATTTTCAATAAAATATTAAAATTTTACAATAGTACAATAGTATCATTATATCAAGAAAGGAGAAAAAGTATTATATGTAAAAATATTTATCACTTTATTAATTAATATTCATCAAATTTTTAAATGATCTGTTAAATTTTGAGGTTGTAAAACTCCTCCGAAGTATAAAAACAATTTTTCAATAAAAATTTTTTGGTTTCATATTTGAACCCGGAGTAACAGCTGTATCCCCGGATATAGTCTGGAAGCGAATTGAAGAGAGTAGTGCAATTATAGTAAGGAGATTTTTTGTAGGTTGATGTTTTGAATTTTGGAATTTGTAGTTTATTATGTCTTGTGTCATAGTCATGTTTATGAAACGATGAAGTATATTCTTCCATGTGACTTTTTAAAAAAGTTACACACTTTAGAATATATATACCTCTAAGTGTTGAAATTTGTTTCTCTTTAAAGATGTTACGACAACTATCACCATATTTGATGTTGAATAAGAGTCTTCCACTCGGTTGCCTGACCCCACGATACAATAATGTAGGACATGTGACTATATGCAAAAGCGTAGTATAGGTTTGTTAATCCTCTCTCATCTAGATATGGTTTCATCTGAAAGATAGCAAAATAGGCTTTATTCAATTCTGAACAAACATACTCAATATGAGAATTGAATCTGAGGTCTGAATCAATTGAGGTACCAAGGAGCTTGAGATTTTTTTCAATTTTAAGATGAATACCAGAACTGAAATCTTTTGGTATTGTTTTCCTTAAGTGAAAGTTTATAGAAACAGTTTTGTCTTTGTTGAGGATAAGTCTATTTTTAGTGCACCAATAGTCCATTTCATATATATATATATATATATATATATATATATATATATATATATATATATATATATATATATATTTATATATATATATATAAAGTTTTGTAAATTGTTATGCTATTTCCACCTCGTTCATTATTTTCAATGGGTATTATTGGAATTGATATTGTTCTTTCAGAAAATTGTATTTGGTCAACTAGATGCTTTGGATAAGAATTTTGAATCAGGATGTCTCGTAATTTGGATAAGCTGCGATTCCCTAAACTTTGATGAGTGATTTTAAAGATTGCCGAAAGCTCGACGATTAACGAAGGGTTTTCTTTGTGATATAGCCCAACACAACTGACTGCAACCCCAAATGATTACTACATATATATATATATATATATATATATATATATATATATATATATATATATATATAATATATATAAAATAATATATTAATACAATGCAACCTCCAACACAGCGGGGCGGCTACGGCAACACTATGTCGCCGCCTTGATGTGTTGGAGGATGCAATAACTTCGATCCAGGAACCCTGGATAATTAAGACCAGAATTACTGGCTTCAGTAACTTGACTGGTCAAATTTTTAGCTTACCAAGCATTCAGCAACCCAGGACAGCCGTTTACGCTCCCAGGAAATACAGAGCCTTTGTGATGGCACAATTCTGCACCTCAGATCTTACTGCGGTTAAAGTGGAATGTCCAGACGGAAAGGGCAAATATACGGCGTTGATACTCGCATCGGTGTACCTCCCCTCAGATGCAGCCACTCTACCACCCACAAGAGAGATGGAAGTGCTAGTGGACCACTGCCTAAACCAGAGAATGGAGCTGATTTTGGGTTGCGACTCAAACTCTCACCACCTGGGCTGGGGCAGCAAGGATATCAACGCCCGAGGTAAGTCTCTTTACGAATACATAATCAAGAAAGACCTAGCAATCTTGAACAGAGGCACGGAGCCGACATTCATTAACGCCCGTAGCCAAACAGTAATAGATAGTACGCTGGCGACAGCCAAAACATCAAATAAAATTCAAGATTGGCAAGTGTCTGATCATATTTCTATGTCAGACCATCACTGGTTGACTTATACGGTAAACTAGGATCTCAGGCCCACTGTGAAATCCCGCGATTTGAAGAGGACGGATGTAGCTCTATTCAATCGACTCTTAAAAGGAGCTCTGCGGAAGATAGAAGCCCTGACTCCTGGCAATAGTAAAGAATTGGAAAGATACACGTTATCTATCCAAAACAAAATAGTTATTGCCTATAAGGAATCCTGTCCAATGAGGATGGTACAGACAGAAGGCGCAACCAATAAATGGTGGTGCCCTGAACTGGAACACCTCAGAAAGACAGCGAGAACGACCTTTAACAAAGCAAAACGAACAAAACTCGAAGAGGACTGGAAAATATATAAAGCCAACCTCAGAGAGTTCAAAAAAGGCTGCAGACAAAAGCAAAGAGAAGCCTGGAGAGCCTATTGTGAGGCAATCGAAGATTTCCCGCAAGTCTCAAGGCTACAGAAGGCATTCTCAAGCGACCAACATAAGAGTATCGGCATCCTGACGAGGTAAAATGGCGACAAAGCCGCCAACCTCCAAGAGAGCGCCAAGATTCTTATGGAAACGCACTTCCCAGGTTCTGTCTTCCCAGGAACGACGAACCGGACGGAAGTACCAATAACACCCTCACAATACGACTGGCAATTTGCTAGCACTATAATTGATGAGGACAAGATAAGGTGGGCCATATCGGGCTTTTTTCCCTTTAAAGCACCAGGACCAGACGGTATAAGACCAGCCCTACTACAATGGGGATTGGATATTCTTATGCCGCACCTGGTCGGAATATTCAGAGCCTCCATTAGCTCTGAGGTATGTTCCCAGTAAGTGGAGAGAAGTACGAGTGGTATTTATACCTAAAACAGGAAGGATGGACTACACCTTACCAAAAGCATTCCGACCAATTAGTCTCACATCATTCTTTTTGAGAACAATGGAGAGGCTGTGCGAGCTGTGTGAAATGAAGTCTTAGTTCACAATACACTTCATCCAAATCAGCATGCATATACTCCGGGAAGGTCCACTGGTTCGGCCCTTCAACCAAGTGGTTGGCAGAATCGGGAGATCATTGGATAATAAAGAATCCACCCTGGGTATATTCATAGATTTCGAAGGAGCGTTCGATACAACGACCTTCCCAACAATCACCCAGCAACTTAACTCCGGGAACATACCCCTGGTGGTAGGAGAATGGATACTCAAGATGCTCTCTAGTAGAGCAATAAGTATAAATGTGGAAGACTTTACTGTGAGAGGACTGGTCATGAGGGGATGTCCGCAGGGAGAGGTCTTATCGCCTCAACAATAATGGTTTCTACACAATTGCATATGCAGATGACATAGTTATCTTGCAGACCGGCAAATTCGTGAATACACTGTGTGATAGAGCGCAGGATGGTCTCAAATTGATAGAAACAGGGTTTGAAGAACACTCACTGTCGATCAATCCCAAGAAGACGGAGATGGTCCTTTTCACTAGGAAAAGAAGCTTATCGGGCTTGAAACCCCCCGAAATCTTCGAAAGCAAACTAAACTTCTCTGAAGAGGTGAAATACCTCGGTATTATCCTCGGCAGGAAGCTAACATGGAACTCGCACATTCAGAGCAGAGCAAAAAGAGCATATGTGGCCTATGAGCAGTGTCGGAGGACAGTGGGACGCACATGGGGTCTCTCGCCCCGTGTAGTCACCTGAATCTACACTGCAATAATAAGACCTATGCTAACGTACGGAGCCATTGCATGGGGACCGAAAACTCTACAAGCAACGGCCATCCAAAAACTATATCAAATCCAGCGAATGGCTTGTCTGAACATCACAGGAGCCATGAGAACAACACCAACCGCGGCAATGGAATAAGTTACTGGTCTGGCACCTCTGGACCTTCACGTCAAGGAGATTGCGCTTATGGCAATGCCACGATTGCGCACGGCTGGTGTGAACCCTGAGGTAGGAATGGGCTGAGGCTGGGCCTGTGGAGGAAGGCACTCACTGCGGTGCCTCTGCTACAGGCGGACAGTGACGCAATAGAACCCAGGTTTGTGTTTAATAAACCCTACAAAATACAAATAGAACAGAACACTGAGGCAGATGCTGCAAATGCAATACGCATATACACAGACGGCTCAAAAACCAAGGAAGGATCAGGATGTGGAGTTTACTCCAGATCACTTAGCCTAAAGATTAAGTGGGGAATGGGAAAAAATACCAGCGTGGTTCAAACAGAATTGGCTGGTATCTCAATCGCCACAAAAGAGCTAACCAGAAAAGGAATTTCTGGCAAAAACATAATAATCCGCACTGATAGTAGACAAGCCCTACTAACCTTGAATAGACAACGTTTTATCTCAGGGTTAGCACTAGAGCGCCACCAAGATTCAGCTAACGCCTCGGTAGATAATAATATCTTACTAAGGTGGGTGAAAGGGCACGACAGGAGCAAGGGTAACCGCATTGCTGACCAGGTGACACCCATGGCTTGACGACTTCGACAATTGCGGAACTAGCCAAACGTTACACCCATACTCAATCCCTTAAGAGATGGGATGAAACCAAAGAATGCAGTTTTGCCAGGATCACCCTGGGCGACCCTGGGAAGCTGGATCCGAATAAATATTTGGCGATGACCAGGAAGAACCTACGTTTAATAGTGGGATTTCTGACTGTACACTGTCAACTGAGGAAACACCTCCATATTATGGGGCTAGTGGACACACCTCAATGCAGGATGTGTGAACAGGAAGATGAAACTGTCAGGCATGTCTTATGTGAATGTCTGGAGCTATCGTCGATAAGAGAGTGTGTGTTCGGTGAGTCTTGGCCTACACCTGTCGATATCAAGGAGATGTCCCCTGGTGACCTGTTCCCCTTCCTAGATAAGGCAGGATGGACAATGTCCTAGGGGGGCGACTCCTTGGGAGGATGTACAATGGGCCATATTGTGGCCTAAGTGCTGTGGGTCCACACTGACCCTCCCTACTCTACAGATATATAATATATAAAATATATATATATATATATATATATATATATATATATATATATATATATATATATATATATATATATATATATATATATATATATATATGAAATATACACACACTTCTCAGAATGTTACAAATGATGTATAGGTATAAGAAAACAGTGGCTAAATTAAATGTTTTCAAAAATTCTTGAACAGGTCGATTTAAGTTTCAATCGGGTACCTCCTTGAGACATTGAAGTAATTCTCAAATGGAAAAACGAATACTTTGCAATTTTTGGCTAGAGATGATCCAGCGATTCCTGGTTTGATGGGATCATATAAAATTTTTGCAAAGATATATCCTCAAGGCGTTGGTAATCTTCAATCAAATATAAAAAAATATACTGAGAATTTGATGTCGTTGTCGACACAGTGTATATGAGAAGATAATGGGAAATTGAAAAAACCTTCCACCTTCTACCATGAGTACTGCCGACGAACGGTCATCGCTCTCTGAACCGGAGATAAGAATCGTAAACGCATACTGCAACTATTCATTTTCTCTCCCAACGAATTTTGTTGTAATTATTCTTTAGATTCATGCTATGTCACAATTCAGTCGAGTCAAGTTGTCTGCTATTTAGAAAATAAATCTTTTCAAAAAGACTTTCCGTCATTCGGAGTTTTTTAGTCAGGCAATAAAAAAAAGCACAAAAAATGCCTTTCACTCATGTGCCACCACTGACAATGAAATTAACGTAACTAATTGTCCGTTGAAATGATGAAATAATATCACCCAGGATACCTGAGTTTTCTGTCATTGTTTTTGAATATACAAAAAAATGAAGGTCTTCATGAGTTCTTTATGCAAAAATTTTATTTTCATATACATGTTGGTGAATGTTTTTCAGACCTGGATGACATCATTCGCAGGTCAAATCAAAATTTCGTGATTGAAGGCATTTTGACTATCGTAACCGAACATACCCTCTGGATTATTCAAAAAAATCTTGTTTGATTATAAAGGTTATAAGAAAACGTTGATGATTTTCTTGAAGAGTGATATTCGTGGAGTGTGCCATAACTGCATTTTTTGAATGATTATTATATAATGATGATACAACATACTCAACATCTGCCGATAAACTGTGGAGAAGTCCCTATCCACAATCGGTTTAATGCTGAATTTGGGTGGGTCCTAATGCCAAACAATTTGAAATGTTACCAGGAATTGTAACATTTTGTTCCGTTAATTTTCTCAGTTAAAAAAATCCACTTCACAGTGCTCCGGTGGCTGTTCATCGGTGGCATTTGGGTGTGATAGAGTTGCTATTCGATTATGTTTCTTCATTTATTGTAGAAGAAATACAAACAGGGTCATAAGGCCCTGATTACAGGATTTCTCTTTCCTGAAGCTAACTAGAAAATAAATGCTACTATAAATTGGTACTCTTCTCTATACATAACATACGGCGATACATGTATAAATCCATATACAAAAATACATATCCAATATTCCCGAATAGGAGAAAAAGACAAACAAAACTACCTCAATAAGAAGTACAAAAAAAAATGGCAAAATGTATCGTCACCCCTATATCTCTAAAGTCATTATATACTAGACAGGTTTATTTGAGAATACCTGGTTAAATTTGGGAAACTATAATGAGTAAAATTAATATGATTAAGATTCTTCCATGACGAACATTGTTTACAAAATGTCGACGTTTCGTAAACACAACTTGAATTGATCATAAATGATATTGTACAAGTCAACTGAAATTTTATTTGCATGCTCATTTACTGTTGCGCACACACTATCTATCAAATTTGGAGATCTGGAAATGTAAAAATCGTAGTTCTGGGGCGAATCATATGGGATGGTGCATATATTTTTAATTCCGAGAGAAGATACGAATCAAATACTTTATCACTGAGCAGTTTGATAATAAACAATATTTTTTGCCGAGTTCGTCTATTTTCCAATTTATCAATACGAAATTCTCTTCTGTGTGGCTCGTATGAAGAGTGTCCTGCATCAACACCATATTTCTTCTAATATAGGTAGGCAATAAATTTATTTTGGATTGTTTCAATCGTTTTTTTATGATTGACTGTGGACGGATTCCAAATTATACTGGCATATTCCAAACGTAAGCGGACGATGGAATTATATAGGAGTTTCATTGTATTTATACAAACAAATTCATGCGGCGAGCGCTTGAGAAATCCAAGTAGTTTCTGGGCATTTCGAGTTATTGCTGAAATATGTTTGTCAAATTTGAGTTTGCTCTGAAAAATTACTCCAAGGTCATTAATATCTACCGATCTTGATAATGTTTGATTTTCCGTCAGATGATATGAATGGTTAGTGAAATTTAGTGACCTGCTATAAGTCATAAGCGATGACTTGCTCAAGTTGAGAGGTAATTTATTAGTAATAGTCCAGTTATGAAGTACGTTGAGATCTGAAAGCAGCTGCTCATGATCAAATGTATCACTAATCTTTCTGTAAATTTTACGATCATCCACATACATTAAACACTTCGAAGATAGAGACTCAGGAAGATCATTAATGAAAATGATGAGAAGCAGTGGACCCAGATTTGATTCTTGTGGAACTCCTGATCTGGCTACAAACCAGTCAGACTTTTCATCACGAAATTTAACCATTTGATTTCTACCCATGAGGTATGTGATCATTAGTTGAAGGAGAGATTCACTGAGACCATACATACATATCTTTTTCAAGATGATATCATGATTGACTTTATCGATGGCCTTCTCGAAGTCTAAATAAAGGCAGTCTACCTGTCCCCCACTCTTTAATATTTCAGTGATGTTACATGTAAAAGTAAGCAAGTTCGTTTCCACTGATTTATTTCTACAGAATCCATGTTGGGAAGCCAAAATTTGATTTTTTATGTGCCAATAAAGTTTTTCATGTAAAATATATTCAAATAATTTTGTTATGGCATTTAGTACAGCTATTGGACGGTAGTTTGATACTTTGCTTCTTTCACCGTTTTTGTGAATAGGAGTGAGTTTGGTGTTTTTAAAAGATTCTGGAAAAATAGTTACTTGTAGAGATTTTTGAAATATGACTATAAGTGGATAGAGTAAATATTTTTTACAAGCCTTAATAAGGTACGAAGGTAACTTATCAGGACCCGATGATCGCTATGGTTTGAGCTTTTTGAATGCCATTTCCTGTCAGAGACCGATATGTATGAAATGCAGAATTTCTGAATTCTTATACTCAATCATTTCCATAATATTTTTTTTTATTATATGTCGATTTATCACCATATACTGATTCGAAGTAATTTCGAAAGGCCTCAGAAATTATATGTGAGTCTTTTTTATTTTCACCGGCAATAATGAAATTGTCTCCCGAACTAGTTTTACTCTTTTTGGAATCGACGTAGATCCAAATAATATTTGGCGAATATGAGACTGAATTTTCAATATCTCGAATGTATTGAGTGTGACCTTTTTTTGTATCTTTTTTTAGTTCTGCTCTCATCTTTCTGAAGTTGATCATATTCTCCCCAGATTGTCCTTTTCTTTTCCTATAATATTCCTTCCGTCTGAGTTTTTTTTTAATTTCATTCGAAAACCAAGGGGGGTATGATTTACTATATATATATATATATATATATATATATATATATATATATATATATATATATATATATATATATATATATATTTCTGGAATTCCGGAACACAGTTGTCCAAGATATCATATATACAACTATAAAAATATTCAACCTGATCATTAACATCCCAAATTTGACCAATCCATTCTATCATTTCAACTAATTAAGGAAAATCGGCTGCTTTGAAGTTGTAGGTATTTTCAAGCTGGATGGAATCATTTCGGAATTTATATTTTTTTATCTTCATGTCGACCACCAATGCCGGATGTTTTCTGTCTATCGGTACTAATGTCACTAGTTCATTGGAGACGATGAGTTTGGTGTTACTTAAAATCAAATCTAATGTTCTATTGTCGCTATTCATCACATTATTATAAGACTTTAGGGCATATATTTCTTGTGTGGAGTTTATATAACTGATTATTTGATTATTGTCACCGTTTTTCTCAAAATCAAAATCTATTCCAGTGATACTGGGAATATTCAAATCACCTAATATTACCAGTCCCGTATCATCCGTTAAGTTGTTGCTCATTTCATCAAAAATTTCCAAATAGTCCCTGAACTTCTGTGAGTTTGAGTTTGGGAACATATAGGTGCAGTTGAAGATAAATTAATTACCCATTATATTAGTTTTTATTAAAATTGTCTCCAAATACGTATCGGAGCTGCAAAAAATAGAAACATATTTCTTGAGTATGGCAATTAAGACTCCTTCCCCCTTTTTTTTCCTTGAAAAAATGCTACACCTGTCCTTCCTGAAAACATTATACCTGCTATCGAAAAGCTCGCCATTACTTATTTCCCCATTTAACCAGGTCCTGGTCAAAACTATGACATCGTAATTTCCTTGCAGAATATTTCTATAAAATTGTTGTCTTTTGTTTCTCAACCCTCTACAGTTTTGATGATAAATTCTCATATTCCAGACAAAAAAAGAGAAAAAAAAAACAAATCAAATAATAACTGTATGAATATCACAAATAGAAATTTTCTAATATTACAATCGGTGATAATATTTTGTTCTAATATATAATGACTTAATTATTCTGTTATTGATTTTTTTTTTGGATTTGGTGACCATCAGTTCAGGCGTTGAACTTTGTTCTCGTTTTCTCTTCTCCTCTCTATCCTGTTCCTCAACTGAAGCGAATAGTTCTTCTAACTGTTTTACGCTGTGGGGGATTCCTTCTATTATGAGTGAATTTCGTCTAATATTTGCTGATTTACCATGTTCTCGGCAATTCGTTGATTCTTTATAAGAATTTTCTTCTTCCGGTATTCTTCTGGTGTATAATACAGAGATATGTGAATTCCCGTATTTTTCAGTTCATTTGCATTACTGATAACTTCTGTTTCGAGTTTGTTCCTAAGAAATCCAACTGATATTGGTGCAGGCTAATCCCTATTTTGTGAGTGTCCCAATCTGAAAGCATCTCTAAGCTCACCATCATTACATGGAATTTCGAGCTTGTCTTGAAGTAGTTGTGTGACGTTCTCCAAGGGATTGTCCTCTTTCAAATTATAGATGATCAAATTATATTTCTTTGTTCTTTTTTCAGTGATGTGTAGTCTTTCTTTCACTTTATTATTTTCGAACTTCAATTCTTCATTTTTCTTTCTTAGGTAATCTATTTTATCATTTATTGTCTTCTTAAACTCCATAAATTCATTAGCAAGCGTATTAATTTGGGATGTGAGATGATTATTTTGTGCAATTATGCTCGAATTTTGCTTAGTCAGCTCATTGAACATATTGAGTACGGCATCATTCATTTCCTGGTTCTTGACTATTTGTGTTTGCCTGTGTCTACTCAAATCGACCCGTTCTATGAGATTATATCAACAGAGGAGCACCCAAGACTCTGAATCAATACCTTCGGTTTTTTATTATTGACATAATTTTCAATTTGGTACTTCTATAAAAAACGTTTCTTTGAGGAGCACATGTGAAAACGACCAATACCTTATATCTGAATATGGATGGAAAAAGGGTGCCACTGACTCTTTTAAATGATTTTAATTGGGAATGACCATAAACCTAAGGTAGAGAGAGTGGATTTTACAGTTGAAATGAAAGGAATTCACCCATACTGACGAATTTAATGTAATATGAATGTTGTTTCAATGTTAGATCGAAAACAAATAATTGAACTTACAATAGCCTTCCGGTAGCCTGAACCTTACCAAAATCATACTTAGAGTAATGTTAGGTGAACCTCATATTCATAGTGATAATAATTGAACCCAAATCGAGCCCATCTGGTGATCAATATTCTTTGAAAATATTAGTATTGTAGAGAAATATAAAATTCATTAATTTTTTCAGAGGGGTTTATATGCCTGATAAAATATAATTTGATGGAAAGGGCTGGTGCATGAATAAATCCACGGTTCTATGTATTACAAACAATTGCAATGAGGGTTAAATGAAAAATAAAAATTAATTGTTAGCAAACTAGCCTATCATCCAGTGATGGATTTCCACCTGTCCTAGATGTAACGGTATTCAAAAGTGATGTGGGAGAAGGATCGTATTTCCCTTTCTATTCTGCAATCAGCAGCCTGTACCATCACAATCAATGGCAAAAAGACATTGCAGAAATAATTCTTCTGGAAAACTTCACCCAAAAAAAACGGCATCAGAACAGACATTTCATCTATAGGAAGAAAGACACCCTGTCGAATCTATTGAATTTCCGGCAGGTTCATAAAGAAAATTGAAAGGAACTTTATTATCCCCAAGGAAAAACCCTAAAAAAAACAGGCTGGTTTTTATATCTGATCGGTGGAACAGGTACAAACTCTCCTCTTTTACGGAGAGGGTTCTCACATATTGAAGGCCTCTTCTGTTCGATATTGCTTATTGCATTCCACACGCTTCAAAAAAATAATGCTCAACGGCCGCATACATCGATTGGAAAAATTGAAGAGATAAACTTGTTGATGCTTCCTTTGACTTGGCTTCAGGCAAACTGGCGAACCAGGTGAACTACCAACTAGCCAACTAGTCCATCAAATTCAAGTGTCTATAGCCTAAAACTTCGAAGTGGTCGCCATCTATATATATTTTTTAACTAACCGGAAGGTGAACAACAAATATTAATTCTATGGAGACTTATGAGTGTTGGATTCCAAATTATTATTTTGGAAATATTTATAACTTAATACAGTTCAGATGTGCGAAGAGTGAAATAGATACAAACCAAAATGCAGCGAATTCATTGAAGTATTACTACAAAATCGAGAAAACTGTTCTCGGTGTCTCAGTGCTCATTATATAATACTATTACTATTTCACTAAATACATTCCCCATTCACGACAAAGAGCTTTGTCTCAGGAGGTAAAATATTCTGAAAATTAGTAAACCAATAACTAAAAATATGTTTGTAAGTAACCTCCACTTTCTAGAGCGTCTGAAAATGAAGTTCAGTGGACGTTTCAGTTCCCACTTTGAAGCCATTTCCAAGACTTTATGATATTCATTGATATGTAGTTAAAGCAAAGTATGATTTCATTTATATAAATGAATCATAGTTTTCTAGTCTGTGTTTTATCCTTTCACACTATTCCCCAATTAGTCAGTAGAATAACTGCCAAAAAAAAAATTGTATCTCCTTGGTTAGACACATTTTTTTGAAAAGCATGATTCAGATCAGTTACCCTAACACCAAACTGATATCACTTGATAATATCAATTCTCTTCTGAAAATGATAAGCTTGTTAACGAATTGAATAGTTAGCCGAGTGATATCGGTTCAGCGTTAGGGTTGTTGATCTCTATAAATCAATGATTCATTCCACTGGTTCATTGGCATCCATTGCAACTCTTCGAAAAACAAGTTTGGTGCTCTGGAAGTGGAGTACCCAACCTATTTTTTCAGCTTTTTCTTTTGAAAAAACCTTATGTTCTATAAGTTTTCTTCAAAATACTAAGTAATGAATTATACAATGTATAAGTACAGAGAAAGATTTTGTAGCGAAACAAATATCAGGTTTTTCACATGATTTATTTGAATAGTAAAAATAAAGCATTTGTTGAAACACTAATCGGTGACATGTTTTATTAAATCTGATATGTTGATCCTTCTTTCAGCACAAAAAGCTAATTACATGCAGAAATTTCATGAATATCAACTTTTCCTTCTATATAATATTTAGAAAATGACATTACCTACTTATTAAGATAATATAAGGGTTGCAATATGTTTGCAGAACCCAGATGAACCCGCTCTGCAGGAACATTGGCATTGCCATCCCTCATCAGCCAGCAATTTATTGATTTCATGTGGATGCTCTACTGAAGCTTATGTTCGCAAACATGAGCTCCTTATTTTTTATGGTTACTTTCTTCCACTCCACATGCAATGATATGCCCTTCTTTGAACACAGCTTCACCCTCTTTCAACAGTCTAGTTCTGCTTCCCACGTAATCCAGAATATTACGTAGCTCCAATTCTTTAATAGACATATTGATCTGGAATGTAGGTAGGTGGAGTAGTTCAAATTATTATACTCACGAGTGAAATGAGGCTGTAATACTAGCCAAACATATAACTACCTCAGCACACGAAGCAAACGAAGAAGTTTAAACAGTGATTATCACTCAAAAACTCCTCAAGAATGCAAAACATGAACTAATAGTACCATTACTTCAAATGACCAAAATTTGTTGATAACCCTAAAGTGAAGCCATCGTGGATTTAGCAACGCCATCTAGCGGTTGACGATTGTCGCCTATCGTACGGAAGATACGACAATCGACAGGTTATAAAATTGACAGGGCAGAATGTCACATTCCATAGACATAGACAGTTATATAGAGAATACCGAGCTCATAAATTATAGAAGTTCGAATAATTCTAACGATAACAATTGTAAGACTTCGTTGATAAGCAACGAAAAATATTGGAATCAATTAAGAAACTAAACGAGTAGTTCATGTTTATGTTGGCAACACTACATAGTATCACAGATGACAATATATGTTGGAGACCTAGCAATTTGAGAAGAAGAATCATTTGAATGGCCCAATAGCCTGTTTCGCAAGTTTGTCGCTGCAACTCCAGAAAATTGCATGTGTTCATGCACGTTTTCCGAGTTGCATGAATTTTTTTTGGTGCGATAAGTTGCAGCGACTCAGTTATTCCTATGGTGAATTTGTTGCCGCAAACCACAAATATGTGGTGGCATCATTGTGGAGAATATCGATTTTGAAAATTTCAATTATTTTTCGAGACTTGAGGAATCAGGTTGAGTAATAAAGTGACTTAGTCACAATATTAATTATAAGAAATGAATGAAATTATATATCAGTGGTCTCGGTAGTGTAGTGGTTAGCATATCTGCCTATCAAGCGGAAGGCCGGGGTTCGAATCCTCGCCGGTCCACCGTGCTGGGTAATCGCACGTTAAAAGGTAAGGCCTCGTTGATCCATTGCTCGCACAAGTTTCGACTCTGAGGGTTGACGTTCGTCAGCTGGTTAACGGAAACGAACAATTTTTAGTTGTGATAATGTAGACGTTCATCTTGGTAACATTCAGTGCTATTTTTCAATATTGAAAATGCAAACTGACAGCTAGATGACAATTCTTGCAGCGACTAGTCGCCGCGACAAATTGCATCGTCGAAACGGGGGGTGGAACTTCGGAGTGGTCGCCATCTATATATAGTTTTCTGAACTAACCGAAAGGTGAACAACAAATATAAAATCTATGGAATCTTATGAGTGTTGGATTTAAAATTATTATTTTGGAAATATATATAACTCAATGCACTAGAGAAGTGCGAAGAATGAAATAGATGTGGAGTGCTGTCGTGGCTTACAAACCAATTTGCAGCGAATTCAGTGAAGTATTCCTACAAAATCGAAGAAAATGTGATCGGTGTCTCAGTGCTCATTGTATAATACAAGTACTATTTCACTACATAAATTCCCTATTAACGACAAAAAGCTTTGTCTCAGGTGGAAAAATACATTGAAAATTAGTGAACCAATAACTGAAAATATGTTTGTAAATAGCCTCCACTTTCTAGAGCGTCTGTGGCATTACCAATATTGGTATATGTTTGAATAGTTTGAAGTCATCACTCTCAAAATCTCGATACCTCTTTCAGTTGTGATTCGAAAATGACGAGTTGAATATTTTCATTTTACTTTGAAAACAATATTCAAGCATTATCGGAATTTGCATATCTATATTGCAGTATTATGCCAATATGCCACCTAATGTGATAATTCAATATTTTAATCTACGCTCCCAATGTCGAATGCACATCTATATCACACAACTTTTTTAAAAAAAACAAGTCTCTCCATACCGTAGAGCGTTGTAGTGGTAAACAATGAAAAATCCAAAGTGAAGGTCTGGGTATAAGCCCTGCAGCAGCCAGAGTTTTTTCCGGGTTAGTATTCGGTAAGTATATACATGTGCATGAGTGAAATTTTTAAGTTGACTAATTGGTAAAGAAGAAATGAATAATTCCGAATATGAAAACTGAGAATTACGGAGTGATATCAATTGAATTAATTTTTTTCGTCGCTATATCATTAACAAGAAGAAGGTACGTTTTCGGAATGTCCCAAACAGTTCCCCTTTCTGTACATTACAGGTCCCGTGTGGACTAGAAAAGTACGTACCTGGGATTACGGACTATGCGGAAACGGTCAGTTCCAGGGAGGTCTTATGTACGTCTGTCGGAGACTAAAGTACGTCCCAAATACGTACAATACATCTTCACCGTACATATGCAGTACGTCCACTGGACGTACTTGTGCTATCTGGGTGAGTTCAGTGGACGTTTCAGTTCCCACTTTGAAGCCATTTTCAAGACTTTATAACATAATATTTATTCATATATAGTTGAAGCGAAGTATGACTACATTCATGTAAATAAATCATAGTTTTCTAGTTTTTATTTAAAAAGCATGATTCATTCATAATTGGTGAGATTTGAACCATTGGTGTGAGATCAATTACCCTAACACAAAAGTAATATTACTGGATATTATCAATTATTTTCTGGAAATGATAACCTTGTTAACGAATTCAATAGTGAGTGAAGCGTGAATTCAGCGTTAGGGTAGTGATTCATTCCACTGATCCATTGGCATATCCATTGCTTCAACTCTCCGAAAAACGAGTTTGGTTTGTGGGAAGTGAAGTACCCAACCTATTTCTTCAGCTTTTTTCTGAAGAAACCTCATATTTTATAAGTTTCTTCATAATACTAAGTAATGTTTCCCATGAATTATACAATGTATAACTTCAGAAAAAAGTTTTGTAGCAAAACAAAAATCAGGTTTTTGTCATAATTCATTTAAATAGTAAAAATAAAGCATTTGTTGACACACTAATCGGTGACATATTTTATTGAGTCTGATATATTGATCCTTCATTTAGCACAAAAAGCTAATTACATTCAAAAATATCATCAAAATCAACTTTCACTTCTATATAATATTTTGGAAACGACATTACCAACTCAATAATAATAATTATATGAGGGTTGCAGTAATATATTTTCAGATCCCAGATAAACCTGCTTTGCAGGAACATTGGCATTTCCATCCCTCATCAGCGAGCAATGAATTGATTTCCTGTGGATGCTCTACTAAAGCGGATGTTTGCAAACATGAGCTCCTTATTTTTTTATGGTTACTTTCTTCCACTCCACATGCAATGATAATATGCTGTGCTCTGAAAACACAGCTTCACCCTCTTCCAACAGTCTAGTTCTTCTTCCCACGTGATCCAGAATACTACATGTCTCCAATTCTATAATAGGCATTTCGACTTGGAATGTTGATAGGTGAAGTAGTTCAAATTATAACACTCACGAGTAGAATGAGGCTGTAAAACTAGCCAAACATGTGCACATCTTAGTGCACAGATCAACTCAAGACGTTCAAACAGTAATTATCACTCTAGAAGTCCTCAAGAATGCAAAACTTGAACTAATAGTACCATTACTTCAAATGGCCAAAATTTTTTGTTCACCCCAAATTCAAGCCATCTTGGATTTAGCAGCGCCATCTAGCGTTTGACGATTTTTGCCTATAACCGTCACAAATCTGACAAAACATGAAATAGTCTAAGATCCCACTATAAAACGACCTTCACCGAGCTGGTTATTGGATGAAAGATATTTTTTATCAAATAAAATATATTTATTGACATATAGATATATGGCGAATGGGTTGTCTGAAAAATTCCAGTCCAGAATATGATTAATGAACAATTATTTTTTTTTTGAATTACACTGATTCGGTTGATGAATAAATTCCATTCCAATAAAAAAAAAGCTATAGAATATACAAACGTTAGGTTGACTATTTATTTTCCGTCACAACTCTTGGGTAGGCAGGTATAAACAGGCAAATCGATACTAGCAACTGACACCGGTCTGGTAAATGAATGAAACTGAAATAAAAATGAAGATAATTTTATTACGAACACGATGGTATAGGGTTATCTGCAAAAACTCTGTCCTGAATTGCGGTTGTCGAATTTTAAAAAGTGAAATATTGCTTCGAGTAAATACGTGTGACAGCGGGGTCCCAGCAAACCATCCCATGCGATAGAAGGGGACACAGCTGTCTATAGTTTGTCGGTTGAATGAAAGAGAATGCGCATGCTATTTGTCGGTGAAAACGAAAAGGATCAATATAACCAGTGTAGTTAAAAATAAAAATAATTGTTAATTAATCGTATTCTGGACTGAAATTTTTCAGACAACCCATTCGCCATATTATTATATTTATCGACATATTTTATTTGATGAAAAATATCTTTCATCCAGTAACCAGGTTGGTGAAGGTCGTTTTATAGCGGGATCCGATACTAAAACAAACACTGGATTATTCATTACATTGAATATTTACATCCCACCATTCAGAACCTATTATCCACAAATCAGCTGTTCAGCCCACTGCTATACATGAGTTTTATTGAAGGTTTGAAAATAACCACTTGTTCAGACATTTCAATCAATAGTGACTACCATTCGACAGCTTAATAATGAAGTGCACGAAGAAAAGTAAAGGTTGAATTCGGGTTCCAGGTGTGGATGAATGAAAACGTTACAATTCGAAATATTTTTTTGTCCAATTAGGTTTCAATATTGATTCATTTTGAAGAATTGATTTGGAAAGTTTATTGATTTTATGTATTTTTGTATTTTTAATATTGTGATGCAGTGCTTTTCTTTAATGTTCCTCCCTTTTTTATTTTTTGAACGGATTAACTCAATAAATGAAACTTGGGATGATGAAATTGATGAATGAATACTATATTTTGGAGTGAAATTGAAAGATGAAAATTTCAAGATGGCGACTGGGTGCCACCTGGAAAGGAATTGAATGGAAAGGGGCTCTTGTGATACATCATTTGGATCTGACCAATACTTTAGAACCCTAGAGTATGAAGTCAATATCTTCACCTACCACAAAATGGCAGAACATTTCATGATTGCCTGAATACCCCGACGTTTTTCAGTTCAGAAGATTCTCAAAATAGTTGCTCTGAACGTCCTGACATAGGAACAGCCTATCCGATATTCGACGTCGATTATTTTCGAACACTGCAACGTCGATATTCTCACAAATATTTATTATTCTCTGCCGTATATTCAATATTGAAGCGGATTTAGTTTCTTTTCCTTCTGAATAGCCCCATAAAAAAGTCTAAAGGTGTCAAATCTGGCAAGCGGGCTGGTCATTCCGTAGGACCACGATGGCCAACGAACATGGAAAGTATTATCCAAATATTTTTTTACATGTCTGGATTAATGTGGTGGTACTCCATCTTGTTGGAATAATAATATCCATATCGAATCCATTAGGATTCACTTCGACGATTTCTGTGTTTAGAGGATCAACAGTGGTTTTTAGCATTTTCAACAGTTCCCCTGTTGATGTTCAGTGAATTTACAATCTTGCAGATAGTTATCTACTCGTAAAATCGAAAACCTAATGAGAATATTCGAACTGAACAATTATGTCCGTTGTCGTAATGACATCTTCGTAATTTTTTATGGAAGAAAAAAAATCCTTTAAAACCTTATCGGGCCATTCGGATTGCAACGTGGCAGAGAAAAACGCAAATTTCTAGGAATATCGATATTTATGTGTTTGTATTCAGGTAATCATCGAATGTTCCGCCATTTTGTAGTAGGTGAAGATATTGACTTCATATACTAGGGCTGTGAAGTATTCGTCAGGAGCTTCAAAACGTATCACAAGACCCCTCTTTCCGTAATTTTTTTTCCGATAACGCCCAGTCGCCATCTTGAAATTTTCATCTGTCAATTTCATTCCAAAATATAGTATAGTCTACTGGGCCCGTATCGTTCGTCAGTTTTCGTCCGATTAGGTGCTAAGTGCAAACCGATCCCGTTCTGCTGGAATTTGATTGCGACCTAGTGCGCAGGTAATTTCACTTGTTCATAAGAAGAAGTACCTATACGATCAATGGAAAAGTAACTATTTCATGTCTTACAAGTACCTTTTGCATGAATGGGATTCACCTACATTTCCCGCCTTCGTCGATATGTCCTGTGCCTAATTCGACAATGAATCAATGGTGATAATTCCAAAGCAAAAAGTACTTCATCAGAATAATCAAAAAACCTGTTCCATAAAGGTTTCCCGCCTACTTCATTTTTAAAGAAATTCGATATCAAGCTTCCTCTCTACATGGTATTCGCTTGAAAAAATAAAAATTGTATTACTCCAGGATCAAGTTCATGAAAATCGTATGCATCTCCTGATAGCAAATCATGAGATAAGATTTGTTGCAAATTGAATGAGAAACCACAAAATAGTGGTCGGTGTTACAAACTATCGAATCTATTTTTCTTCTTATTTTCAAGCTATTGACTTAGTTTTATATCAATTGGTAATAAGTTCAGGAATATCCTACTACCTTTCAACTCCTGTGAGTATTTCAGTTCTCAAAAAAAAGGTTTTTTTTCATTTAATGAAAGTAAGTTTCAATGAACAGCTCAAATTATAATACTGATTATAAAAATTTATATTGTTAATATAATTGGACATGAGTTCAATCATTAGTATAAAATTCTTCACTTTGAAGACACAGGTTTCAAATTCAACTTTTCAGAGAGTAGAGAATAATTATAGTTGAGAATTCTTGCCATTCAATGAACGTCCAGATCGAGTTTACCATAAATATCCATTCAATAGTAGTAGAGTTCAGTATTATTTTGCTAGAATAAGCTATTGTGTCATTTCATCTTTGAGTCTGTTACTGAAGTTTTGATTGTCCCTGCTTTTCGAAATATCAGTAAAAAATGACGGCAATGCATAACGTATATGGTCTCGCCTATGGTATTTCAACAGAATTCTGATGCATTTATCATGGGAGATGTCCAAATCACGCCTTACCAGATACCCGAATCTTCTGAAATATTCATCGCCTAAGGGGAACTGGTAGTTTCAAGAAGGTACTCCGGAAGGTAGACCTCGAACTGTCAGTTCTCCTGAAATTGAGGACGCGGTGCTGCAAGAAATCGAAGAAGATGAGTACGATCGAGGAAGAAAATTTGTCATCGAATTGTTCGGCGTATTCTGGTTGTTTTTTTTTTTTGTTGAACCCCTACCATATTTTAAGGCACAGGCATAACCCCCCAGAGATTGTCCAAACCGTAGAAACTTCTGTCAGTGGTATCTCCAGACATTTTCACTTCATCCACAGTTTGGGTTACTGATTTTGTTTTCGGACGAGGAAATTTTTCCCAGAATTCCGTTCAAAATATCCATGAGAATCATGTGTATGGGCAGAAGAGAACCCCTATTTCATAACAGAAAACCATCTTCAACACCAACTTTTGTTTAGTCCATGACCACGAATAATTGGTGATTATTCAATAGACCCATTTTTCACTTCCTCGAAAAAAAGCTAGGAGGGTTGCTTGAAGATGTGCCACTTGCTTTGAGGAATTGAATGTGGTTCATGCACGATGGAGCCTGTGCTCATTTTAGTTTAATTTATTGTTCGAAACTATAATAATAGTTGGATAGATCGCGGAGGAACCCAGCAATTTCCGATCTCCACAGTTTATGTTCATTTTTGTGGGGGCACCTCTGAAGTTTAGTATAAAACTCCTGTTGATATCCAAGAAGATTTAAGACAGAAAATAATTGCCTCGTGTGAAACTATACGTAATACGCAGTGAATTGCCCGATATAAGTGAAGGTGGCCACTTCTAATGAGTGTATTGTTACAGAATAATTATTTGAGCCGTTCATTGAAACTCACTTCTGGAAAATGAATAGAAACGCGTTTTTTTGCAAACTGACATACTTACTAGAATTCTTATTTGCTAAGTGATTATTGCTTTATTTCCCTTCAAGTAAAATGTGTTACTCATATCTGAACTAATTACCAATTGATATTCAACGAAGTCACACCATTACCTATTTCTGAATTTTCATTCGATTTGAAACAAATCTGATCTAATAATTTTATGTCTATACACATAGATTTTCATTGACTCGAGTCTGAAGTGATACGACCCTGAGATCGAATTTCTTTAAAAGTGAATGAGAATTTCACAAATTATTTTCATTTCGATAAAAAGCAGTAGTGTAGTATTTTTTCTCCAAAATTATTCAAGGTACAAAACCTGTACGGACGCCACTAATGAAGGAAATTTAAATTTTTGTTCATAAGAAAACTCATTTTGATACAAAGAATACATGTACCGGATTTTATACATACAAATGTCTACAATATTGTCTCAGTTATTAATAAAGAACGTTTTTTTTTTTGAAAAATTCACCACCCTATATCTCAAAAGATAAGGACATACATTCATGAGAATTTTTTTTCTTGGAATGGGTCTAAGAATCACTCCCTTGAATATTATTAGTATGTCTTTGAGAAACACAATGTAAGTACTTATAAGGTAGTGAAAAAACTTCCTGAAAAGTTTTTTTTTGGTTCGATATGGACTTCGTATGTTAACTACTAATTAATTTAATTGAAACACCAACAATAAATTAAAAAGCGGAATGAAAATGGATGGACCCTTTGTCACCATTATATTCACATTTTGCTATTTTTAGACTCGAGAAAGCATAGAGTAGTCTTGTGTCATGACAACAATGCTATTCGAAGCATTTCTTCAGGAATGCGGTACTGAATTTTAACAAAATGCGAAACGCGTGTCGAATATTTCCACTTGACTCTCGAAACCTATAATTTCTTTCATATTCTTCAATTCACACCAGAAGTGGCTATAAGATTTATAAGTTCAGATAAGAATAGAATAATATTCAGGGAGCTAATCATAATATTCTTCAATTGATATGAAAATGTGCAATTTGTTGTGAATTTCAATACCTTTTCAATTCAGAACCAATCTATTTGAATTGAAAACAACAAATTTTGTTAAGCAAATAACTCGAGTGTAAAGTCTATGCAAAGTAAATCCTAGCAGCAAACTAAAAGACTAGGTACTGAAAAGATTTCCGGGTCTGATAAATTTACTACCTGATACCATAAAAAAAATCCCAGATGAAAATAATGATTACACCTCAGAAATTATACCACGCAGCACATCCCATACGAAGAATATGCCGACATTCGGTACCCATTTAGTTTTTATGTCTTTCGAATTGAATTTGCATAGACTATATAATTATTTGAAGAAATCCCGAGACCGCAGGTCGAGGAATATCATCTCAAATTATTTATACATTGCAGTATGTATTAGCATATTATATTGTAAATGTATTATTTCATTGTAGAGCCCCAATGATGGATGTGATAAAGTCCGAAAAGTTGACAAAAACTAAGTTGTTCATCTACGAAATAGTGTTCGATCCATTTTCCAACAAAAACAGCATTTCAAATCATAATTGTTCGAAGTTGGTTTCAGAGCAGTACCTGAAGGAGTTTCAATTGGAAACATTTTCCATGAATATCCAGGGTTTTTTATCCGTTTGGTTTCTTCTGAATTGTTCGACGTTTCGAAATGGAAGGCGAGACGTATAAAAATGAAAATGATGTACGTATACTTACAAAAGTATTTTCAACATATCATTCTGTTTTATCACAAGCACAACATCATCGAGTACTTTCAAATGTATTTCACTAATGGGAGACTGATATCAACTGGAACTGATTTCCTTATAAAGATTATGCTCTTGGCAGACGTCCATTATCGCCGAATGAACTTCCTGGTAACAATATCAGCAGTTTTGTTGTTCTGTTGAATGTTCTCCAATTGAAAATAGAAACAATTTTCATGGACTACGGACAGGAAATCGATTCGATTCCATTTCGGATAGGGATTTCGTATAGGTAACCACTAGTAACCAGTTTGTTCAATCTACAAACTTCAATCGAGTTGATATTTTCATATCAGTTGAAAAAACAAGCTCTGACTGTCACGTGTCTCAATGCAATAATCCAATAAAATAATTGCCCCAATTCGCCACTTCACTCACTTCATTTTTATAGGTACGTGAACAATTTTCACTCCGCAGTCGGACAGACAATCCTTGATCATAAACAACTTGATTCTTGATCAAAGCAACATGAAAAGTAAGCAAGTAGGTAATGCTCTGAGATTTCCCGAGTTGTTTATATTGAAGGATTGTCTACCCAACGCTGATGAGGCCCAACCTCATTATATTTATATCATTTACATAAATAAATGAATAAATATTTATATATATATGTATATATGTATATATGTATATATATATATATATATATATATATATATATATATATATATATATATATATATATATATATATATATGTAGTCAAAAATGTGAAAGTTGGAACTTCCGGTTAATCCGCGTCTGGAACAGTTTTCTTGTCGACGTTTCGGCTCCCATTTCGGAGCCGTTCTCAAGACTGAGTGACCTTGCGTCTAGGTCTGAGTCGTTTCACTGGGTTTCATCACTGGAAATCAAGGATTGATGGTTGGTGAGATTCATAGGTACATTTATAATTATGGCAGGATCAGGGATCGGACGGTCGATGGGAGCTCCAATCGGATTAGTACTCAAGTCGGAGTAAATGGAAATATGTCAGACCAGAAGTGGTTTCTACGTATTGGGGAGACTTTGAGAATCGTCGCATTTATTAAGACCGTTGGGACGTTTTTCGATTTCAATGGCTTCACGGGTAACTCTGGTTTGGAGAGTTTTGGCTGTGGCAATGGTCATTGTATGTCCAGTACATACTTTCTTCTTCAGGGCAAGTTCTACAAACAAGTGAAAGGTGCTCCGATGGGTTCCCCCCTCTCCCCAGTTCTTGCAAACCTCCACATGGAGGACTTCGAAATCAGAGCCATTGACACATCTGAACTCAAGCCTACCTGCTGGCTCCGATACGTAAATGACATCTTTTCCCTTTGGCCTCATGGGTTTAAAACCCTGCCAGCATTCATGACTAACCTTAACACCATTCACCCCAACATATACAATTCACTATGGAAACCAATACCATGATACCAAGTTATCAAAGTTCTATGATAATTTTCCTTGTGCTTTCGATGAGGCTTTTCCTGTACAGTTGCAAAAGACTAAGACTAAAAATAAATCCATCGGCAAAAAACCTTGGATTACTAAAGATATTATTGATGAGGGCATACTTCTCAAGGATATTTTTAATCTAAACAAGAAACATCCTCATGAATGCGTTATAGAACGATATAAGATTCTTCTGAAAAATCATAGGCAAAAAATAGATCACGTCCCGAGCCTTTGACACTATAAATCATCATCTTCTTTTTGATAAACTCAATGATTTAGGTTTTCGGGGTCCTTGTTTGAACTGGTTGAAGACTTATTCGACTGGAAGAACCCAATCTGTTAAAGTAAAACATGAAACTGGAACTAATTTTTCTGAAAATCGCCACATTACCACTGGCGTGCCACAAGGTAGTGTTCTGGGCCCCACGCTCTTTGTTTTATTCGTTAATGATATTTTTGCACTCAATAACTGTGAGTTCAGTTTGCGGATGACACAAAGTTTACAGTCGTAGAAAAATGTTTTATAGGCCTGTCTAACAAAGCAAGTGCTGCTGTTTCGAGCATGGAAAATTATTGTATCAAGAATGGGTTGATTTTGAATAATTCCAGAACAAAATCGGTTCTATTCTCGATTAAAGCAATTGACTACAGCTTACTAGTGGAGTCTTGTGATAGTGCAATAGTACAGATGGATGTTGCTAAATTTTTGGGCGTTCTGATTGATTCTCAACTGTCTTGGAATCCTCAGATTGACCTTATTTTGAAAAAGTTGTCTAGGCACTGCTTCGTTATATGAAAACCTCGATAATTTGTTCCAACTAGCATACTTTTGAGCTATTACTACGCCTATGTCCACTCCACACGGTCTTTTGTGTTTCGGAAACTGCAATAGGATTTAGGAGGTTCTTTTGATGTAAAAAAAAATCCGTACAATGTGTTTTGAGAAATGTCTTGACTCCTGTAAGCCACTGTTTGCAGATTTCAAAATTTCAACTGTTGTGTCGATGTATATCTTCAATCCCGTATTTACGTCAAGACTCATTGTAAAATTTTCGGAAACGGAGACGATACATGTTTTCTCTCTGGGCATAACCTAAGACAAAATCACAACCCAGACAGCACAATGCTATCCGTGGGATAAACTGAGGATATATGTCTAGGATTTGAGGATATCCCCAGGATATGTGCACTTTGTACTAAGGATATCCTGAGGATGTAGAAATGAGACTTTTTCTTCATCCTCAGGATAACCTTCAGTAGTCCTCTTTCTATATCCTGAGGATGTACATGGGTCAATCTCAGGATCATCCTCAATATTACCTCAGGCAATGTGGATATAGGAAAACTATAAACATTCTATCTGTATTGAACAATGATAATAGTAATTGATACGATTTCGTAAAAATATTAAGTTTATTCATTGTGCAGTTTGAAAAGTTTATTCCAAGTCCAACTGATCTGAAAGTGGGAGGAATATTTACATTTATTTCATTATAATAGAGTTCAATACTGTATTGGAAAAGCTGATTTCATTCTGAACTGATTTTTTGAAGTAGTCTTCCGCCACTGAATTGGATTTCCAATTAAATTAAAACCTGTATCGTTATGAAAAATCTTTATAATATGGATATCATTATGAAACGGATTGTGGGCATATAATGAGTGTATTATTATGGTACGGTTCTAGAATGGTATATTATGAAACGAGCCGAAGGTGAGTTTCGTATGGTTTATGCGAGTGTATTAATAACCATTACATGAGAGATGCATACGCTATTTTATCTACACCCAATAAATAATGAAGGACTAAGCACAGATAATACAACAATGAGAAATGAAAAAAAAAATGAAAAAAATCTCTACCGAGGTCAGTAATTGAACCCGGATGTAACTGATCACTGCTGGCGCCATTGACCACTCGGACATGAGAGCTCATAATATTTGGTTGAAAATAAAAACATATGTGTTGCATTTGTCGAATGAAAAATATAATCCTTACGATTATATTTTTTTCTTGTCTAAGACATCTGTGGAGGAGTCGCTGGTAATTCTTCTATATCACTCCTATATAACATTTTCATAAGATTATCGAAAATTGACTAAATTCTTCAAAAATTCATTACCTACTGATTTTGACTTTTGACTTGACAAACGTCAAAATGCAAAGCTTGCACATCATACTTGATTGAAAAATAATGTGGAATATATTCGAACATTATCCCAGGGATGTGGAAAACTGGATCTCATTGGGATAATAAGTAACCATATAGTATATACTCAGGATATACAAAAAGGTTATCCCTGGGATGTATACATTTGGCTCAACCTGGGTTATGATGACGACTAAGAGAAAGCCTGAGGATAACCTACGGATATTCTAGGAGGATTATCCCATTTTTGGATATCCAGGATCATTCTGGGATATCCTGAGGATATAGTGTGCTGTGTGGGAATGTTTTTCTTTCCAATCATCGATTGACTAAAGTATCAAATGGACCTCACATATCATCAATAAAATTATATTATGAGCTCCCAATGTCGCTAAAGCAAATTGATAACATTAAAACTTTTGAAGGTGAAATTAAAAATCTTCTCTACGATAATGTTTTCTTTTTCACTCAGTGATTATTTTCAGGTGGATCTTGAATCATAGTTAATGTAAATTGCTCGTTCTGTGAATAATTTTATGTATTGCAATGTTTTTATTTCATATTCTATAAATTTGTATTTTTTTTACGATATGTCGTCCCATGTGTTCAATTTTGTTAGTATTTAGTCTTATATTATAAACTTGACTGTTTCCATGCTCTTTGAAAAAGTCTACGGAAATAAAGAATTTGAATCTGAAACAGAAAAGGGAAACTACCTCCCATCCTTGGATGTTCTTACCAGGAAGTCCAACAATTCTTTCACTCACACCGTCTACCGCAAACCAACTCATACAAACCGGTATCTCAATGCCAAGTCTCATCATCACCCAGCAAAATTGAATTCGGTCCTGAATTTTCTCATGCATAGGTCCTTCAAACTCACCGAAAACCACAATAGATCCAATGTATGGAAAAGCTCAAATCCGCACTAACTTGGTCGTCACCCAGCAGATGCCGTTGCTTCTTGGATGTTCACACCATCTGCACCAGTTTCAGATATTTATTTAGTAAGGAGTAGTTAGTAAGAAATGTTTGTGTTCACAGTCCAGCCAAGTGTCACTGATGAGACCTGGTGGGTTGAAACAGTTGCCTGGCATTGGATTTGTGAATGCAATCATTTCGAACATGGAAATTCTGATTTCTGAGAGGGGTTGCAGCTTTCTGCAAGTTGACCGAAGTCGATTCTCGATCGCGGTGGACTATTTGTTGCGGCTTCGCCGTACGATGGCCCGCTGTAAGAGGTTTCCTCTGCCTTGGGCAGTGCGAGTTTGAGACTTTGGTCGTCACCCAGCAGATGGCGTTGCTTCTGCACCAATTTTTGAATCTGTATTATAAATTTAACAGTACCGAAAATATGACTACTGAAAAAACGCAGAATGCTGGAGAAGTCTCTTTCCATATCCACAAAGTGAATAAGTTTTTATGTAATTTATTTTTCGGGTTTCGGAATATTTTGCTGTTGATAATGAACCCACTCAGAATTTCGAAAATTGTAGTAATATTGTCACCAATATTATTGATACTCAGGCATTCCCTGAAAATGAAAAAAATTGCCGGGAACAGAGGAGACCAGAAGAATGAAAACCAAAATGAATCTGAATCAATTGCTAACAACAGAAGCAATCAAAAGCCATAAAAAAGTTCATCACCAGAGCTGATAGGTTTTCGGTACCTGGTAAGTATATAAACTATTGGTCATACCATAAAGATTCCATGAAGGTAAACGTGGTCAAGCAGATGAAAGATCGAATTTCAAAACGATTATTTCTTAATAATTCCTATTCTCCTTCACTTTTAAATGAGATCTTATCTGGCACGTCACCATTAACTCTACCACAAAATAACAATAATAACTTCAATCTAGAACACATAACTATTAGTCAAAATTCTAATCAACCCCCTTATAATTTTTTTACATCAGTTTACCATATATAACTGAGATCACACCTGGACTTGCCAGAATATTCAGTAACATGAATAATATTAAAATAGCCAATGAAACAGTTTCTACAATTAATTTCCCCTTCTTAAAAGTTGAAGATAATGTTCCAAAATTATCTCAGTCAAATGTGGTTTACTGTGTTCTTTACAATAATTGTGACTCTGAGTATATCGGACAGAGAGGAAGACTATTTGAGGATCGTATTCCTTCACAAAGGAGTGACAGCAGACTGTATCCTGAAAGGTGTGCTCTGAGTGAACATACTTCCAAGGAAGGACATACAATGTATTACAGTTCCACTAAAATTTTATCCACTGAAAGGAATGTTCCGAAGAATATTTCCCTCGTATATAAATGTCTCATAGGAGCAATGCAATTATCGGAAACTAACAGCGGTAATTGCATTGTATCAAGTCACCATAACAAAACATTTGAAACCGTATCGCTAGACGTCAGTAAACAACACAAATAAATGTTAGATTGACTTCAAAAATAGAAAAACATTTCGCGTTTGGGTGAGTACTCCATACAATCTATAGAGGAAAGTATAAATGAACAAAAAATAACATATCCTTGATAATTTCTTTATTCGTGAAATATTTCAATGAATTACATTTGTGCATAAAAATGACCAGATAATTTTGCATTCAAGCGTGATATTTTATACAAATTGCATTCGGTTATTTTCATATTTTGTAAAAGAGCCCTCGTCCTTCAGACTCGGTCACTTTCGCCAAAATATGAAAATGAACTCTTTCAATTTTCAGATATCACGCTTTTTTGCAAAATCATCGGTAATTTTCATGCACTCGTGCATAACCGAGAACGTTCTTACAAATCGCTTTCATTTCCCAATCTTCAAAATATTCAAATGAAAGAACCGATCTCAATGATTTGAGTGAAATTCATTCATACCCATTACAAATTAATGGTAATTCGAATGTTCTCGAAGGTTATTCGAGTGACGTTGCCTAATTAAAATATTAGATATATATCTCATATAATTTCAGAAAAATCTCACTTCTCAAAATTTATTATTATTATATTATATTTTCAAACCTCTTTTTTGGTAGCACCTGTAATTGTATTGATGTTCTCAGCGGCTCAGGCCAAATTGTTCCTCAATAAGAATTTTTCAGTGACATTTGACATTTTCGACAAATGACTTTTGGCGCCTTCAAAACCACAAAATTTCATTCCTTTTATTATCTCCACCTGGTGTTCGCCACAACACCTATTCAATCAGAGGAATAAAATAGTTTTTAACGTGTATAAATGTTTTACTGATACGTATCATTGTTTGAGGATTCTTATAAGGTGTCAACCGACTTTTTCAACCATATCATTCAGCAACCACCCTCACTAACAATGTAAGTAAGGACAATAATAATAATAATATGTTTAATTTTTTCTCTTATTAGCATTATTTTTGTAGCTCCCTGATGATGACAATAACCTTTTGTCGAAATATTGGAAATAAATTGTTAAAAGAGTACACTTTCGCTTTTGCTGCTGTCCCAAAATAATTCCCAAGTTTGGTATATATATATATATATATATATATATATATATATATATATATATATATATATATATATATATGTATCGTTCTTCTTTCGACGTTTTGGCTCCCACTTTGTCGCGACTTGGTGCCGAGGTCTAAGTCTCCTCAACCTCCAGCTCTTATCTTGACAAAGTGAAGACTGAAGTTTTGTAGATAGAGGAATCGTATTAATGGCTATATGAGAGTCCGACGTTGTTGAAACTGCGGTCGGACCCCATGTGGGTCTGGTTTGAAAAGGATTAATTAGGGGATTTGTTCGATGGGATAGTAATGGTTTTCGAGAATTGGGAAGCGTGGCAATGGTTTTCGTTTTGTTGAAGTCAATTTTGTGTCAATCAGCTACAATCGAATCGGTTTGGAGTATTTATTATCAAATTAAAGTGAATTTCTATAATTTACATGGATTTGTATTTTTTTAGGTGACCGTCAACTTCTTGTTTGTTGCAACTCTAAAATAGGTAACACGAATACTATTTTTAACGAGGCAAATACTTTACTAACTACATAAAAATATTTGTGTTATTTAAGAGTTCTGTTAAATATCGTTGCAACTTGTCGGAGGAATCTCATACAAAACTCAAACACTTTTCAACTGAGTACAACAAAAAGTGGTCTTCCTCATCAAGAAATTCAACAACATTCCGCAAAAAAAATTCAACTTGACTAGATTCTGAAATACAATTTTTCGGTGCTTTTGAACCTACTGCACAAGTACCGAGAAGTACTTCCAGTGGGAGACCAACTGCAGCATTTTCCAGTTCAAGTGAACGGACAGATAGAAGAAAAACAGGAAAATTTCGCTCAGATTTTAGTCCAGAAGAATTTGGCTATGCTGCACAAATGCAATTTTGAAGTGGAGGTAAATTGAAGACAGCAGAAGTACTGGAAAATCTTGTATTTAACTACGCCAACTCGCGCTTCACGATACAAAAAAGCATTAAGTGAAGTTGAGGTAATACCATTTTGACGCTTTGTCAATTTTTGTGGAAGCCAATTCGACGAAATTTCAATGAAGTGTTATCAGAGATGCTGCAAAAAGTCACAAATCAAATCTCTACCCGAATTAGGAATCCAATACCCAAGTTCTTTAAGTATCAGTGAAGGTAAAGCCGAAGTGCCTCTTCAAAATATATTGGACCACACTATTTTAAGATTATTTGGGTCACTAAGAGAAGTTTTTGAATCCCTTAAGCCAGAACAATGCAACAATCTTTATTAAATATCCAAGTGGGGGTGCGATGGAAGTTCTGGGATGAGTGAATATAAACAAAAGTTTTCTGATCCACATGCTTCAGATGCTAATATTTTTTTAACATCAATGGTGCCAGTCCGATCAATAAATGGCGATCCTATTTCACAATATAAATTCGTTATATGGCAGAATAGTAGAACTTCCTCCACCAGATTTTTTCGACCAATTCACATTCGATTCGAACACAAAGCAACTGCACTTTCAGCTATGGAACAGCAGTATGTTGAAAAACAAATATCTACTTTTACAACCTACAAAAGTTTGTTTTCAACCGAATGATTTCCCCAATAAATTATATTTTACAATGATGATAAGTTATGCAATAATGTTAATGACAACTCGTCAACTCAGAGGTGTTACATTTGTGGCTTAAATTCAAGGGATTCCAACAAAATTGATGAAGCTTTAAGAAAACAAATTGTGGATGAATCTAGATACCAGTTCGGATTATCGTTTTTGCATGCTTGTATTCGTTTCTTCGAGTGTATACTTCTTTTTTCTTATAAATTAGTAATTCAGCAGTGGCAAGCTCGACTTGAAGAATACCAAAAGAAGGTTGCGGATAATGAGAAACGAATCCAAGAACTATTTCGAAAGGAAATGGGGCTCTTGGCCACAACATAGGTAAAAATCAGCATGCACATTCGGCCGTGCCGCCTTTGATCTGGAAAAGTATCTAGACGCCATATTGAAGGGTGCCGACAGGATGGTAGGACTCGCGAAATGGTTTTGGACAGATTCGCACTCAAACTTTTCCATATCCAAAGAGAAAAATTGCTCATGTAATGATCTCAATAAAATAGAAATATGTACTCTTTCAAGAACAAAACTCTGGTGACAAAGCCACAATATAAATCTGACGGTTTCTTCAGCTTGCTTGCATCATTTGCCGTCCATTGGCTCTGGAAATTAATTCATGGAGGTGTAGAAGAAAAGAAATCATATATCTCAGATGAAAGTGAACATACTTTTTGTTAATTATATTATATGAAGATCAGCTATTCTATGTTAATTCTTTGAACACATATTTTTGAATATAATATTCAATATTCTGTGTAAAATTTCTCTGAGATCGCTGCAACCTACACTTTTAAATTATTTTTTATAGGATAATAGAAAAGAGTTCTGCAATATAATAATTCAAAGGATTTTATAACTAAACTTGTAAAATATTAATACTAACATATCCAAATATTTACACATTGTTACAAATATTGGCTACCATAGGGGAAAGTGGTCACCATTCGTACGCGGGGCACATTCGTACAGTAAGTAAAACAGAAAAACTGAACGGCTCACAAAAACGCCTTTGCTGGTGTGCATAGACACAACGGCCGCCATGTTGCTAGTGGAGTTTCGCGCCAGTCGCACTATGGTGCATCAGCTGACAAGACGTATCGTGTTTTTGCGCGCACTGAGTAAAATTTTTATCTAAGTTTGGTTCGTATTTGTAAGTAGAATAGTTTAAATTTAAGAAAAGCGTTTTTTCCATTGTTCTATTAAGAAATGTTGAAACCACAGTTTCAATCTGGTTGGAAAACAATTGATAGGTTGGCAACAATCTAATTTGTTACTAAAAAAAGTGTTCTACTAGATTGTTATCTCTTGCCCTACGGATAATCGTAGAGCAATGAACGAAACGGTTCTGGATAGTCAAAGAGTTGAACTACAAACTATAATTTTTGGAAAATCGATTTTTGCAATGTGATACCTTCAAAAATGGCTTCGAAAAAAACAACGTAATTCGATCTAAAAAACAATGAGGAAAAATGGTCGTATCAAAATGCGACAAACTGCATTGGAAAGCTGCGATTTTTCTACGAGTTTTGCTAACCTAACTTTTGTTCCACGATGATTGTTTTTTTGAAGCCATTTTTGAAGGTATCACATTGCAAAAATCGACTTTCCAAAAATGATTGTTTGTAGTTCAACTCTTTGACTATCCAAAACCGTTTCGTTTATGCTCTACGATTATCCGTAGGGCAAGAAATAACAATCTGGTGGGACACTTTTTTTAGTAACAAATTCGATTGTTGCTAACCTATCAATTGTTTCTCAACCAAATTGAAACTGCGGTTTCTACTAGTTGAAAGCTTCCCAAATTCACAGCTGCAACCCCCAAATGCATTTCAACATTTTTTAATAGAGTAATGGAAAAAACGCCTTTTTCAAATTAGAATATCGACATCGGGCCAACGCTAATCGATAGATTTTTCAATTATCTAAACTTTCAATTCAACTTCTATCCTATCCGACCAATAGTTTTCATTTTATAAGCAAAAAACAAAAAAAATTATGATTTCCGGCTTTCAACCGCTAATTGTTGCTAAACGCACGGACAGAATCTGGCGCAAACTTTAGGGGATGATAAGGACACATGTGTTTGCCGGAATCCACAGCTACTTTTTGGGTAGGCGAAAATCGTCATTTTGGGCTCTTGAACAGGTAATTTGATTGGATTATGAAACAGACGCGTATACGGCTTTGTTCCATGAGGGGCGGGGGTAATTCGTGCCGCGAGATTGACAGAATATAGGAAGGCGCGTCAAGGTTAAATGCCTTAGGATAGTTAGGTTTGTCAGGTTACAGATAGTAACGCGGTGAATGGAATAAGATTCATTTTGTGAATCTTATCTTTGATTTTGATAAAAACATCGAATTTTCTTCGATTATGGGGGGGGGGAGGTAAATACACCCATTACCCCCCCTTGTATACGCGCCTGCACTGAAATGAGTCAAACAGAATATTAAATTTTGTTTATGTCGACGTTTTGACCTTTCACTTGGTCATCCTCAGGACACTTGAATAATTACGAGAGAAACAGTAACATTGTGAATTCAAAGATAAAAATATTGACGATATAAATTGAAAAAACATAAATTCTGAACTACTGAATTTGTTACAGATACCGCACCAAGTGAACACTTCATATTTTCAACCTATCAACAGATTATATTTTTGATGAAAAGTACATTGCAATGATTTTCTGGATATACTTGAGAAGCGGATAACTCATCTGAAAAAGTGAGATTTGATTTACTTCGTCTCAGTTTTTAGAAGCACCTTTTAGAAACACACTTAACGTTTGTTTTTAATAATTCAGCATATGTGATAGTGAGCAGAAAATTTGCTTGAAAAATATATAATTCATCAACTGATATGAATGAGTATAATAATGAATATGAATACTATTTTTTGGCATTGTTTCCATTGCTGAAAGCAATTTTTATTGTGTCAGTAGAGGGTACTCTAGCCACTCTCTCTTATCTGGGAGATTCTTAAGTCATGGAATCTTCTGTAAATGCAGTTATTTTTCGTTCAATTCTTTCTGTTAGGGTGTTGTAATCGGGTATCATTGAATAAAAAATTATTGATGAGTTTTTTTTAAGGTAGTTATTTTTGAGTAAAAATGTTATAATGTCTTCTGAGTTTTTTGTGGTAAATCAGATTGAAGTTGTGGATTATATTGATATTCGTGTTAATGCACTCTTTGACTGATGATTCAAGAATCTCTCTGAAAAGGTTGGTTTGTGGTAGCAGTCTGTATTGATAATATTTCTTTCATTCCTGTTAGACATTACTTTCATTTCTGTTAGAAAAGATGTCGAGAAAAGGAATTTTGTTTTTAGTTCCACACTCAATTATCAAATGTAATCATGGGTGATAATTATTGGAAATATTCATCACTGTGTCAATTTGGTCTTTCATGTGTATATGTTTTTCAAATGATATGTTCCAAAAAATATGATTACCAAAAAAAATACTGAGCAAAGCTTGGTCATACAGGAGCTTACATAACATAAGATACCCAAGTAGGTATAGAGTTTTAATAACATTACGTTTTACTACCAGACACAGTGGGTTCAGTATAGAAAACAGCATACTCGTGTTCTGAGAAAGTAGAGCTGGTAGATTCTTCTGATGTGGGAAATATCGTGGGCAAAGCATTCGGCTGAGATCTGTTCCTGAGATCATTCAAAAAGTATTTAGCTTCGAAATGTTCTTAGCAAATCCGATATCCCCTATGTAGTCTTCCAGCTTCATCAGTTGAATCGTCGCGTCCACATGCCATTGCCCCAATTCGAGCCCTGAAATTAGTTAAATTTTTTATTTAAATCCCATATTGTTGATTGGCAAAATAGTGTATCGATTACGAGGTAGAAAAAGCCAAACATTCTCTGACGACTGTGAAGATTGCTGAGTAGACGCAAGCCTGGACTTTACAACACAGAGTCCAGGAATGTGGATTCTTCCAGAGGTGAACATACTATTTTTCTGGAAATCGTTTAAAATTTGACAGGTATTAATTAATTCAGAAAAAATCGCGTATGAATTATTCACAAATAGATGGTGGTGTGGTATTGTTAATAAAATTACTTAGGTTACTATGGAAACTGTTTTTTTGAACTGTAAGGAATAATTATTTGTTTTATTAGGCAGCAAAGTAATAGATTGACTGCTGTTGCTGAATTCAATTCGACCGGAAAAAAATATCATTTCTTTACAGTAAGGAAATCTTAACTTTTTCTTCAAGATATTTTTCCTTGAATGTTAAAATTTAGTAGCGATTCACGGAAAAATATATTATTGTGCACGAAAAATATATCAGTGAATTAAGACATAATGAAGAAATTCTGTTGTAAAAGCATTATTTCTACAATTTCAATCTTGCTGGTTACAAAAATAATAGGCTCTATGAAAATAACAAATAGGTATCAACTCAGTGGAATGCACTTTTACCTCTCTTGATCCTTTGGAAACATGAAAATACTTATTTTAGATTTCGAACTGTTACTTTTACAACTATTCACAGCACAAACGTGTCTACCACCTATTAGTTTCTCCATTGTTAAAATTCAAAATTCTCGATACGCACAGAACAGAGATAACATATACGTCCAAACACAAGCAAAGCCAAAAGCAGAATGGGAAAGTCTGGCACTTCTCAAAATGGCGGACTAATCAACGCGACGGATATGCGCGAATTTCTCTCGCCAAGGAGAGTTGCTTAGCTGATTGTTACCTATGCTGTATCTTGGTTGATAGGCCAAAGTCTGGATTTGGGAACACTAATGATGGCAATACTGCAAAAAGGTTTTTTGCAGATTCAGCCGAATCGTCAAGAATAACAGTGGTAGATGGAAAACTGATATCCAGATGCAGAATAATTTTGTTAACAATATCAAATGGATATGGTATCAAAATTAGGGATTTTAAAAATTATTGTCTGGATACAGCTAAAAGATTTGTGGATTTGTATCCTCGGTACAATATGCCAACCTCTGTACATAAAATTCTGATACATAGTTCGCAAATAATCTCTCACTTTATGATAACAATTGGACAGCTCGAGAAAAAAGCTCAGGAGTCCAGAGGTAAAGATATTAGGCGGTACAGAGAATTGCATTCTAGAAAATTTTCTATAATTCAAAATATAGGAGATGTGTTTCACAATCTTCTTGTTACATCAGATCCTTCAATTTCTAGCTCAGAAAAAATAACCTGAACAATTGAAACAATATTCCTTGGAAGTTTTAAAGTTTTCAGATTAGCCTTTTGTAATACGGAAAGAAACCGAAAGCGATAGTGATAATGATGAAACTGTAAATGTAGACGAGAATTATATTTGTTATGTTTTTTCTGGTAGTGAATGCGCGTATTGTTTACAACTATGCTCTAGAATCTGAATAATTAGATTTGAAGTGGAGTTTGTTTTTATACTAATTGATTTATATGTAAACAGTTTTATCCGAGTAAATCTTTTTTTTTATTTGCGATATTTAAATTTTTTTCCATTTGCCTTGCATACAAAAGGGAGGGGTGGTGCCATTAAGTTAAAAATACACTTTTTTCAACTCATATAAGTATTCTCATTTTCAACTCCCTTAAGACACATTCAAGAAAATAATTTCGGACACAATTTTTGAAAAATTCGCCCCTGTGTGCGTCAGTAAGACTTGACAGCACAAGAAAGAAACGGGTAAAATCTATTCAAGTTACGTATGCAATGTTGCCATTTCCACTTCAAGTTTCATACCACAGTTCAGCGGTAATTAGATTCCAAATTTTGTCAGTTTCAATGATTAATGATGATTTTTTTTATATGCAGATTAACACAAAAGGAAAGCACTTGCAATGTTAATAGAACACCGCGTGAGGACAGGAGATAAGAATCAACTTTCAATTTGAATTTTTGAAGTTTGTGAGCCTTAGGATAAACAATCAGTGTAGATACTGCCAAGGGTGGTACGATTGATGACAATTCAGAAAAGCGCCGACCGTGATTATATCCACAGAAGGGAGACAAGTCTCCGGCCCCTTTGCGATGCTCCAACGAAGTGAGCGAAGAAACACCAACAAGTCGTAATGTTTTTCTCTAAATAGAATCAAGAAGCTTTAATGAATGTTTTGGTGCTGAGCTATATACGTGAGAACTATATTTCAAAACAGGTCGTATCTGAGCCTTGTAGATCATTAGAAGCTGACGAGAAGTGAATTATTTCTTTGCACGAAATAGTATATACAAAATTCTGGGAAGCACTTTTAACGATCATGGTTTTCCATGAGAGATTATTATTGGTTTTCCATGAGAGATTATTGTTGGTCGTAATTCATAGCATCGAGATACTCGATTTTGTAGGAATAGTTACTCCTGACATCTGAATACTAGATAATGATAGGTCGGCTTTCTTTGGAAAAAGACATGACTGAGTTCTTTCAGCATTGAATTACAACAATTCCATTATTTTTCCCAAGTGAATCATAATTCTATTGACGTGAATGTTTCTCTGAATTTTTATTTCTCGTGCTGCTATAGGGACTCTAGAAGAGAAACTAGTATGGAGAGTACTGTCTTCCGCTAACCTATTCACTGAACAAGATGTTTTTTCCAGAGAATCATTGATATGAACCAGAAACAAAGGGGGCGACAGAAGTCCCTGTGGAACACCTGTATTTATTGAAAGAATATCAGACCATACTCCATCGACAACCACATACAGAGACCTATCAGACAAGAAACTCGTCAACAAAGCACACAACTGAGAAGGAAAACCATGAAAGGGTAGTTTCGAAAGCAGACGCCGATGTCAAACTCGATCAAACGCTTCCAAAATGTCAAGAACAACAGCTGAAGGTTATTCGAATTTTTCGATGGAATGCTACCAAATATGAAAAACATACGCCAATGAGGCACTGATTGATCTTTGATGGCGAAATCCTTATTGTCGATCATGTATGATTCCTGAATTCTCTAGGTATTTGATAAGCTTGATATTGATTGATGTTTCACCACTTTGAGAATGATAGAAAGCAATGCAATAACTTAAAAATGGGTGAATTTTGATCTGATAAATATCAGGTTGAGTAGTAAAAAACAGGTCCAGTGTATTGGCAAATTGGATATTCGTATCAGGAATACTAGTGGGTTGATCTATCAGTTGTTCCAGATCATTAGTAATCGCAGATGCCATTTGTTGCCTATGAGCCATGACAAATTATGTATATTCAAATCACCCAATATGATGGCCTCAGCAGTTGGATATATTTTTTGAAGTCGATCTTTTCCGATAGAAATTCGTATAGTCTGTCAAAAAAGTCATTGTAAGGTGATAAAGACAACAGACAAATTTAGTTTGTTGACGATTGACAAGCTTTATACTAAATCACGTCAAATCATCTCGGTTCCAGCCATTTCTCGCGTTGGTACGATGAATTATTCCCAAAGTATAGACAAAGTATTCTAGCTCAAATATCTAGAATCCTTCGGTAACTCAATTCAAGAGAAAAGACGAACTGTCGCTTTTTCCCAGGCTGACAAGTTTACAGATATAATAGCTTTGTGTGTGTGTGTGCAAAATTCATTAACATTTATTATCGCGAAGACAGAAAAGGGCACTTACCCAAACTTCTAGAACTGGGTGAGGTGACACTCTCGTTTTTCTACTTCGGATGCGCTTCCAGGTGGTAAACTGGTTCCAGAAAAGTTCAAAAGTATTTTCAGCAAATATAACAAAAAATTGGCACTATTACGGCCGCGATGTCCGACTTGACATGTATTTCGTACACACGGACGGAAAACCAGCGATAACAACTCACAAAAACTCTGTGTTGTTTCTAAAGCGAACGATATTTTGCGTCTGCTGGCGCTGTGTCTCTGGTCATGTGCGAACTTCTGTCTTTTTTTTGTGTCGTGAGAATATTCAAATAGAATTACTGAATATAGGCAACACACATCACACTATTGATAACTGAACATGGGATCCAACAAACACGTTTGATGCGAAAGCATGTGTACTTTGTTCGTGTTATATATCTTTATTTATTTATTCTTGATTAACTTGTACAAAAATGTTTCACCTCACATGTCAACTTGACAATATCATTCATTCAAATGTTATGGAGATAAAGAGTGTTCTCATAATATATATATATATATATATATATATATATATATATATATATATATATATATATATATATATATAATATATATATATAGAACATCTCCCTTTTCACTCAACCACTATATCTAAGAGGAGGTTTGGATGTTCTTCCTGAACGCGTTCGATAAAAATCAGGGATATTTTGTTTGATATTTTGAGTATCCGTTGAGCTAGAATTCCCAGGAATATTATTGAGATCGTTTTCAAAATTAGGTTCACCTTCAGTTCTTTCACCTGTTTTTGAAGATAATTCCTTATCATCTCTATAATTTGATGACACATGAAAATATGGTTCATTTGAAGACTTTTTTAGATCAATGTTATTTCTCCTTTTTATTCTTCCTTTTTCATCCCTTATCAAAACCGACCGTAGGGTACTAAAATTTCGAACAACTCTCGCAGGTTCCCATTTATAATGATACCTATAGACTATATTTTCACCAGGCTTGAACGAGTTTTTGGTCTTTTTAGCATTTTTGTCATAATAAAATGTATTTCTTTCAGAGATTTTTTTTTAACGTCTCAGAAAAATTCTCGACAATTTGGGGTTTCAGAAGATCATTTCTTATTGGTAATTTTGTTCTAGTTCTCCTACTGAATAAAAGTTGAGCTGGTGAATAATTGTTTCCCGTTACAGCAGGCGTATTACGATATTCTAATAGCATGATTTCTTTGTCAATATTATCCTCTAGAGATTTTCTCAAGATATTTTTATAAATACCGACCGCTTTTTCTGCGAGCCCGTTTTTAGGATAATATGGACTTGAAGTGATTATATCAAATTTCCAATTTGAACTGAAATTTCTACATTCGAACGAATTAAAAGGCATATTATCAGCTATCAACACTTTCGATATTCCATGAATGGAAAAAATAACTTTGAGACACTTTATGACACTAGCAGAATTTTTTGATACTAATTTTACTAGTTCTATCCATTTCGAATAATAGTCTATGACAACTAAATAAGGAAAACCAGAGAAATCCAGAATACCACATGCTATTTTTTCAAACGGAAGAGAAGGCGCTTCCTGTATAATCATTGGTTCCTTAATATTTTTCAATCTGTATTTTTGACAAATTCTACATTTATTTACAAAATATTCTATATCATCATCCATACTAGGCCAATAAAATAAGGACTTGGCTCTGATTTTTGTTTTTGTTATTCCCATATGTGATTCATGTAAGTTTTCTAGAATTTGTGGTTTCATTGAATTGGGTACAATAATTCTATTTTGATAATAAACCAGACCTCCTTCTACAAATATTTCATATTCATATTCTATTTCTCCACTTTAGTTCTTGAATTTGGCCAACCATTTTTATAATAAGTAATCAGTTTTTCTCAAACTGAATCTTGAAGAGTTTTTTGTTGAAATTCAGTTTTGCATTCATCACTCATGTTTATAGTGTGAACAACATCATTCAAACACGAATCTGTTACAACTTTATCAGCTTTAGAGCATGCTCTAGAAATAGCATCAGCAATAAACATAAATTTTCCAGGTTTTTATACTACATTAATATCATATTTCATAAGTTTCAATCGAATACGTTGTAAGCTACTCGACGGGATTTCGTTTATTTCTTTATTCATTAAGCTAAAGGTGTGTATTGTTGTTGTTTTTCCATATATGTAATGATTGAATTTCATGCATGAATATAATATTGCCAGAAATTCTTTTTCAATTTGACCATACCTAATTTCAGTTTCTGAGAGACTCTTTGAGGCAAAACACACTGGTTTTCCCTCCTGAAGTAGTACACAACCTATACCTGCTTTACTTGAATCTGTTTGAATAATGATTTTTTGAAACTTGTCCAGACGTTATGATTGTTTTCAGCATGTTGAAACATTTGGTATGTATATCTAGCCATTGGAAGTTTACATTATTTTTCAATAATTCCCTCAAAGGATTCGATGATTATGCTAAATTTGGTATGAAATTCCTAGAATAGTTGATTATACCTAAGAATCTTTGAAGCGAATTTTTATTACTCGGCATATCATAATCACATACACATTCGTTCTTCATCAGGCCTCATTGTACCTGCAGTGAATATATGCCCTGAATATTTGACATTTTCAACGCGGCATTGAAATTTGCTTTTGTTGAATTCAATGTTATTGATTCTTGCTCTCATCAATACTTTTTCCAAAATGATATCATGCTGTTGCAGCGAATCTGCGAAAATCAATATAACGTTCAAATATATGAAAACATTCTCAATATCACCAAACATTTTTTCGTTATATTTTTGGAAAACTTCGGCTGATATATTCAAACCAAAGGGTAATTTCCTGAAAGAATAACAACCAAACATTGTCCCAGAAGTACACAGTTTTTGGCTCTCTTCATCTAGAGGGATTTGCCAAAAACCATCTTTCAAATCCAAAACTGAGAAATAATGAAAATTTTTCAATTTTGAACATAAATCATTTAAAGTATGAAAGCTATAATATTCTTTGACTATTGCATCATTCAAATCCTTCGGATCAAGACATAATCTAAGTTTCTTATTGGGTTTTCAACAATAAATAATCTATGTACCCATTCAGTTGGTTCGGTACATTTTTTCATAACACCAATCTTTTCTAGTCTATCTAGCTTCATTTTCACATCATCTTTCAACTTTATAGGTATTCTGTAGGGTGGCTTACTAACAGGTTGGGCATTTTTTTCAACTTCAGTTTGTATGCATTTGCAAAGTCTCCTACAGTTTCAGTGTCAAAAACATCAGAATATTTTCCAATTTTTATATTCTTAAACGTTTCGCATTCTGAAAGATCAACATTTCTAACAAGAAGTTTCAGAGTTTGGATAGCTTATAACCCCAAAATTGGTTTCGATTTTGTATTGGTTACTATGAATTTGATTCTATAATATTTACTTCGATAACAAACTGAAAATTCTAACTCACCGTATACATCTATCTTATGACCACCGTAAGCTTCTAACCTTTTCATCGACGTTTCATACTCATATTTCTTATTATTGGAATTTTCAATTTTTTTTAAAAAAGTCAGTGGAATAATATTAACATCCGCCCCTGTATCGATTTTAAATTCCATATCAACATTTTCTACTGCTAAAATAACATTCCAATAATCATCAATATGCATCTCAACTGAACTACAGTAGTAATCACTCTCATCAACATCAGTACATGGATCATTTCTTGTATCTGAAGATTTTATCTCAGATGATAGTTCATTGACTACTTTCTTACACACCGAACTGAAATGATTCATGCAATGACACTTCTTACATCGTTGTCCGGAAGCTGGACATTTTTTGAATTTATGTAACAGTCCACATCTGTTATATCTCTGCTGCCCTTGTGGTGAATTTATTTTCTTTATTCTAACCGGTCTGTTTTTCGATGGTGTAACATTGTTGTATCTTCCGTCATCTCTTCTGTCATTTCTTCTGTCATCCTTCTGCTCTATTCTGTTTATCGCAGAGGATTGTATTTTTCTCGTTCGCTTTTTCACTATTTCAGCTAACCGTATCATATCAATTGCCTCTTGCAATGTAACAGTACCCTGTTTTATCGGTTTTTCTTGTGATTCTCGATCTCTTGTGTCCAAAACAACCTTATCCCTGAGCATGTCATCTGGATCTTTGGATTCACAGTCCAAACAAAGACGTCTTATATCCATTAAATACGAATCAAAAGGCTCCATTTCGTTTTGTCGTCTATTATAAAATAGGAATCTTGAGTGTAGAATATTTTTTTTTGGAGAACAGTATTTTTCGAAAGCTCCTAATACTTTTTCTATGTCTTTTTTATCTGATGCACCAAGTTTTAATGAATTTAATAGCTTAACTGATTCTGGTCCAATTACATTGAGAAAAATCGCAACTTGCCTTCCTTTTGATTCTTTATCGAATGCCCATGCAGTTAGATATATTTCGAATGCTTGTTTGAAACTTGCCCAATTTTCATTCAAGTTTCCATAAAGCTGTAGTGGTGGCGGAACGTTGGAGTTAGAGGTCATATTTTTCTTCTATTATAGGTTCTTTACAGTGACTGCGCCATGTTATATATCTTTATTTATTTATTCTTGATTAACTTGTACAAAAATGTTTCACCTCACATGTATGTCAACTTGACAATGTCATTCATTTAAATGTTATTGAGATAAAGAGTGTTCTCATAATATATATAACAGTTCGTATCTGAATAGATCGGAGTTCCAGAATAAGTATGTCAGATTTCTCGGTGTGCAGATGGTGATGCACATCATCGATATTTTTATTCATTCCACGAATATTACTATAATCGAATCTTAATACTCTCGAAGATGGATCCGACCAACTACCTCCCATCCGGAAATCCGATTAGGAAGGCATTTTACCTGAGTTTTCTACTCTGCGAGACATTTTCATCATTTTTCAAATCCAATAATTGGGAAAAACCAGAAATATCGACCACATACTGAAACGTGAATACTTCAAAGCACATATAGTTGATATGGTGGTATCTCAATTAACCGGTGATGGTAGGACAATCTTCCACCTAAGGTTATTTTTTTAGTCGCCTTTTACGAACAGGCAGAATCTACCCCAGGATTATTATTTTACTGATTCTAGAACTAACTTGAGCAGGCTATATACCGGGTGTCCCACATTTTATGTGACAGGCAATATCTGGTTTGTTGAAGGAAATACACAAAAATGTTTCATACAAAAGTTTTAGGAGTTCATGAGAGCTATATTTTGATATAATTTTTAAATATACAGGATGTTTGGTGTAGGTGCTACAGACCAAAATTCCATTTTTTAAAATAGAACGCCCTGTATATCATTACATATTCAGATGCTACGTAAAATTCTGATATCATTTCATGTTTGGTTTTTGAAATTCGGTTACGGCGTTGTTGAGTTATTGCTTGAAATGTAAAGTCTTGGGAACGACTATTATTTTTTATAATATCTCATACAATTATTCTCTCTGCATCAGATCACATGAAAATTAGTCAAAATTTTGGGTGTTCGAAGTAATGGTTTCAATTTTGAGTTGTGGAATTCAGTCAGGAATCATTTTGAATATGAAACAATTGCGAAATTGAAAGAGGTGTATTCGAAAACAAATCTTTAATAACAATGTAAATAATATAACTTGATAAATCATTTCATAAGAATGGTAGGTACCTAGAAATAAGTCATAAAAATTGTTCAAAGTGATGCCCATTAGATATTATACAGGCTTCGAAACGTCGAATCACTTCTCTCGTACAAGTCGCTCTTATAATATCAGGCGTAATATCACTGCACGCTAGTCGAATTTTCATTTTCAGATCATCCACATTCAAAGGGGGAGTAGTGTAAACAATATCTTTCAAATAACCCCATAGGAAAAAATCAAGCGGTGATAAATCTGGGGAACGAGCCGGCCACCGAATTGGACCCTTATTACCAATCCATCTATTTGGGTACGTTCTATCCAGATATTCAGTAACAACCTGTGAATTGTGAGGAGGAGCACCATCTTGTTGCCACCAAATTCCTTGTCGTTCTGCTATGGAAATATCTTCCATCAACTGGATCCAATCATTTTCTAGAAAATGTAAATATCGCAATCCATTGAGTTTTTCATTAAAAAAGTAAGGTCCTATGATGCGGCCATTGAACAATCCACACCATACAATAATACCCCAAGTAGTTTGAAAATTACTTTCGCCGACCCAGTGGGGATTTTCTTGAGACCAATAGTGACTGTTATGTCGATTCACAACTCCATTATTGTGGAATCGCGATTCATCGCTCCACAAAATTTGACTGAATATGTTATGACTTTCATGTAATATTATCTGAATACAAGCAATGAATTCAAGTCGTCGTCCGTGGGTTTCAAATCTTGTACCAACTGAATTTTGAATGGGTGGTATTTATTTTCTTTCAGAATTCTCTGTACATTAGATTTACTCACACCGACTTCTTCTGCAAGAGTACGGATAGAAACATGTGGATGAATAATAATATAAGCCAACACATTGATCTCTGAATCTTCAGTTCTAACAGATCTCGTATGATGACGATGCTTTATAGTAGAAGGAAATGACCCAGTTCGCAATTTTTCTTCAACTCTCGAAAAAGTCATTCGTGACGGAATGGGTCTGTCTGGAGAACGTTCTTGGTATAGACGTTGTGCTTGACGGTAGTTTTTCTGACATTTCCCAAAAATTAATAACATATCAATGCAATCACTTGGACTAAACGCGAAAGGCATACTGGAGTTTTCGCACAAAGAACACAGTTACTGTTTTGCAAAGAATCACTGAATCGAACTGACAAGTAGATACAATTCAACAACATTTGTTACTATGGCATCAACAAGCATAAGCTACTTGATGAAATTGTGCAATATAAAGCAATTCACCCTCAAGTTAGTCACATTCTCAAGAATTTCAATATTATATTCAACTGATATCGATATCGTATCGTAAAGGTGAGAATAATGGTTTGTATTCAGTAGTAGTCTAGTTCAATTAAATAAAAGATATAGACTGGATTCGTGTACGAGTAAATAAGTTTTTTTGAAACTTTATATTTGTGGGGAAGTGCAATAACTCAACAACGCCGTAACCGAATTTCAAAAACCAAACATGAAATGATATCAGAATTTGACGTAGCATCTGAATATGTAATGATATACAGGGCGTTCTATTTGAAAAAATGGAATTTCGGTCTGTAGCACCTCAACCAAACACCCTGTATATTAAAAAATTATATCAAAATATAGCTCTCATGAACTCCTAAAACTTTTGTATGAAACATTTTTGTGTATCTCCTTCAACAAACCAGATATTGCCTGTCACATAAAATGTGGGACACCCGGTATACACGAGCACTAGGTTTATGATCACATTACTAGGTGATGAATATTACTGATATTTCAAATAATTGAGGTTCAACTAACGGTTTTACTCTTTGATTGATTTGTCTGAGTAATGGGAAATAATCATGTTGGTACTTTCATTCTGGAAGAGGGCCAAATAGAGAGATTTAAAGAATATGATTACCTGTTTCCAAATCTCATATTGACAAAAATTCTCAAGTGATTAATAGACTACTGAATGTTATGAATTCATCTATAGTGAATTTCACAAATCTTCAATACTAATTGCAGTTAACAAAAAAAACTAAGTAAATAAAATGTTTAGGAACAAATAAGTGGTTCAGTTCTTAGGAAAACGCCTAAGCAAAGCTTGTGTTGCGTGTGTTCTCAGATGCGAACACAACCATGAATATAAATTTGAAAAAATTCATTTCTTTTAGTAAGAAATAGAAATTTATAGAAATTAATAGGAATCAATAGAGATCAGTCAATAGGAGGATCAGATCAGACAATCAGGCGAAAGGAAGGCAGGCATAAGTAAAACGAAAAATCAGTCTGACATAAATCAGTAGATTGATTCAAATGTTTTTTTAAGAAATCAAAATTTTTATCAACGAAGGATCTGATTGTTTTCTTGTGTTCATTAGTATTTTTATATTTTTTAGTTCAGTGGGAATTTGATTGACAATTTTTGGTCCAAAGTGAGTAACGAACCTTTGGGTATGTACATTTTTGCAAAATGGAACACTAATTGTTCTCTCGGACATAGCTCAGTTGCCGTGTATAGGTGTATAATTTTCTGACACTGAATAAATCGGCCTCCTTATAAAAGCTCTCTGTTGGATGTCTTTTATCTTTTTTCAGTACTATTTCAAGATAACAGTGCTGTACATAACAACTCTCTAGCAAATGCTCCTTTCTATACATAGTAATAAATACATAATTGAAATCGAAATTATACGTTGCTCACATTGGACCATCCTGACCCAGAGTGTCCTCGCTCGAATTTTACTCGAAAAAACTGAACAATAACTTCGATCGAAGTCTTTACTATCACTGAACGAATTCAGAAATTGCCAATAAATTTGCTGAAGAAGAAAGGAATCGCTAAATCCTGAAGTCTTCTGAGTCTTCTTTCTTACTCTTAGTCTTCTTTCTTACTCTTAGTAATGGCTGTGCAGACTCTATTTCTCTTGAATTTGCCGAAGATTCGGCAAATTATGATTATTTGATCGAATGTCTCCTCATCGTGTGGATTATTTTTATCTTCTCCATCTTCTGTCTCATTGTTTTGTTAGTGGAAGTATTCAGTTGAAACTGTTTCTCAATCAAACTCTGGTTATAATGACTTCAATTTATCCTGAAATAACAGGAATGATGGTACGGTCAACGCGTTTCATCACAAAATTTACTTGGGTACGCTAATAAGCATTTAACATTAGCTGGGCTCCTTTGCTTGTCGATTTTTTTCATAACTGGATGTAAAACAAGTACACACATACGGCACACTCAAAAACATAAGTGAAGACTATTTTGCAGCGTCACCTCCACCACTTAGCTAATCCTAGTGACACGCGTTTGTTTTGTGCAGGTGTGTGGGTGTGTGTGTGAGGCTCAACCTCTCAAATTGAGTCAATTGAATACGGGAGAATTGCTAACATTGATACAAAAATCGAAAAAGGGTCACCACTGATAATGAAAAGAACGTTACTAATTGTTTTGGTGTATATCAGCGTTGTTGAATTTATAAAATAATATCACCCGGGACTTCTGGGTTTTCTGCCATTTTATCGAATTTTAAGTTTCGAAAATTTCTGTGAAGACCATGCCTTTTCCCGATAAAACTTGAAAAATACTAAATTTTCGCCATATCGTGTGTGTGTTTCAGTATTCTGTGAGAAATGATGAAAAATATTTATGGGCTATATTCAATGTGAGAAATCTCCAAGTGAAGAATTTTCATCGTGTATGATAGCTCAACTTTTAAAAATGAGTCGATTGAGTATGGAAGTATCCCATGTAAAATTATAATTCAAACATTTTTCATCGTTTCAGTTTTCCGTTGAAATTAATGGCAAAAAAGATGCAGGCAATTTCCCATAAAGAATTCACAAAAAATGCTTTTTTGTCAAGTGCCACCACTGATTATGGAATGAATGTCACTATTTCTTATAGTGTGAATCAACCTCGTTAAAATGATGTAATAAAATCACCCAGGATACCTGTTTTTTCTGCCATCTTTTTCAAATTTGAAATTAAAATTTTCTTCAAGAGCTCAGTGCTCGTAGCACTTTTCGTCAGTGCTGGGCATAGCTCTGGTCCAAACATTACAATGAATTGGTGATTGAATGACGGACTCTTGTTACAGAGGATGTCAAACCTATGATTGTACTATAGGATAGTAAGTTAATAGTCCCGTTCGAGGAAGCTATCATATAGCGAAACACGTGTCATGGTTTTGTTAACCCATTGTTCGTAGAGAAAACTGTGATGGTTTTTGTCAAATATGGATTTTCACCAAGTATCGGCTAGTTCAATTCATTCATTATATAACTGATTGAAAAAAGTTTTGCTGTTTTGACATTTCCTTACAGAAATGAACAATTCCCAAGAGGTACTCCTCGTGGCTTGGAAACTACTGGAAGTAGTAGTGGTACTGTCAATATGTTTTGACTATTACCAAAAATAAATCATTGTTATGTAAAAAATGCTTCTTTTTGTTTATTCCTATGAAAAGTATTGTACTTGCAACATTGCATATAATTCAATCTTCACTCTGTGAAATAATATCATCTCGGTGAGAATTGGAATAAGAACTGCATTGAAACACACTATGAAAATATACAAAATTTCTACCAGAGTCTCACTACTTGTATGAGTTTCATGGAGTGCGTGGAGTTTCTGCCAATTCTGTACAGTGCTTGGTATGAGGAATATGGATGTTTCTCAAATAAAACCAATAAATATTTTTTTCTTCTTGGACCCCTGCTGATACTTGAGTGGAAAATATTTTCTTCGCCAAATCCAACCATTTTACTAGATTGAGTGAAGAGGGTTATTGCTTTGCCCAACATATCGGGTGTTAAGTCAACGTCATTTTTGCGGAATTCACCCAAGCAGGTACACCACATCTCAGGAATACCAGCCTGTTCACAATTTCGCCTCTCAGGGATAGCTGAGAAAAAAGATTGGCATGAACGACAAGCTTTGCTATTTTGGATCTTATGTTTTTCCACCGACAGTGACAATACTTCTTGAAGGGTCAGAAAGAAGTCATATGTGCTTGTCAATTTTTTCGCGTTCTGTTTGAAGTTCTCATATTTTTCAGGATAGTCCATTCGAAACCACGTTGGAAGGGATATAAAATTCATTGGAAGTCGCTCTTCATACCATCCCTGAAGAGTTCGTCGGATTTCCCCAAAACGGATGCCATGATCGCTCAAAAAAACTATCATACTTTCATTCAAGACACCATTTTGTTTAATATCTTCAAAAAAGTTGGCCATTTTTGTATCCATCCTTCCAGGAGAGTTGATGTTATTGTGACTGAATGTATTCATCCAGAAAATTCCGAAATATGGTTGACCTTTGAAGGTTTTAGTGAATTCTCTTGCTAAGTTGAGGATTCTTTCACCTGTAAAAATTGATAAATATTGAAAATATTCGATTATTTAATCCTTGCTTGATAAGTGATGTACGCTGGTCCAATTTTCTGAGTGGGAAATCACCCATTGCTATGCAGACTGGGACCATCCACCAGTGAATAAGTTCATAACTTATCAGGCTAGGGTGAATCGCAGTTGAAAAAATTCATTAATGTGCAGTTATGTTCAAATATTCCCATTCGCAAGTTCAACTCAGTCATTTTATCCTGGCAGTTGCTTAGCTATTTTCTTTGCGCGAAGCAAAAACACATACTAGAAATTCTGTCAAAATGAAAAACATTTTTTTTTTTTTTTTTGTGTCGGTCTATACATCGCTGCCCACAAACTTCGTGATGTCGCGGCCAAGATGAATCAGATGAGCTGAGGATATTTTCATTCGTGAATTCAAACTCATCCTCAGAAGTCATGATTGATGATAGTTCAATATTTCCGAAAAACATTCACACTTTTCAATTAAATACTTCATGAATCGAGCAGATGAAATATATTCTAGCGACAAGAGAAGGCCTCTCGTCCAGTGAGAGCGGAAAGCTGCGAAAAGTTGAGAAATCAATTCGTCAGAATTTGCACGACATCGCACAAACAATCCCAACACATAAACTGCATCCACTTGGCCCGTATCGTTCGTCAGCTTTCGTCCGACTAGGTGCGAGGTGCGAACCGATTCCGTTCTGCTCGGAGTGTATTGCGATTAGTGTAAAAAGAGACAGATATGAAATGTGAAAAGGTCATTTTGCTTGGTTAAAAAAGGAAATGGACTGTGAAAAGATAATTATTATATATATAAAATAATATATATATATATATATATATATATATATATATATATATATATATATATATATATATATATATATATATATATATATATATATATATATATATATATATATATATATATATATATATATACCTTTATTATATTTTTTGTAGGTAGAGGTTGTATGCACTTTGAAATTTGTGTCAATAAATGAAGATCAGCATGTACTCGTCTATTTATTTTTTGAAAGCAAATGTGATCTAAGGCTATAGTGCATATATATCAAATCAGCTGTTCCCTAACGTTTTCGGTCGTAGGACCATTACCAGGGGGAATTTTGTAAGAATTTCTAACAAAAGGCATAGCTCCAGAACGATTTCGTTAACATTTTGTGGAATTGTAATTAGTTTACGACTGTTTATATGAACATAATTATATATATATATATATATATATATATATATATATAATTATATTCTACCGAAGAACTGGAAAACCAGGATTCCGAATCGGAAGGCGAAGATTTCTCTGATCCAGACGGAAACGAAGAAGAGGAAATTATCAAGTCAAAATTTGAATAAAAAAAGAAATAGGAGACCGTCCGGAGAAGAACAAAAGAATCGAAAGAAAGACCTCAAACAAGACAAGCACTCACTCATAGTTACAAGGCGTAATAAGACAACAGAAAAGAACGCTTAAATTTTAATCTACCCTCGTATCGTACGTATACCAGACTTAGAACCACCGATAACTTTTTATGATTCTTTCTTATAATATGTGTAGACATTTTATCAAATTATAGTTATCAGTAGCCGTTTTTTGAATGAAATATTAGTTCTCGCATTTTTTCAAAATAACTGATAAATAATGGATCCATTTTTACGAGAATATTGTAATGATCAAATCGAGAGTGAAATTATAGATAGTATCTCAGGCATCGAGAAAATTCATGATATGAAGAAGCTGCAACTGAAAGTATTTCATATGAATATACGCAGTATTCAAAAACATTTTGATGAATTGAATATGATATTCAGTCGAATAAGTTTCAATTTTGATATAATTGTTCTTACTGAGACATTTCAAATACGTGACTTGAATTTATTCCAGATATCAGGTAGGTAACAATATACTATATAGCAAGGGTGAATTCAATAACCACGATGGCGTGATCATGTATGTGAAGGATTACCTAGAGTATGAATTCAGTATTGTTAATATAGGTGAATCAAGTGCTATTGAAGTCAGGATCCACAACTACATTGAACCATTCACGATAACAGCAATATACAGATCCCCAAATAGCTGTCCAAAACTATTTGATTCGGATCTCCTTAATTATTTAACGAATAGTAAAGCAGAAAATTATGTGATCACTGGTGATGTCAATATTAATCTTTTGGGCGATACTGATTTCATCGAGGATTACAAGACAATATTGAACTCATTCGATTTCACATCCTACATCAATAAGGTCACGCGAAGGAAGAGCCTTTCTTGCCTGGACCACTACCTACTTTGTGAAATACAATTCAACAGGAATTAAAGAAATTAATTCATTTATACTTCCACACGATACAACAGACCACGATCCCATTATTCTTTCTATAGATTTCCATGTAGCACAAAAAAAATATTCGCGTCACAAAAAAATTACAAGAAATTTATCGATTACGCAAAATTGAGACGGAATTTATGGAATATGGAATATACTCTACGCAACATAAAATGTAGATACTATTAAAGATTTGTTCATTAACATTCTGAATAATCATATACATAACTGTACAAATTTTGTGAAAGTGTCCTCCAAAAAAAGTGATAGGAAACCATGGATCACTAAAGGCCTCCTAAAATCAATCTCGACCAAAAATAAATTGTTCTTGGGATTTCGAAGAGATCCAAATGATACAAATTTAGCACAAGAATATGAAACCTATAGAAATAAATTAAATAATTCAATAGTCAAAACAAAAAAAGAAAATGTGAAAATATCAATAATATATGTGGCAAAGGTAAAAATGAAATTGAAATCGAAAAATTCAATCAAGGAGGGGATGAATATATCATGGATAATAAAAACATAGCTGACGAATTCAATAAATTTTTCAGCAACTCGGGTATAAACTATGCAAATGAAATTCCGGAACTCCAAGGGTTTTCAGACGATATTCCTATGCTAAACCACACGATGCATTTGTTCCCACCGACAGAAAACGAAACTATTAGAACCATAAGCAGTCTCAAACCTAAAAAGTCCCCTGGATTAGATGGTCTGAGAGCGGAAATTCCAAAGAAGGTTTCCGATCTCATTGTTCATCCTCTGAAATTTTTGATCGGCAAATGTTTCGATTCCGCTCAATTTCCGAGGGCCTTGAAGACTGGTCTGATCAAACCATTACACAAAACAGGTAACAACACAAACATCAGTAATTACAGGCCTATTTCACTCATTTCATCGATATCCAAAATTGCTGAAAAAATTCTGAAAAAAAGGATAACCAGCTTCTTGAACCGACATGGAGTAATTTCCGATCGTCAGTTTGGTTTTAGAGAGAGGGTATCAACGAAAGATGCCATCCATTCACTGACAAAACGTATATATGATGCCATTGATAAAAAAAAAAGCCCATTTTATGTGTATTTTTAGACCTCTCCAAAGCGTTTGCTACGGTTTGTCATACAACATTGCTGAGGAAATTATTTTCGTACGGTATCAGAGGCAAAATTCACGATCTCCTCAAGAGTTATCTGACTGATAGGCGACAGCAGGTTAGTGTGAATGGCAGTATCAGCGAAGCTAGGACTGTTACCTATGGAGTACCACAGGGCACTGTTTTAGGCCCATTATCGTTCACCCTGTACATAAACAGTCTTCTGCTTCTCAATTCAGAGGGAACAGTTCTTAGCTTTGCTGATGATACAGCAATATTATATAATGCAGATAGATGGCAAGATTTGAAATGCAAAGCGGAAACTGACTTTCAATTGATAAAAAAGTGGCTCCAACACAAGAAATTAACTCTCAATGTCGAAGAAACTCGTTATATGTCGTTTACATCATATAAGAATGATGTATCTCAGCTGGGAGATTTGAATATTGATGAAAGTACCAGAATACCCGAATCGGATTCTGTAAAATATCTTGGTATAGTTATGGACAGGCATCTACGCTGGGATTCACACGCTAACTCTGTAACAAACAAGATCAGAGGTCTGATTGGTAGATTCAGGTACTTATCAAACTTTTTGGATACAAGTCAGCTGAAAGCGGTTTACTTTGCCTTTTCAATCCCAGTTGTCTTACGGTTTTGGGTTGGGGCGGGATTCTTGATTGTCACTTGGAAAAGGTTAATGTTATACAACGATGGATTTTGAGGATCATTCAGAAAAAGAAATTGACTTTTCCTAGTGACAGACTTTACGGAATCAGTGAGGTGCCCGATGTGAGACATCTGTATTGCCAGAATTGAGCACTCACCGATCACTAATTCAACTGAAACCTATAGAACATGATCATGACACTCGTGGTAGAGATGGAATGGTGAGGGTCCCTAAATATGATAAAAATATTGGGCAGAGGAGCGCACAATATCTGGGTCCAAAATTATATAATCACTTGCCATTACAACTGAAAGCGATTGACAATATAAACTCTTTCAAATATAAACTAAAAAAATGGATCATCAATACAAATAGGGTGTTTTTCAGTGATCTCGTTAATATGAGGAAATAACTTACTAAGTCTAGTTATTTATTTTGATCCCCTGATTGTAAAAAAAAAACGATATAGATATGGCAGATTTCCTGATTGTGAAAATACAGCTTGACCAAAAAAGTTGTACTGAATTAGTCTCTGGTATTTAGCAACTCATGGTTGTACTTTCTCAATGTAGTTATTTATAATAATTCTTCTGTACTTGTATTACGTATGTGTTTATCCTCACGCACAAGCAATTCCTTGCTTCTGTGAGCTCATATGTTTATTTACTAGTGATTCAAATATTTATGTAATTGATTATACAAAATTTTATTTTTTGAATGAAGACATTATTATTATCATATATGAATAATTTCAATCATATTTTTTCAGATTATTTTTGTCTGAGAAATGAGGAATCATGATGTAAGTAACTATTACTTCACTCGTAGCGGCCCAACTACAGGGAGTTAAGGACTGTCGGTACCATTTTTTCAAATTTATAGACAGTTGGTGAGTATGGAAGCTCAAATTTGGAACGGGGAGTTTTTGAAATTGTCAATTTCATTTTTATAGAATTGAGGTTAGCTGCCTTTTACTGCACCTTTACAAAACTGTAGGGGAATAGTGAAATGCAGTGACACAATGAATAACCGTAGAAGTGACTCACTCTCAAATGATGCACAATCAATCAACAGGAAACACTCGCACTCGCAACCAAGTAAGAGGGAAAATTGATTATATCAGTACTAAGTAATTGAGCTTCATTCGGAGGTTTCTCGTCGATGACAGTGACAGTGGGCATGTACCGATAAACCCGTTAGTAGGTCTAATTTCGGTAAGAGAGTGATTTTGAAATTTCGAGAAGAAGTACCTAACAACACGTGTCAGCTATTATGAGAACCACTATTCATAATTCATGATAGCAGCATCATTTATATAAGCACTCAACGGTTTCATCAAACCAGATTTTCCTAATTTTACACTGTTTCATGAGTAAAAAATCACATAACATTTGCCGAGTCCTCCTTCTCCCCCGTGTGAAATTGAGTTTGATTCGTCTGACCACCCCTCCTCAACATCCCGCGTGAAAAATGGAATCCCACAAAAACAAAACGCAGATTCCATGTCTTCTATCAGAGAAAAGCGGAAAGCGATTTGCTGTACATAGCATAAAAGCGCTTTACAAGTCTACTAGACGGTCCATAAAATGTCACTTGTTTACTTCTGTCAATTTTTGAATCTGTGAATTTGAAAATTATTTGTTTATGCTTATTGTATTGCGTTCTTTCTATTCAGAGATTCACACGAAACGAAAACCCTGAAATGTTCGAAGAATACCGCGTGAACCAAGAGACAGGAGATACGAATTAAGATTCACTTTGAATTTTTGACGATTGTATATCTGAGGAAAAGCCTACCTCGGCAAGGAGTTCCAAAGTTCTGCAGTCCTATATAAAGAAGAGCCCTGAGCAAGAGAGATTCGACAGGTCTCTGAGCTCAGAACGAAGGGTTGAAAATTCTGCCCACGTCGAGTCATCCGTATTGATATTACCAAACAAGACGGATTGATTTTCTCTAATTTTAATCAAGAAGTTTCAATGAATGTTTTGGTGCTTGGCCCCACACATGAGAACTATACTCCAAGATAGGTCCCATCTGTGCTTTGAAGGTCATTATAAGCTGACGAGAAGTGAAGAATAAAATTGGTCGTATAGTTTGTATAATTTAAAAAAACATCAGGGGATCTAATTGTCCATTTTTCTTTGAGGTTAGTTAAAATGGAAAATCCCCAGATTGGAAAATCACGATAACAGTTTATGATGCTTTTGTTAGTTAGTTATGGACGACGATGTGAAATCAATTCATGAAAGATAATAGAGAGTTATTGCAAACTTGCAGAATGTATACCGTATACGTTATACATTAGCGCCATATACGTACGATGTTATACCTTAACACATTTTGTTTACTATTGCGCATGCGCACATGGCATTGTAAGGCATACCGCATACTACAGATGATGTGCAATAACTCTCAAATGAAAGAAAATATACATTCAGCTGAAGACTCAAGAAATGAATGTGATATTAACACAAAATATAGAATCACTACAACTACTCTGGAGAACTATATTTTGCCCAGTAATTGGAATCCGTTTATGGCCGCCCCGCATGATTTCCCATTTCGTTCTCTGTTTGACTCGACAATATCAACATCAACAAAAATAAAAATAGTTGTGAAGTAGAAATTTTATCAGATTACAGACCGCTTCATCTGCAGCGGCTGGAAGAGCTATCAGCCGTTTATCACGCGAAGTATAACAGTGACTGCCACCGCTGCATGCTGTTAGACCCACCCCATATTCCTTGAAGAGTTGATATTCCACCACACCTAAAGCGACAAAGTAAGGTTCCTCATTTGCAGTTTCGAGAGAGAAATCAAATGAGATTTCAAATATTCCATACTTTTGCAAGGTGGCCATACTAAGAGACGGGTTTTCGATCTACTATCAAAAATTAGCTGCACTTTGGTTTTCAGCTATATCGCTTATCTGGCGATTTAAAGCGGCACTCGGTTTTGAAAATGTCCGCATAATAAATAAATCTAACCCATATATAATACCTAATAACCTATCGACTATACAAGAATACTCAAGCAGAATAAAAAAAATATTTCACTTGTGTTACATGTTTATCAAGCCAATTCGTGTCAACAAAATTAACTGACAAAACAATAATATTTCGAGGATTTGTATTTTTGATAAAGACGTTTTTCCTTCCTGCGGTTGAATTTCTTGTAAGATTGAAACTGAGGTCAAAGTAGAAATTTTTTCCTTTGTTCTTACAAACCTTTTTTAGCCCAATAAATTTTATTATTGTACCTACTTATTTCCTTCATGAAAGATGAATCATTCCAAAAAACAGGGTCGTTTCAACAGAGCATTTTTTCAGGAAGCTATGAGTTATTTATTTTTATGAGAATACGCTAGAAAAAAAATGGAAAGCCATATGGTTTTATTGAACCTCGCTCATAGATATGTAATCTGTAGATTATAGTACTTTGTTGTTTTTCGATACACGACTCATCAAATCAACAACGTAATTATTTCATCATAGGAAGAATCTGTACTCAATTATTGAACGATGATGAAAATTAAATTCCTCATCGAAATCATCAGATGATAATAAATTTCAATTTGTGTCATGTTATTTTGCACAACACCGCTTTACACACGTTCCATAGAATACACGCTCGCCACAGAATGGTTTTTCCTGAATGGTTACATTGATCACATTATTGATGCAGGTAAGCATCTAATGATATTCCGCTATTTACCCTACCTTGTGATTCTGGTCCAGTGCAATACGGCATACTGTCAATCTGTAGTGGATTAAGCCTGTCGGAAGCTTCCATATAAGGCTTGAAGTAGTAATCAGTCGGTGGATATTTGAACCCTTTCTTCTCATAGTTATACGTGGATATACTAGCGAAATCTTCAGCATAAGCAGTAACATAACCTTTATCGCGGAAGTTATACCATATCATCGGACACTCGTCTAGTCCTCCCACGAAGGTAGGTCTACAAACTGAAAACGATTGATTTTGATTCAGGCCAGTAATCAGGGCGTTGAAATTCGGGAAAGTATTATCATCGATTTTATTATAGCCCACGAATTCTGTGAAATCATTCTCAGAGAGAACGTTTTTTGTTGAGGGCATCGTTCTTGCCAGGTTCAGTCTAGAAATGCTGTCGACAACGATGAAAAGAACACTTAGGTGTTTTTTCTTGTGAATTTTCGATTGAACATCAAGTTTCTGCTTCACTTCTTCCGTAATGACAATGGGTCTATGTACATTTTCATATATTTTATCGGTACCTATCCAGCATTCAACTGTTACAGTGTCCTTCTCGAGTATAACGCTGGAATTGAAATTTTGGCAGGATGAGAAGCTGCAATGGATAAAAAATGAATTATTTTATTGTTTTTACTACTTCCGTTTTTTACAGTTTCATAACATACAATGAATTCATAGAAAAAATCGCCGTCCCCGCATCCGAAAGATTGCGGAAGACACATTTTAACCGAATAGGTAATCAAATCCAATCATAAAGGATTCGAATAGATAATACTTATTATGCAGCCTTCAGAGCTAAAAAAAAATCACATTCAGCTGAATAGCACCTAACTGTGAAAACCGTGAGTTTCAATCGTGCACAAAATCTTTAAGGCCCAATACCGCGATATAAAAACGACAACGGTTCTTCTGAGAATTCCGAAACAATGCTAAGTGTTTGATTTGCGGCCGTAGGCAACCCATCGTACCGATATATAAAGGGCGGACTCTGAGATGGGTTTAGTGGGTAGAAATTTAATAGGGTGGAAAGAAACTATCTGCGTTCTGCTACATCTCGCCCCCTCTTTTCAGGTTGAGTTTCGAAAAATATTGTTTTCGAGTACTCAGGTTGGTCCAACTGGTACATGATAACGCTTCAGATTGCCTGCAAACACCTCGTTCTACTGGACTATCCACGTGATTCAACACATACATACGTATCTTCAGAAATCTTCTTTTAGATCCGGTATGGGCCCTCAAAGAGGAGCAGTAATTTTTTGGTTTCTGTGCGGATGGCGGAAGACACGTTATTGGCTCTCAAGAGTACTAAATCGTTGGGCTCGAAAAGCACGTATGGGTGTCCAGGGTGACAGATAGCTCGACGTTCGACGCTCGCTTCGAAGTAGCCTGAGAGGGGATCAGCTTTTCGTCCTGTGACAGATTATCCGTTGCCTCCGGATGTCGGACAGCCGGCGGTAATAATTTCAACCTTTCCACTCCGAATTCTGATTCGGCTGATGAGAAACCCGTTGACTCGTGTACCACCTGGTTCAAAAAATCCTGAAATGAATTTATGTCTCTCGCCGTGACGTTCGTAGCAATAAGTACGCAATATCCTGCCGATTTCTCGCATACACCGTTCAGAGGGATTTGCCATGGGGTGTCTGACTGATATAAACACTAGACTTATACCTAGATGAGCTAGCGTTGTTTTCCAAATATCGGATGTAAATTGAGTGGCACTGTCATGCAAGACACGCAAAGGAAGGCCACGCAAGGGAAAATAATTAGTGGTCAACCGATTTAATTTAGCACGGAATGTTGCCTTTTTCAAAGAGTATAATGTAACGTACTTGGTAAAAACATTGAAAATAACTAATATGTACGATGTATCTCCCCGACTACTGATGAGTGGCCCCAAAACATCCATCGCCAACAGGTCATTCTTAGATTCGGGAATGATTGGCATTTGAGGCGGGTTAGGCAATGTAGCAACCCTAGATTTTTGGCATATATCACACGTTTTAATATATTTTTTATTCTTCGCTGCATATTAGGGAAATAAACTTCATGGCGTAGAGCTACCCAAATCTTATGAACACCGAAATGGTCAAGCGCAGAATGATATCCGATGATCAAATCTTTTATTATTTTTTTTTGGTATACAGAGCAGTACGTCGGTCGGAGAATTTCCTCTTTCGTAGAAAATATTTTTATAGAGGACAAATTTTTTCTGTGAGTCCGCCTCCGTAGAAATTAATGACTTAATTTCCGACAGGTATTCATCATCACTCTAGATGTCAACAATTCGATCCAAGATATTTTTCAAAACGTTCGGAAGTTTCAAATGAAAAATCCGGAAACACTTGTCAGAGGGCGTGGGTAAACGTACACACGCAAAACGCGACAACGCGTCTACTTGACCATTTTTACGTCCCGTAACATGAACAATTTTCATCTGGTACTCCTGTAACGCTAGGGCCCAACGGGTAATCCGGGGCGAAAGGAGGCGACAAGTATTGAGGTAAGTGAGGGTCAGACTATCGGTATACAAGGTAAACTCTTCTGACAACAGATAAATTCACCACCTCTGAATGCACTAAAGGGCAGCCAATACCTACTTCTCATTCACGCTGTAATTCCTTTCCCTATCTAATAATAAACGACTCGCCCAGGCAACGACTCTTTTCTCCCCCTCCACAATTTGGAAAAGTTGGCCCGCGATTCCATATTCACTGGCATCCGTTGCAAGATTCAAGATTCTTTGAACAGATGAATATTTCATACTTGAGTATTATTCTTCAGCATTTCTTATCGATGACTGGGGAAATGCGTTGAAATATGCTAAGACATTAATCTGGTTATCTTCAGGAGTTGCGGGTCGAGGCAAATTTCTTGGTGCTATTGAAGTTGATCCAAATGCACTGATATTATTATGAATTCGCATACATTTCTTGAGGCTCTTTGGTGGTAGATTCGAATACCTTTCATTAAACTTTCTACATATCCTGCTAACAATGTCATCACACTGTCCAAAAATAATAAGTAAATCCATAAAAAATAAAAATGTAGACTTTCACGGCAGGTGTTGATATATCGCAAGTTTTTCGGGTTTGAGGGCCGTGCCCTGGAATTTTGAGTTCCATCGGTTCTAAAGTATCCGAAAGTTCTGAACAAATAATAATATCCAACGGTCAATATAATTATAGTCCGATCCCTCATCCTTATTAGCATAATTACCAGGAAAGAACATATTCAACAAAAGCGAATACAAAAATGTCGACATTATTAAGGAATTGTCACAACTTAACTGTCGAATAGTAATCATGGCCTCCTTATAAGATACCGAATGGGAATACCATCTGAAGGGACATTTTCACAAATGAATGCTCATAAGTCCGAACCTTGACTAGTTGGGTATACGCATAGTATAGTTTACTTATTATTTTGGAGAGATATTTCCGATGAAGTTAGTTATTTCTCGAAATTAATAATTAACTATTACCTACCTCTAGGCATAAATGTATTCTAATTCGAATCATATAGTATATAGTGTATTCTAATTCGAATCAATAATTCAAGATCTCTGAATTGAGAATGTATGAATATCAGTTCGTCAGTAGTAGAAAAACGTGTCACGTTTTGTCCCGCGTTTGTAAACCCTCGTAAAAAAATTAATTATGAAAAAATCTTGGTGATCTCTGAGCCACCTCACCAAATAACTTCGATACCTTTTATAAGAAAACTCAATAACAGTTGTTTCATTCAGAGCTTACTTCACTCCCGAACTTTTCAGAAATAAAACATAACTTGGCAACGGCGCAATGCGACAGGAAAAAATCTAGTGTTGAGTGGGAACTATCTCACTAGGCAAGGAACATTAAAACAAAGATGTCTAACGTTTTTCTTTGGTCTGAGTTGGACTATTTTCAAATAACATCTCTGCAATGTCATATAGAAATTTTCTCAAATATCATTGGGACAATCATCTGAAATAATGAAATATGTACCTAAATAACTTTTTATCAATGTTGATTATCTATGTACAATGAAAGTTATATGAATATCAGAGACATGTGTATTGATGTTTGTTCATTTATGTTGGTATAACGTATGGATAATGCATGTTAGAATTATGAATGGACCCTTTGTCTCAAAATTACGCAATATTGCATCAGCTTCCACGCCGTAACTAGAGAAACCGTTTCAACAGTTCCCAAGGATTTTCAGTGGAGAACGACGCAGAACTTCATCAGCATCTCCTAAGTTATAAAGATCAAGAGCCAAGAGAAAATCGTCATCCAAGTCTTCCCAGTCTTCGAATGATTTCAACCTCATTTAACAGAAGAGAACGACGCAGAACTTCATCAGCATCTCCGAAGTTATAAAGATCAAGAGCCAAGAAAAATTCGTCATTCAAGTCTTCCCAGTCGTCGAATCATTTCAACCTTATTTAATCCGATATTCGAGTATCGCGAATTTTTAATAATGAAGTTAATCAAGTATTCTCTTGAAACATGAACACCAAGTTTATGATTCAACAATTCGGCGCAGTCAAAAGGAGAGAATTTTAAGTAACTATTGCTAACATAAATGCTATTGAAATAACATTTGATTTTTCAGATCTACAATTTGAAAATTTTTATGAATATCAGTTATCTGGTGAAATACAGAATTACTACTTAGATTACTGAGATTAGACCATCTCAATGATGAAGAAAAAGAGTGAATTGAAAATCTCTGTTTAGAATTTACAGATATATTTTATCTAGAAGGTGATCCTCTAACATTTACCACTGAAATTAAACATTCCATTGAATTGAAAAAAAACGCACAACCACTTCCAACAAATTCTTATAGGTATCCACATATACACAAAAATGAAGTGAAGTCACAAATTTCAAAATTATCAGAACAAAATATCATAGCCCCAGTTTAGATAGTATCGAAAAAACTCGATGCATCTGGAAAACACAAATCGCGTGTTTTAATTGATAACAGAAAATTAAATGAGTTATATTCTGATGACAAATATTCTTTACCAAACATCTCAGACCTATTAGAAAATGTCAATATTTTATCACACCTGACTTAGCTTCAGGATTCAACCAAATTGAAATGGATCCTCAATACATAGAAAAAAACGCTTTTTCTGTAAAAAATCGACTATACGAATTTACGAGAATGCCATTCGGGATGAAAAACTCTCCATCCACTCTTGAGAGAATCATTTCAATCTTTTTTGATCCGATATTCGAGTATCACGTTTTTGTAATAATGAAGTTAATGAAGTATTTTCTTGAAACATAAACACCAAGTTTATGATCCAACAAATAGGCGCAGGCGGTAGGATCACGATAACGCTGTTAACCAAGTAGAAACAAACAGTGATAGTCTCCAAACTCCTAACGAGCCAAAGAACCAGAAGCAAAAACAGGACGGTCTCTTCAGCATCCAGAAACCCGCATAAGTCGTCGCCGTTGCTCATCTTATAGTGAAGAAATCGCTACGACAAATACGCGTAAGTCGTCGAAAGCTGCTCATCTTGCTGTAGTCGAAGATGATGAAGTAGGATTGCATTCTACCACACCGCAACACAACGAAACAACAAGCAACAACCCAAGAAACGGAAACCAACAACAAGCAACAAACCCAAGAAACGAAAACCAATCCCAAGAAGTCACACCATTTCCAAGAAACTACATCCCAACCTACTTTAACCCCATAAGCCACTTCAACTCCACGAAGCTACTTCGGTCCCAGAAGAACTTCAAATTCAAGCAACAACTAGTAAAGTTAGGAATAACCTGCGTGAGTAAAACTTGAAACATTATTACATCTCACATTATTTGCAAAATTTCTGTGAGATTCGGTGATATCCTCCAAATCAATTCATTCTCATCTATCTTCCAAATTTCCAAAACATGTCTCATCACAGTTCATATCGAAGCCTTCATGAACCTGACGAACCATTGAAACAAAATAAACTTTCCGAAATATATTCAATATTACCTGAATACGATGGTGATTCAATTTCGCTAGGCAAATAGACATAAACGCAATGCTGTTTTATTAACTTGCCTTTCAGTAAGAGCGATTCACTTCGAATAAGCTGAAAGTCTCACCACAGATTCGGCAATTATGGCACTCAGAAAGTTTATTGCACGACGTGGGCAACCAAAGGTTATATGGAGTGATAATGGAAGCAATTTGATATGTATGGAAAATGAACTCAAACAAATAGTGAGATGATAGCAGCTGAGATTGAATAATAATAATAATATATGTTTATGTTCCCAATATGAATGAAATACATATATATTTTGTTTCACAATGAGAACGGGTAGTAAACATCAAGAAGTCCCTTATAAACCTGAGGTCGCGCATAGGTGATATCTATTTATTCACTAAGTTACCAATCGAACATATCTTCAGTATATGTATACATACACATAGGTAAACATGCATATACACGCACACATACACAAATATATAGTATTGCTCATGGACATGGTTTCGAAAGTGATTGGAAAATAATTAGATTTGATAAATCAGAAGAATTGAAACAATTTTGAACTATATATAAAAAAAGAAGTAATCAACAGAATATGGATTCGGTCAAAATTGTTACTTTTGTTCAATAATATTTAGGACAACGTCATCATCCAAATTCAGAAGGTATTTTTTGAAAACATTATTTATCATTTTTATAGAATTTATATTAATGAGAAATTTCTTGTATATTTCATTGAGGGAGTTATAAAACCTGTTTGCCAAAAAAGTATAGCAACGCGGCCCTACCTTTTTTTATGTATAAACTTCAACAAATAAGTGTGCTTTATTCCTCGTACAGTATTGATACTCCAATCTTTCCAGCAAAGATTTATTATAGAAAAGAAATATAACGATACTATGGAGGTATAACCTCCTCAGACTGAAAACACTTGAGTCCTCATATAATTTCTTGGTAGAATAGGTGTATTTTTTTTGTATATAATTTTAAAGATTTTTTTCCGTAATGTTTCTAATTTTTGAAGATGGATATATACAGCACCTCCTCAACTGAGGATACCATATCGAATTCGAGATTCCACGAGTGCATAGTAAATAACTTTCAAAAATTCCACATCTAGCATTTCATTCATGGGCCACAGACTTTTTGTAATTGTTTTTTATTTGTAATAACTCCCAGATATCTTATTTCGTTTGTTTGTTTGTTTTATTGTGGTTTGGTGATGACTTTGGTTTATTGTTAATTCCTCAAAATTGGGTATGCTGGATCTATAGCTTGTGAAGGGTATAAAAAAGGTTTTTTCAAAGTTTACTGTGAGTAGTTTGTGATTTAACCAGTTGATTATATCAGTAATATCGGACCCCCCCATTTTCGAGTTGAGCGTTTTCCATTCGTCAGAAGTATACAGTACGACAGTGTCGTCTGCAAAACTGATAATTTTGCCTGTGCTCTCGTGAGAAACAATTAAGTAAACTGTTGATATATTGTTAACAGGAGTGGATCCAATACTGTTTCTTGTGGCACACCATATTTTACGATCTTTTCTTCACTGTATGTACATCCTATATTCACCAGCTGCTTACGACAGGACAGATAGTTTGATATTAGCTTGTTCGGAGTACCCCGTATTCCTGCATCTTGCAAGGCACTCACTAATCCTGAGTGGCTCACGGTATCGTATGCCTTCGCAAGATCCAGGAATACACATGCAACAGGCTTTCTATCATCAACGTATTTGTATATTTCTCCAGTTAGTTTCGATATGGCATCATTTGTGGATACATTTTTCCTGAAACCGAATTGTGAGGGCGATATTACTTCATTTTTATCAAGGAAACTGTTTTGTGAGGGTTTTTTCGAACACTTTTGTTAATGACTTCTTGATGACAAAGAAATGGGTCGATAGTTGGAAGTTTCACTTTTATTTCCTTTTTCATGTATCGGGGAGACATATGCTACTTTAAATTCTGAGGGACAAATACCGGTTTTGTGGATATGATTAATTAGGTGTGCAGAAGGTTTTCTTATTTGCTTGAAAGCAGCTCTCAGAGTTTCACTCTTTATATCATCTATACCGGGGGACTAATTCGCTTTCAGTGAGTATATAAAAAATGCTATTTATTGTGATATTTGTTGCTGGTGGAGGTCCGAATGGTTTGGGGACTTTCGCAGCATATGTTTCTCCTACACTAACGAAGAAGTCATTGAATGTATCTACAATTGACTTCTCATCCGTCAAAATTTCACCATTTGTTTCTATTTGCTTTATGGTCTCAGTTGTTTTCATATTATTTGAGTTCACAATTTTCTATAATTTTTTGAGTCGTTTAAATTTTTGTTTATTTCTCTTCTGAAAAAAAATATTTTATTTATTCTAATTAGTCTATCAACATGATTTCTATAGCGGTTATATTTTTTTTTTCGCTGCCATTGAGGTTTGATTTATGTTCTCGTCGTAGCGTATCTCTAATGCCGATTGATGTTACTAGACCTTTTGTTATCCATGCTTTCCGTTTTATGTCCGTTCGTTTGATTTTTATTTTTTTAATATTTTTCGAAAATGAGTTTTGCAGAACTCCCAAAAATGATTTTGCTATCTCCTGAACATTTTTTATACTATAATATGCTGTCCTGGAGTTCGTCTAGATAGCTTGTCGAGTGAAGACCTATCACAATTGCTCTCTCCTACATTAATTTTGTGACTCAAAGTGAAATATTGCAACCGCTGATTTCAGTGGCAAACAAATATATGGTATATTGGACATCTGGAAATGGATTCACAACTGAAAAGAATAGAGGCGACGCTGACCGGTCTAGCGCATGGTGTAGCAGAACTACGGTCGTTATTGGTAGCTCAATCCGAAAAACTCGACTTTTGCGTGGGCAAGATAGAAGCGTTGAAAGGGGTAACTAACGACTTATGTGTGAGAGTAGAGGCGCTTGAGGATAGAAACCAATCTCTTCCACAAGATGTTTACAATGAAGTGAGGATGAGGATGGAAAGGGCAAACAACGTGCTATTCGGAGTTAGCGAAACATTGAATGCGGCTGAGGCAGCAACAGATGTAATCAACATCATAACTTCTCCAGATACGATCAATATTGAAAAAATTGAAAGAATTGGCTCAGTTAAAGAAGGTGAAGTAAGGCCTGTGAAAATCGAGCTAACGGACCCTGAAAATGTGCTGAGAGTCATCAGGAATACGAAAAAGTTTGTAACCCAATATTCAAACCTGAAGGTGAAACCTGACAGAACTCCAAAGCAATATGAAACGCTCAAAAATATTTACACAACTCTTAATGCCCGCAAAGCAAATGGTGAAAACGTTATGGTTAGATACAGGAACAACTGTCCAGAAATACTTACCATCAAAGAGAGACGGTCTGAAAATTCCAAAAGAAATCGTGAGGAAGCTGCATCTCCTGAGACTAATCCGAAAAAGTCTATGGAGCCTGATGAAACCAATTTTCGAAGAGAACTCAATCGAAGAGACACAACATGAGCTTTATTTCCTGGAATTCGAATGGTTTCGAAAATATACTAAATATCTTGCCTGATTTCCTTTATCAAAGCTTGGATTTTCTTTGTGTATGTGGAACTTGGATACAGGGTTTGTTTGAAGTTCCATTCATTATTGCAAATTATTATAAAGTCATGATCTCACCTGCAATCAGGGAGAGGTCTAGAGGCCATGCAAGCGGAGGGCTTGCCATTTTATAGAAAATGTTATTCTGCACTTCTAATAGATTCCTCTCCCTGGTAGCTGGTGGGCTTATTTACTTCTTACGTGATTTGATAAGCATTACTTTGTGTGTAACAAACTTCAACCAATCCATAGACTTCGATGTTATATTAGAAAGTTTTCAAAACACTTTGGACCACGTTTTTGAAATGTATAAAGATACTCCTTTCATTTTGTCCGGAGACTTCAACGCAAGAATCGGTCGAAAGAGCTCAATAGCTTGAGAAATTCTGGGGGCACGAGGTTACTTCCCGATATGTTGAGCTCTGATATAAAGTCTGATAAAAGAGGGGAATCTCTCTTAGACTTCACAATTAGCAACAAATTATCACTCAATAATGGGCACATACCTTCTGAACGGCCGGCAAAATACACCTATTTCAGCTCTCTAGGACAAAGCGTTATAGATCTTTGTTTTTGTCATACGGACAAGTTAGAAATAATAGAGAACTTCCATATTTCAGATGATCAATATATTTCGGATCATTTTCCTACAACTGAACTTTGAATCATAAGACATCGAGTTGCTTGATATATCATCAACTACAGTTCTGAAGTGGGTTGATGAGGGGTGTGTCAACTATCACAATGCCTTGCAGTTTTCTCCAAATGTCGGTATTCTCCTTGATGTTGAAGGGGCATATAAAAATATTATATCTTCAACCATTTACAATATCGCGGTAAACAAGGGTTTAGTTAAAAATAATTATTGTGGAATGGATCCCTTCGAAAACCAACCATGGTTTGATTCTTGCTGCAAAATAACGAAGAGAAAATTGAAGCTTTCGCTCGAAAACTGTAAAAAGAATCACTTCCTTGGGCCATTCAGAACTGAAAATTTGAATTTGAAAAAATACTATAAAAAAACTCTGAAACAAAGAAAAGGAACATACGAACAGTCCATATTATTAAAACTCAGTAACACAAACAATCAAAAAGAGTTCTGGCAAACGGTGAATCCATTCAGGAAGAAACATTCCAAAATCCGCAATCAGCTTAGATTAGTGTCGAAAAAAAAAAGTTTTCTATATAATTTTCTATGATGAGAGATCCGAATACATGGACTCCGATTTCGCCTTTGAGGGGATTAGTGCTTCTCTTGAAATATGTAAGAATGGTAAGGCTCCTGGTAAGGATGGTATTCCGTATGAGTTCAAAAAAAATCTCCCCCAGAACTGGATACTTCACATATGCAATTGGCTCAACTCTATTTTAAAGGCAGAAATAATTCCATCTGCTTGGCATGAGTCGATATTAACGATGCTCCATAGAAAGGGCTCTTTGCACGATCCGTCCAACTACAGAGGTATCGCACTTCTGAATTGTTCCGCAGAAATATTCATCCTGACATTATCGAACCGCTTAACAAAATGATGTGAAGAAAATGGCATTCCACCGGAGTCCCAGTATGGGTTCAGAAGAAATAAAAGTTCTGTAGATAATATTTTCATTCTCAATTCAATTATTCAAATTCATTTGAGGCTGCCTAAAAGGAAAGTTTTCGCTGTTTTCGTAGATCTCAAGAGAGCTTTTGACTCTATAAACCATGAGCTGTTGTGGCAAAAATTATACTGCCTTGGCGTGAGTTCAAAAATGATACGAGTAATCAAAAACATATATGACAATGCCGAAATGTCTGTGAGGGTGGGTGATTGTTTCACAAAAAGTTACGATATCTCAGAAGGTGTCCTTCAGGGAGAACCACTGAGCCCGCTGCTATTCCTCCTGTTTCTTGCTGACATGGAGGATTATTTTCGATCCAAAGGCTGCGTTGGTATGAACATTGACGGCCATAACGATATTCTCATACTGCTATACGCCGATGATTTAGTTCTTCTGGGAGATGCTCATATCCATATAACACGTAAACTCAAAGTCCTAGAAGAGTACTGCCACTTGAATAAAGTCTCCGTCAACACAGATAAAACAAAAATAGTGCCATTCTGTAAACGGGGTTACAGTAGTCACAATAACTGGAACTTCAACATCGATGGTAATCCTATTGAAATTGTCAAAAGTTACACCTACCTATGGGTAACTAGGATGGAGCTCTATAACTCTATTATTTTGTCCTCCCTTTCTTATAGAGTAGGGGTTCGGGGCTTACGATACTCAGATATGTTAGAGCTTGCGCAAGTCAACTTTTCCAAACGTTTGCTATATTTACCGAAGTGGGCACTTGTCAATATGATAAGATTGGAAACCGGTTCTACTAAGCTGAGCGTTTTAGTGTTCAAATAAGCATTGACATAAATTGAAATCCACTGATGATTCGGAACTTTCAAAAATTTGCTTTTTAAGTTTAAAACAACTGCACTATGATAGCAACAATACCAAAAATAACTACCTTTTTACAGTGAAAAAATGCTTTGAATTTGCTGGATGTGAGAATTCATGGTCAAAGTTTCCCCTCAGCAATTCCAAGCAATTACTGAGACAAATATTAAACTGCTTCGAACGAAAGCTCAAAACTGATGACATTGAGAAATTGACGCTGTACACATACCCTCTTTTCTATCATTCTCTATCAACTCATTCAATTCACTCATTCAATTATGATATATAGGTTTCATTCTTTTGTATCATTGACTCACCCGGTATTAGCCGTCTTTGGGCGAATACGAGAGTTTTTCATGTCCTACTAAAACCGGGACCATGACAGTGCGCAATCGCGTAGTGATATATGAGTAGACAAGTACGCATCTAGAACTCAACAGATTGTTGCTACCAATATTCGCTTTCGATTGTTCACCCGCATTTTTGAAAAACATACCTAATCTTCACCTAGTACGGATTACAGTGCCCTCTCAAGTCTACTGGAACACCTGTGTTACAATTAGAAGAGTGGATTCTGTTATTTGGAATTCAAGCCGGCTGGCTAGGATACAAACCCGTTCCCATCACCGGAAATCCATGTTACCCCTTCGCCTACCCAAGGTAAGAACATGAAACTCTCCTGAACTGATTGCAGTCCACTATAAAGTCTCATCTTTTGTGTAATAATACTGGACCTCTTAGTTTTTAATTATTTACCATAACATTCTGTTCCATATCGATCCGGATTTTGTTCATTCACATAGATACCTATTCAAATCATTGATGAACTAGGCAATCATAGCCTCATTTCATTTCGTTGAATTTCGCAAAAAGTTAATCCAGTCTTCTTCCAGTGATCACCGTTTTTAGCGTTGTTTCTCGCGGAGTCTGGTGTGTAACTATTCTCTGTCCATTGAAACAAAGGAGTGATCCAAAACATTATCATTTATTGTGCACGTGGTTCGTACAGAGTGACACTAAGGATCAACCGAAATTGTATTTTTCAAGGTGCACCTTTTTTAGTATCATTTTTGGTGAACTGTACAAACACATTTTAGCAGTTTATTCAGCCGTATCAATACTTGACATTTTAAAGATTTCAAATTTCAAAATACCATATATGTGTTACGTAGTGTTTTGGGTATTGTAACCTATCACAATCTGAAAAAATAAGAATTGATATTTGAATCTTTACAAGTGTATATATATATATATATATATATATATATATATATATATATGTTGGCAACAAGGTCACAGGAAACTGTAATCATTCGTCACTTGTCAACTTCATTCCCTTCTTTTCACTTTTTACATCATTTCCGTTAAAATTACAAATATGGTTTCCAATGCCCGTTAGGAGAAACAACTTCTCCCATTTTTCAATTCTTTTACATGTATGATTGTTCATATCTTTTAATAAAAGTTTTATATTATATTTGTACCATTAGGTCGATGTGTTTGTGATATGTTGTCCTTCATGTTTTCATTAAAAAAGGCTTATTAACCTCACATTCGTAAGTAAGCACATGTTAAAAAACTTTTCTATTCTCACAATTTTCCTAATTCATTGTAGAGTTCCTGATGAAGAGCCAATAAAGACTCGAAAGCTTGAACAGAATAAAGAGTTCACTTTTTCCAATTCCTTGTTGACTGCACACCCGAATATTTAAAGGATTCTTCTTTAACTTAGACTTATATATATATATATATATATATATATATATATATATATATATATATATATATATACCCAGAAAACTACGGGACAAATATCGATCCACCACAAAATAATGACGTTGAAACAGTACCATATATGTATACACCACAAGCCTTCAAACGTAACTGACTACTCCGACACTGTAGAGCGAATTCCACCAGTCAATTGCATTCAATTTCGATTGGGCAGCATAAAGAGGTGTGTTTATTTTAGTCAATAGAAGCAAATGTATGTGTTAATCACGTTATTTGGGTTACTCTCTTTGTTAGATGGATATAGTGTAGATCGCGCCGAAAACTCTCTGTGTTGTATTGAAGTAAATTGAAAATTAATTGATTCAGAAAACCATTACACCTGTTGTTCATTCGAATACTCAGGTCATTTCAGTTTTTGGAATTTGTGAACAACTGTAGGTACAGGGTGTGTCATTTATGTTTTGGCTGAAAGACTACCATGAGAAAAATTCTCCCTACACTTTTCATTGCAGTAGTCTGGTGCATCGTGCATGTGTGTACGAGGTGATCTAAGATTCATTTCATCAATAGTTGGGATTTCTGTAATAGTTTATATCCAACCTATTGTTTATATTTTGATCGCATATTTCTCATCATCAGCAAATAGTGGGGTGGTAAAGAACACTCTCTCTGACCAAGGTCCACGCTGCTCGGGGCACAGAGCTACAGCTGCTTGAGGAGCGCAGTGGTGGGGCCCGGAGGTGTCCCTAAGGAAAGTCTCCGGAGTCCCGGGAGTACCCTTCAGGCCTTGAGAGTCACACCCAGGTGATAAGTCAAAGTAAATTACTAAGAGGTCTCTGACGTCACAGCTCGATGAAAGTGCATCACTGAAACAGAAGCTCGCACCATATTGATCAACATGGTGATTACGTGGGCGAGGGGGTGGGGTTATCTTTCAAATCTCATTATCGTGATAAGCGTCAACAACACAGACCATAACATCAGTATTTTTCAAGATGATGTCTAGTACGTTAGTCCTTACTCTATTGACATTCACGCAATTATCATGTGAGAATGTCACAACTCCTACGGAGATGTATACCTACCTACAGCAATATTAATACATCAATAATGATACCAATACCTCTCTATATATATTGACTCGGCTTTAGTGGCGTTTCAGGAGAAATATAATCTACCTGTGGATGGTGAACTTGACGAAGAAACACTGGCTCTGGTTCAACAGCCTAGATGTATACAATCTCACAATGCATTCTCCGTTAGTGCATCACACTGGAATAGGACTAACATTCTGAGAGAACATTTCAAATTTAAAATCCCAATATGTTCGCTACACAGCACAACAAAGACATAACAATAGTTTTCACAGAGAGAATACACTATTTCCGTAAAGATTGTACTGATTGGTCTCAATTTGGATTTACACCGATCAGAAAACTATCGGATCATCGTACGATCGAATTTTGAATCTGTCTGAATCCAGCCTAACGCTTCGTTGAATGCGTCTAACGCTTCGTTAAATGCATCTAACGCTACGTCAAATGCGTCCAACGCTTCGTTGAATGCTTCAAACGTTTCGTTAAATGGGTTTCACGCTTCGCTAAATGCATCTAATGCTTCGTTAAATGCGTCTAACGCTACGTCAAATGCGTATTAACACCAGGTTTGATGAAGGTGTTGATCATATTATTCGTTGGCTACTAAATTTGTGATGAATATATTACGAGGGGTAAATGTACATAAGACTTTTGGACAGAAAAAGCTATGTCAATGGCTCTGTATAGTTATCCTGATAGCATTTGAAATGAAAAAAATATTGAGTGATCAATAAAGCATATTTATAAAAAAAACATTAGTTTTTACATGTCAGCTTACAAAGATAAATTTTGGTGAATTTCAACGTTTCTTGTTGCAAAATATAATTATTCAATGAAATCACTCTCGATACGAAAATGTTGATGCCTAATTACTAAACATATATCTGAAATTTATCACATATTACACAATAAAGGTGAAACACGCATTGGAAAATCTGATTATTACCCACACAATACAGAGTATGACATGTCTGCATCACATAATAAATCAGATATTTGATCAGTAACAGATATGGAATGATTACGGCCAAAATGTTATCGGAAGCTATTGGTGAATATAAAGGTGTTACATTTGAGTCAATATACCATGACTGAACAATTGACAATTCTACCGTACCCTTTGGAAGATAAAAAACATTCAACCACTCGGTTCAACCAATATCATTTTTCTCTGTAACCCCACGGGAGCGTTTCAATAATAGAATCATCTGCGTTTTCTGGTAATTATATCGTCAGTTTCTGCATCGCGACCTATCCGGTCATAATGCAAGACCGTCTCTACCGTAGGATCTTCCAAAATTTCCCGCATTGTGGTGTTGTTCAGAGATTGTTCATTTTCATGATTCAGAGTAAAACCTTCGATTTTCATTCCTACTTTGCCTTCAAGAGTTTTGTAGTATTAACATTCAGGTCCTGTACATGACCACTCAATAATGTAATCGTCATCGGCCAATTCGTTGGACCATTCGCCGAGCATGTCCCCTGTTTCGACAGTATTGGTACATTCATCAATAGAGACAATACTGTCGGTATCATGATAGGTACTATAAGAATCGAGCTTGTCTAGTTTATCAAATGATATCAAACGGACATTACTCGTTGTGAAAATGACTATGAAAATATTTGTAGATGTTGAATCCTCAAGAAATTCATCCTTATATTTATAATTCACATGTAACATGCTATTGTTCAAAAATATGCCACTTGTTATTTCTGAACGATCGTCCAGCAATATGTCGTGCCAACGCCATACTTATTTAATGAATTCACTCTGTGAGGAATTCAATCTTTGACCGAATTTTTCCCATAACGAATTCAAACAGATTTCATCTGCGGCTCTCTTACCGGGGTTGAACTTCATTTTCATGGAATCCTCGACATAACCTTTGAATAGGTCACGGGATGTGTTTTCAAAATGCCTTAGGAAGATAGGCAATAAGGTTTATGCCAAGTGGCTTGGTCTTGATAGCACTCACAACAGCTGGATAGATGCAACAAATCGATTGTAACCTCTATATGATGAATGTACTTTATCGAGTAGAAACATGATTTTTGGAATAAATATATCATGAAGTATTTCGAATTTCATTTCAGTTGAGTTATGTGTTGCATTGAGAATGGAGGTGGTAGCGAGAATGACGACTACTGAAACGAATTTTTACACCTTTGTAGATAGTCTTGAAACTTTTCGTGATTTGATATCTGAATTCCCGAAAGATGAACTTGCTGATGCTGGTTTCATTTATACCGGTAGGGAAATAGAGTTGTGTGTCCAAAATTTCACATCGAGAGATTCAGATGGAAACTTGGGGATGATCCTCTGATGGATCATTTCAGATGGCAACCTGATTGCACATTATTCGATGAGGGGGGGGAGTATGTGAGAAGAAAATACGGCCGATCTACAGTGATGAAGCTCATATTGAAGCTCGATTAAAGACGTTTGATAATTGGCCGGGGGCTCTTCAACAGAAACCACATGACCTTGCTGAGGCAGGATTCTTCTATACCGGCAGAAATGATCGAGTCAAGTGCTTCTACTGTGGTCTTGAGGTGAAAGATTGGCCACCTGAAGATAAACTATGGACTCATCATCAAATTTATTATGACTAATGTGAATTTGGGAAACTCAAAAACCCAAATCTTCAAAAATACACATTGGACTCCATTGAACAACGTCATTCTTGCAAAATTTGTTTGGAAAATGAAAATACACATTGGACTCCATTGATCAACGGTATTCTTGCAAAATTTGTTTGGAAAATGAAATAAATGTATTTTTCTTGCCTTGTAAGCATTTAGCATGCTGTGTTGATCGCGCTGTTGATGTAGAACATCCATAGCACCTTTTTTGAGAATTTTTGAATCAACAATTTTTATCGTAATAAATTAACTTCATTGGGTACATTTTATCATTCAATTTGATAACAGCGTCGCGCAAGTGAGACGATACTTGACGGATGAAAGAGCTAGCGAGACGGAACTCGACTGATAGCGTCGCGCATTTGAGATGCTAGTAAACAGATAGCGTCGGGCATGTGAGATGTTAGTAGACGGATAGCGTCGCGCATATGAGACACAACTCGACGGATGACAGCGTCGCGCAGGTGAGACGATACTCGACGGATGGAAGCGCATGTGTGATGCTAGTAGACGGATGACAGCGTCGCGCATATAGGATGATGGAAGACGGATACTGTCAAGCATGTGAGACGAAAGTCGACGAATAGCATCGCGCATGTGAGACGAAAGTCGACGGACAGCGTCGCTTATGCGAGATGATAGTTGACGATTTCCATGAATCACCTGACTTTCTTCCCCACCAAATTTGGAAACTTTTATGTCACATACTTGCGATAATAATATTCAGTTATTGCTTCGCAGTGGAGCGTTCAACAATGTCTCCTCTCATGGAGTAATTCGTGATTTTGAAGTGAAACAATTGTCTCAAAGTTTAGTGAAGGTTGAGTTGAAAGATATTTGCAGAAAATTCAACATGGATATCGAGCATGATCAACGGAATGCATTCCTTTGGAATGTCAATGTGACCAAACATGTGAAATTGACGGAAGATTTGCTGGATTGACTTGGCTATACTGGAAAATATTCCCAGAAAAATTGGCATCTGACATATTTATTGAATCGAAATGCACATCAGTTAACGACGAGTTGAATCCTCGAAAGAGTTATTTTATTTTGGATGCCATAGATTTCGAAGGGATTCTCATGCAGATGCGATCACCAAAAGCCATTGAATTACGTGAACTATTTTCTCTGATGAATTTCATTGTTATCAGGTATTGCGAGTACGAGAAATACTATGAAACATTACGAGCAGAATTTTCAAGTATGCAAAATTCTTAACTCCTCAACCCTGTCGATGAGTTGAAGGAAATTTCATCGGCGGAGTCCCAAAAATCTGAGATAGATGAAAAATCAAACTCTCAGAGAGTTGCAGAAGAGCGGAACGAAAGAAAAACAGCTGAATTAGAGCGATCTCTGACGCTAACGACTGCATCGTACATGAGTAGCCATGTTTCGCTCTGCTGAATGGCAATTTCGATGATATAATTGTTCTCGAAGGATTTCACATATGGGTAATGGGTTCTTGTTTCCAAACGTTGGATGGATTCATCAAACTTTGGCTCTCGGTAGACGTCGAACTGGTGCCGCTGACGTGTGAGAACTGAATATATGATCGAAAACCAACCCTATTTCAAAATTTTCATAAGACCAATCGAGTAATGTTCTGTTCACCTCTGAAATCTACAGGGTTGGAATCCTGATCGAGTATGTTCACAGTGATGTTACCGATCTCTTCTTTGTTTGTCACGGAAAGATAAATTCAATGGAACTTCGTCGATTGCGTAACCAGGAGCTTCTCGAGATGCAAACTCGTATATTGTATGGAATGGTCGTCCGTTTAAATTAGCACCCGAAGTGATATTACAGTCCAGATGAATTGTTCGAACTTTGACAATTTCCACCAGAGTTGTGAACTTGACCAGGTACCAACAATCGTTCAGAGAATCCCAACAATTTTCCAATGCAGTCTTCAGGTCGGAAATCTATGGCATGTAGCTTGCTGTGGATTTCACACACGAGAGTATTGAGGTTAGCTTTCAAAGAGAATGCTTCATCAGTTATATCCTCCGCCTCTTCACTTTCGTCGTTTTTCTTTCCTTTTTTTTGATATCCTCCGATGTGTCTATGAATTTCGTTAGGAATTTGGCAATGTTAGTGATTTTGTAGGAATATTGATTATTGCTCTCTAGGTCTTGTCAGCGTTTTTGAAATTATGGAATTTTCTATTGCCTCCGTCTATGTTTGGAATGCTGTTGTACGAGTGGAAGCCAATCAAAGTCAATCCGTATGTTGCATTATGGTCGAAGGCAATTGGGTTGGTAAAATCACTGCGCGCTGTGGAAGAATGACTTGTCAGCGTGACGATCAGAAACATGACTGAGCCTTAACATGTGTCACTGTCAGTTTTTTATAATGAAATTCCATACACATATGTACGCAATTTGACTTATTGAAATTATGATAGCAGTCAGAAAATTGTAGAAAATTTTGATGTCTTCCCCCAAGTATCGGACCAACTCCTGAGGAGGTTTCGAATGTCCGAAACTATCGAAATATTCCACCTCATTTCCAATTCCGCGGTAAGCTACCCAATGAGTGCCGGCATTCAACTGAGAATCCAAGTTAATCACAGCACATTCTCGCAGCCAAGGACCACTAGTTGGTAATGTATCACGCATGAAGACTCCATGAAGATGTGATATTTTCAGTTGACGGGTACACCGACGTATTCTCGAATCATACAAGGCTCTATTTTACAGCTTCAGAGGTAGTTTTTTTGTGCAGAAAAATTCCAAAACCACGACGAATCTTTTTCAAAAATAACCCGCTGCCTTGTTTACCGATCCCTTTCATTGCCTTTTGACGATGATCTTCTTCAAATTCTTTCTTAGCATTCTTGGCATCGATCACAGTTTTGACAACCCCTACAGCACCACCAGCCAATCCACCTAGGGCACTAAGTGCAGCAAATACTGGTATCAGAGGTAGAATACCCCCACTCTTTCCTTCAATAAGTATTATTCTAGGTACTCGAACGTTCTGACGTCCACCTACACCATTGATGTGATTTCGTGCTGTACGCATAGTCAAAACTTAAGCTTTTCGCAAGTGATTATAGCTCATATCAGACAGTTGATTGGTATGCACTTGTTTTCGCAATGATGTCGAAATTTTCTGCACGATATTCCTCTCGAATGATGGCTTCTTCACACTCATACCAAGTTTGCGTTTGGCGTTCATGACTGTTGTTACGAACCAAGAGGCTGCTTTTCCTCCAAACTAGCGTCCTTGGACTTGAATCGCTCCCACGCACTTTTCTCCGAATCCAAGTCGGCTTCATGACGGTCCTCCAAAGACTTGTTTTCGGAGTAGGCTGACGGCAAGCAGAATCTAGACCGTTGATTCCTTTCTGGCCCAGTGCTAACCTTTCGTGGAGGCGTATTCCAGGTCCATAATACTGATATCCAGGTAGGTGTAATTCAACAGGATGTTTATTGATCAGAATACCACCACCTTGTCGTTCGAAGCTTAGCATGATACTGCCAAATATGTTTAGAGTACCTATATATTTAAAGAATTCAGCGCCAGCTTCTAGGAATATTCCAGGGGGTATTTGAGCCGTGTCTCATGAGGCGTTAACGGACGCTTCCAATATTTTCCAGACGCATTAGATAAAACGTTAGACGTTTTCAACGAAAGGTTAGAAGCTTTCAACGAAACGTTAAATATTTCTTCAAAGCGTTAAACGTTTTCGTTGGCTGTGAATACAGGAATGAACGCGTCGAATTTTTTGTAGTTGAATGTGGGACATTATGAAGGTTACTCAACAAACAACTTCACTGTCTACAGAAAACTTGGATTTCGTGAAAATTTCGAAAATGAGCAAACATGGTGTACTGTTTCCAGATTCTTTTCGCGCAATATTCTGTGGTCCCAGTGGGTGCGGTAAAACTAATTCAATGTTGAGTTTGCTATGTAATTTGAACCCCCATGGCGCTGAATTCAAAAGTATTCACGTATACTCAAAGTCATTGTTGCAACCGAAATATAAATTACCGTAGGAAGTCATGGGAAAATCAAAGGCATTGGGTATTTCCCCATTGTTATTTATAAATTATTCATTACATATTTAAATTTTCATAGTAATATAATATACTGACACCTTGAGAATGAACGTTCAGATCGCGCATGAAGTAAATTATAATAGTACGTTGAAACACAACGTTTCTCAATAATATAATTCTCGATGCAAAAAATCGTTATTACCCGCGACATTCTCAATGTTTTTCAACGGTTGGTTATTCCGTAAGGGGGTAACTAGCCAGGACGGTATCAACATATATTCGTTTAACAGTTATAGATAATGACTTCGAAATGGAAGTTGAAACGTCGAACGATCGAAAAAAAAACATCAACGGATATTGTTCCGCCCACTTCTCACTTTTGCTCATTTAATTCACTCATTCAATTATTAAAATCAATTATGATTATTCGAAATCAGTTATGGGTTTCATTCTTTTGTATCATTGACTCGCCCGGTATTAGCAATCTTTGGGCGAATATGAGAGTTTTTCATGTTCGACTAAAACCGAGTCCATGACAATGCGCAATCGCGTAGTGTTATATGAGTGGACAAGTACGCATCTATAAATCGACAGAATGGTGCTACCAATTTTCACTTTCGATTGTTTACCCGCATTTTTGAAAAAAAAATACTCAATCTCACCTAGTACGGATTACAGTACCCTCTCAAGTCTTCTGGAACAGAAGTGTTACAATCACAAGAGTGTATCCTGTTATTCGAAATTCAATCTGTCTGGCTAGGATACAAACCCGTACTCATCACCGCGAATCCATGTTATCTTTTCGTCTACCCATAGTAAGAACATGAAACTCTCCTGAACTGATTACAGTCCACTATGAAGTCTCATCTTTGGTGTTATAATACTGGACCTCTTACTTTTCAGTTATTCACCATAACATATTCACTGTTTTTCTAATGTTGGTTATTCCGTAGGGTGGTAAGTAGCCAGGACGGTATTTGTCTAGGAGTTCTTGATAATGACTTCAAAATGGAAGTGGAAACGTCGAACGATCGAAAAAAAAACATCACCGGATATTGTTTCGTCCACTTCTCACTGTTGCTCATTTAATTCACTCATTTGATTATTCAAGTCAATTATGATTATTCGAAATAAGTTATGGGCTATATTCTTTTGTATTATTGACTCACCCGGTATTAGCAATCTTCGGGCGAATATGAGAGCTTTTCATGTTCGAGTAAAACCGGAACCCTGACAGTGCGCAATCGCGTACTGATATATAAGTAGACAAGTACGCATTTAAAACTCAACCCTGTTTATCCGCAAAAAAGGTAAATTTTTCAAACATCATAATGAAATAATACCTTCAATTTCTACCGATACAAATGAGCCCTTTGAAGGCGAGAATAATATTGGGAAAGACATTGAAAATATTTATTATGGTGTTAAGGCAATCCATTATAGTTTATTTGAAAACAATAAAAAAATCTCTTTTCAGTCCAATACTCCGCAATCGAAATCGTATGTAGTATGTTCATCCAACCTTCATGTGCGTACATTCAGTGGATATATTACTACATTCATTCCTTCCATTGATATGTTCAATTCGACGATTCATTAAAATAGTTGCCTCAGTGAAGTTCAGAAATTCAATTATTTGGAAGGTCCGGCCATTGGAAGGTTCGGCTTTATCGCTTGTTCGAAAAGTACGTGTCACTGAAGCCAATTATCCTATAGCTTATGACAAGCTCATCAAGAGGTATAAGAATGATAGACTCATAGCTGCTCATTGGCTAGTCATTGAAAACACTCCAAAAATGACATCTGAAAATTCCGGACAGCTGAGAAGTTTATTAGATACTTTTGGAGACGATTTTATTTCATTCTCTTTATTCTAGTTGAGATATTGGATAATAGAGGAAATTTTCAGAAAGTTCGTAGTTTATTAGACTCTGGGTCACAGAGTAATTTTATGACTCAAAAATGTGCTCAAAGATTAGATTTACCAAGCTCTTATTCTGACAGTTCAGTTAGCGGTATAGGTCATTTTTTCTCCCTCTCGAGTAAGAGAAGTATCTCATGTCAAATAAGACCTTTAGGAAAATCGTTACCCACGTTTCAATCAGACACTTGTAATGTGGTACTTCACCATCTTCTTACTGAAGGTCAGATTCGTGGTCCCACTTGAGAAATTTGCCATTGGCAGATCCCCATTTTGGTTTTCCTGGACCAATAGATCTATGATTGGGTGCTGACATATTTCCTCATATCTTGCAGGCTAGTCGAGTGATCAGAAACCCTGACTCTTTGAAACGGTATTTGGCTTCGTTCTGATGGAAAGAACTGGTAGCTCGAATTCTCTCTCCCATTCATTTCAATGACAATCCCAGGTATCGGGAGGTTTTCTGATTGGATAAAGCTTCTGAAAGTCATTGCTTGGGTACGAAGAATAGGAAAATTTTGGATATCAAAAATTCGACATGACCACTGTCCAAGAAATATAACTGTGGCTGATTTAAAAAAGGTAGAATTGATTTGGGTTCAGCAATGTCAGAATGAGAGTTTTTCGGAAGAAATTGAAGCTCTTCAGCAAGGTAAGATAATTTCTAGACAAAGCAGAATGAAAAAGCTCTCACCGACTTTGAATGAAAAAGGTTTTATAGTTGTGAGCGGACGAACAAACTCAGCTCCTACAATGAACCAATCGACAAAATTTCCACCGATTTTACCTAGGAAACATACAGCGACTAACCTTTTTTTAAAATACTTACAGGAAGTCTATGCACACCAATGCATGGAATTGGTATCTTCTTTAGTCCGTTTTTGAAATGGTGAATGTATCAAGAATATTTATCATTGAAAAATCATTTAAAAGAAGTTTCATGAATTGTATCATGAATGTTTTTTTGAGTAGGTAATGATAGTGATCAATATGACTGCCAAGCTATATCAATGACTTTTTTTCTTCATATTTATTGCAACGCATGCCTTTCCGTTCCGTTCCAATTTTGAATCGAATCGAACCATAATTACGGAACTCTTTCGCCATCTTGGATCTGCCATATTTATGAAAATTGCTTGGAGTACTTCAAAAATCCTCAAAATCTGTCGAACATATTCCGTAAACATTTGACTGGTTTAGTGATCTAACAATCATTTTCAAGAAAGGTTGGTTGGGTAAAAAGATCAATTTTTATAAAAAAAACAATTGTTTTTCTATGCTGACGTTTCGAATTCAATAAGTTATATCTAGGCTCTGTAACAATGAATTTCTATAAATATACCTCCCACAGTTAAAGTTACAATTTAACGAAGAAATGATGAATTCTCAATCAAAATACTCACGAAAAAAGTTTTTTTTTTCGTTTCAACCTCATAAACATTTCAAAAACAAACGGACATATCACTCATATACATAATTGAAAATAAAAAACCTCAACAGAGACAACCAACTAATATAAACGACATGAAACAAATGAATGGCTTCATCTCTCCGATATCGCTGAATTATTCATTCATAGAGAATTCATCTGAAAAACTTGGAATGCCACTCAGTAACGAACAAATGAAAGTGGCTTTCTCAAATGAAAATACAGTTGGAAAGATTTTTTTTCAAAACAAAACAACTAAACACCACAAGACATACAATCCAACATAATGTACAAATTGAATTGTGGAAGCTGTCCAGATACCGTCCTGTTTGACCAATAGGTAAAATAGAAATGATGATGATCATAAAAGTTTTGTGGGAGGTATATTCATGAAAATTCATTGTTACAGAGCCCCGAAGGATAATTCAATCAAATTCGAAACGCCCGCAAGAAAACAATTGTTAAAAAAAATCCTGCCACCCAACCAACCTTTCTCGAAAATATTCCATAAATTTCAGACAATCGAATTCGGCAATTTTCGAGTCTATTAGAGACATACAAACAAAGAAACAAACAAATATATTCATTTTGATAAACAAAATGTTACTGGTCAGTTGGGAATACTCCAGTCAACAATGAGATTCCATACGTTTCATGTTTTCTGCTTTAGTCTTAAATACTTGATGAATTCATAGCAGCCATTGTAAATTCAGAAAAGAATAATATTCCAATGTATTTCCCTGTGATAGCTGAGAGCATTCCATTAAAGATATACTGTCGGAAGGAAATTACGAAAGAGTCACTGGGACATTAAGTATTCATTATTAATTTCATGACAGTTCACATGATGCATCCGACAGAATCTAGTTCTACCATAGTTTTCTCATTAAAATAATGCATACCTGGGTTATATAGAGAGAATTGTGTCAAATCAGTCTAGAAATAATTTGATATCTGTAGGGTTTGGAACCGAAATATTTTTGATGAAAATATTTTTCAAGAGCTAGTGGTTCAAATATGTTGTTCTCTGCGAAATCTCATATGAAGTTTTCAGAATCTTATACGTGTAGGTATTCCAGAGGATACAATGTTTCGATGAAATTCAGAGCGAAATCTTTAATACATCACATTCGGTTGAATAATTCCAGGATATACACGCTATTAGAAATTCGCTCATTATATTATCACAGGGAGGATTCGTCACCAATAACACCCAATTCTTTATTTTTGATTGATCCTGTGATCATCCATACTCTAAAACGAACAGTGTAGTATATATCATTGCATTAACCATTTCGATGTATTTCATGAACAGAAACGTCGGAACATTCAAAAGACAATTATTCTCTGTGAATACAGGAATAGAAGAGATAATGAAGAAATTCTGAGATCTGTGCAGAAATTACTGAATTTGTAATAGCCTGTTTCGTGCTATAACACTCAAAGAACCACGATTTCCGAAATGGTACTTTCTCAAACAACAATTCGGATGTGCTTGAATATTTATTGTTAAACTGCAATTGTTGAGACCTAATGGAGTAATCAACATCTAACCTATGTTATTTCATCAAGAATATTTTATAATTCAAATCGAGAGAGTGAAATCATAGAACAGTTCCACAGGAACATTGAATCCATCGCTGATCAATTCGTATATATATATATATATATATATATATATATATATATATATATATATATATATATATATATATATATATATATACATATATATATATATGTATATATATATATGTTACAGGCAATGTGTATGATTCAGGCATTGTATAGAATGCCTAGGCATTCTATACATTGCCGAGTGAATCCAGGCAAAGTATGAAATAAACTCATTTCTTAACAATTGTACAAACTTTGCCTAGGCATTGTGTATAATGTCTAGGCATTATATAGAATGTCGAGAGTTTTGCAGGCAAAGTATAAAATGAACAACATTGTTAGAAATTGTTTATTGCAAATAACAAACATGAAATGTATTAAATATAGGATCTGAAAATCCTCATATTTTACTAGAGTAAAATTTAAAAGTGAAACATTAATTTAAGAAATTACTTGTTACAGCAGGAAAGAGAACTATGGTTAGGTTAGGTTAGGTTAGGTTAGGTTAGGTTGAAAATCTGTGTGTTCCATTGTTTTCAAGTTAAGGTTAACCTAACCTAACCTAACCATAGTTCTCTTTCCTGCTGTAACAAGTAATTTCTTAAATTAATGTTTCACTTTTAAATTTTACTCTAGTAAAATATGAGGATTTTCAGATCCTATGTTTTATACATTTCATGTTTGTTATTTGCAATAAACAATTTTTAACAATGTTGTTCATTTTATACTTTGCCTGCAAAACTTTCGACATTCTATATAATGCCTAGGCATCATACACAAGGCCTAGGCAAAGTTTGTACAATTGTTAAGAAATGAGTTTATTTCACAATGGAACAGACAGATTTTTAACTCTGCCTGAACTCCAGCAGGCATTCTATAGAATGCCTAGGCAAAGTATGAAATGTTTAAAATTTCACACTTTGCCTGCTTACTTTTGGCAATGTATAGAATGCCTAGGCATTCTATACAATGCCTGATTTTACACTTTGCCGGTAACATATATATTACCAGTCAGGATACAAGGGGAGAAGATATTGGGTGAAGCAGCAAGCAAAAAGTGTACTCTTTTTGCACTGTAATTCCAATATTTCGACAGTGAATACTGTCATCTTGAGAGAAGCTACAAATATTACGTCCTTTGTTGAAAATATGGATTAAAATTTACGACAAATATATGACAAGAATTTGTAAATGTGAATACTTCCCACCACTACCGTATTTCATGACCTCCAAATTGTTTTCGTTGCGACTACGCATGACTACCAGCAAGAGGCTTAGGTTTATAATATTCAAAAAAATGTCTGAACCCCGATTGTTAGCCAGAGGCGGCGTGAAATTTAAAGATGCGTTCGAGTTGAGGCCCGATCGAGCGAGAAGTGCATTGGCCGGGCTTTCAATGCTATTGAAAACAATGGAACAGAACTCGCCCCGACTTTGAAAATGAATGCAATGAAGTGATTCAGGTTATTGAGAACGCGCCCGGATTGTTTCGGGCATTCGGGCGTCAAATCGAACGCAGCTTATAATGTAATCAGTTAGTACTTAAACTACTTAAATTTCTTTAATGAGTTACACATTCCTCCTGATTTTTTTTCAATTGTCAATTGTGTACCTCTCTCTCTCTATCTATATGACATTCATCAGGATTATTCATTTCAGATATTCTTTTTTTTGTTATTGAATGCCTTTTGTTGCGCCCCCTCCTGCACTGCGCCCCTTGGCGCCGCCAAGGTTGCCAAGGCGTTATTTACGCCACTGGCCAGTCATAGTTTTTCAAATTATGAAATGAATGAAATAATCGTGTTTCAAAATGGGAAAAGTTTTCCAGATATCTTCAAAAATCTGCTAGAGACATCATTATTCAACCTGAGCAATGAAGTCGAATCCACAGAAACTCTTCGTTTTTTTTTCAATAGGTATTGCATTGAAATCCTAAATACCATACAGATTGATCGAAAACCTCATTCAAATATTCCACCTATTACTCCAGTCTATGATGGTAGAAAAATGTGTGAACTGTGTATTTACCCCATACAGTACCAATTTGTATAAAAATTTGGATTTAGGTTCTACTTACCCTCTATTTCAAAATCTGTCCTGTGGTGGATGCCACCCCTTCTTGGGGGTGAAACATTTTTCTTCGAAAATAAGTGCGGAAATCGATATATTGACTAATTCAAAGCAACTTTTCTTTCATGAAGTTTTTTTCAGATTCTTTTTCGCGAATAACTTGAGAACTATGCATTCAATCGAAAAACCTGAGGTGAGCAATACTCTAGATTTCACAAAGGTGATCGTGTATTCCTGATGTATGCAGACCCAATACAAACGAAATTATTGCTTGTTTAAAGTTTATTGGTATTCCCAAAATTAAAAGTTTCTACGTACAATGACCAAAAACCAATGCATTTTTCGGGAAAATCTCATTGAACCCATTTTGAAGTCCTTTGAAATGCCTTTTTTTTTTGGATTGAGGTGGCCTTTACTTGATGGAAATCCATAGTTTCTACGCTATAAGGTAGAACAAAATTTATTGTCTTCGCGACATGTTTCGATACACTGTATCTTTATCAAGCGAATGTATTTGAACACTGTGTTTAAATACATTCGCTTGATAAAGATACAGTGTATCGAAACATGTCGCGAAGACAATAAATTTTGTGGAAATTTAATCGTGTTCTACCTTAAAGCCTCAATTTTTATTTCTCATGGAAGTTCGTGATATCAAAAATAAGCGAGGTATGAAGTGAATAATGTCGATTCCTTTTTTTTTTTTCGTTGGAGAAAATTGTGAAAATCTCACCCTGTGTTCCATCTCATTCTGAAAAAATTGTTGCCACTTCACAATAAACTTCATTTATGTTCTTGTTTGAAAAAAATTGAGCTTGAAGAGAGAAAATCATCTTCGTCATTTAGCGTAAAATGGCCTTTCATACAAAATAAATAAAAACTATAAATGACACGTAATATTTTCTACAAAATTGTAGGTATCTCTTTTCTGAGAGTTTATGCGTGTTTTTTTTGTAGGATAAAAATGGAGTAAGATATGGCCAGTTGAAGCTTACGTGTGTTCGCGCAAAGTACTTTTCTGGCCATATCTTACTCCATTTTCATCCTACAGAAGAAGATAACCAGCAAAATTTTCAGACGAAAAAACTACAATTTTTTTACAAAATTCTGCGTGTCATTAATAGTTTTTGAGTTATTTTGAAGAAAAGGAAATTTTTTGTTAGACAAAAAAAATATTTTCCCTCATCACTTTCAACTGGTCAAACATTTAGAACGTATCATAAGAACATAAATAAAGTGGAATGTGAAGTGGCAACGTTTTTTTTCAAAAGGGGTGGAAGAGAGGGGGCGATTTTGACTATTTTTTTTCCAAAGAAAAAATAGGAATCGACATTATTCTCTGCATATCTCGCTCAATTTTGATGCTGGGAACTTACATGAAAAATTAAAATGGAGGTTTTTTGAAGGACTTGAAAAACTATTCATTTTTCTATTTATTCGCGAAAAAAATCTGAAAACGTGTTTTTTTTTGCCTGAAAACCGACAATTTCATTCGCGAATAAGTCGAAAAGTATTGCCTTTCTGAAGAAACTTCATGGAAATGAACTTGCTTAGTCAATTAATTGATTTCCGCACTTATTTCCAAAGAAAATGTTTTCACCATCCTGGCATCGACCCCCAGGGGAAAAACCAACCCTCGGCACATGGTAGATTTTGAAATAGAGGGTAAGTAGAACCTGAATCCGAATTTTCATGCAAATCGGAGCTGTATGGAATGAATACACACGAAAATGGTCATAGACTGGATTATATGTGAGTTCGCTAGAAATGTTATATAACATTGTATGATCTAGCGACCTACTCTACGTTGTGTCCTCCGAAACGTATCAACGATGTAGGAGGTGACAACGGGGAAGATATCTCAAGTATATGCCTATATATGATGAGGAAACAACGCCTTCTTTGTTCCTACCAGAATTCAAAATAATAAATCTTTACCACTCTTTTGATTAACGGATTCTGGACTTTCCCCTCATCATATATTCACAAATTTTATATCAGTCAGACAGTCCCTTGATAAATATATATATATATATATATATATATATATATATATATATATATATATATATATATATATATATATATATATATATATATCTGGAATCGTTTTCTTGTCGATGTTTCGGCTCCCATTTCGGAGCCATTATCAATACTTTTTCGAAAATTGACACCGGGATTTAAATCTCTGTCATCGTAACAAAGAGAAGACTGAGGTTGTATGATGGAGATATGGTATTTATAGCTGTATGAGAATCCAACGGTTTTTGAGATGTTTTCATACTCGGGCGAGATTTAATCAAAGGATTCGATCGATGGGGCAGTTATGGTTTCCAATCTCCTTTGTGATCTCGCCTTCCTCGAATTGTGTAGGACCCATCAGGTCATCTTCTTCCTTGTCAGGAAAAACTGCTAACTATTTTGATAACGCAAACCAGCCTGCGGCATCTGATTCTTTCATCAGCAACTCAAATAAACGCGAGAAGAGTAGAAATATCGAAAATCTTCTTACTCTTACTACAGATTCACATCGGAACACATTCGAACTCTGTACCACACGAGTTTACCTCACCCTGTGCAGGACCCCCATACCACTCAATTATTTAAAAAAAGTATTGAAATGAAGTGTTAGACACTTTTCCCGAGAGGTCCCATCAGGTAGATCGATTCAGAATTCCAGAAGAATATTTCACCTGGTGGGACCTCATGAACGCTTGGTTAAAGACCTTTCGAAAAAAATTAGGTTTTGATTTTCTGTTATCACAGATCAGCTCTCATTCATTTTACGTCAGTAAAATATGAATAATTGGTGAGGGTGATGGCGGTGTGGTTTGCTGCCCGGATTATGTTCGAGAGGTCATGGGTTCAATCCCAACGTGGCAGATAATTATCTATTGAGAATTTCTTTCTGTCGTATTCGGAAATGACTCTGCCACGTTTCATAGTTGACGTGACCGCGAATTACCATGCTGCTCCTAGTTTTAGGCGTAGAGAGCTAGTAACAAGGCCTATTTGCTGATGGATCTCGTTTGAAGTCGATGACGTTTGGTATGGAAATACCATGAATAACATTCACTACTATTCCTAAGATTGTGTTAATCGAGTTTTCAGCTGTAGTTTTCAAGTGAAACAGTTATACTAATTGTGCTTACCTAATACCAATATCTGGTTCATGATGTGTACCATTTCTAGTAACATAACTATAACAGCAGTCTATTTCCTTCTCGGACCCATGATATTGATCAATGCATTCCTTTCTTATGTGTAAATGGGCAGTATTATTCATCACAGTAGTGTAAGTCAGTAAATCCAAAGTAGAGCACTGTACATAGTCTAGAGGAATATAGCTCGAAACGGATTCTTCGGTAAATGCAGGAAAATTTGGTATTTGGCATTCATCTGTGTCAATTATGAAATCTGAAATTAAATCAATAAAAACATTTTTGTTCAACAATTCAGTACATTTAGTGAAGGGCGCAGGGTCTCTGAGGACCCCCCACCAGTTCTTAGTTCAATTAACTTTCATAGTGAATCACTTCGAAAAACCTGTGGTCTGTGTACCGTCTTCTGTGTGCGAGTTAGCAGTTGGCATTTTCAAGAATGTTACTACTCCTACTTGGTGCTGGCAACTGTAGGAGCAGTAACATTCTTGAAACCGCCAACTGAGATGTTTAGTGCAAGCGCTGCGAAACATTCCGTTTGAAAAAACCGATGACCTCATTCTGATTGATGATTTCAGTTAAGAAAGACTTCATTGATGATATTGTGGAGGTTGCCGGACGGAATTATGGTCCAGTTTTTTTTTTCGGTCCTATAATAGTTTTCGCTTCCATCGCTGTAGCTGCGAAAAAAAAATTGTTATCGACTATTAAAACCTGGTTTAGGTAAGGTACGGAGAAAAACGGTATGATCTAATTCAATACAAATTTAATGAAAAAAAGTGGTTTACCTATTAATAAGTACTGAAAAATTCATTCAGGTGAGTTTTGAAAATTATTGCCGATGCATTTGAAAAGGAAAATACAATTGATTTCGCTTTTTCTACAATTACAAAACATTGTCAGGCATTCAGCATTATATTTGCAAAGCCTGATCAAAGAATTTGTCATAGGTGGTTTTGCCATTTGCACCGGGTACAACTTTCCATCTCGTCTTTCATAACCGAATTGGAGTAAGTTCGGAGGCCCATGTATTGCAGCCCTTAAGCAATGTAAATACAAAACATCAAATGTTCTAATAATTTCAGATACATTTGATTTGAATCCCAACTTAAAAGATATTTTTTGGCTGATCCTTCAAACCAAATCCCTCAAAAACTACTATTCGATAGCTTATGCTAAAAGTGGATGTTGAGTACGAAAACATCGGAATCTGCACAATTTATAAAAACTTGTTCAATTCCTTCACGAACAGCAACAAAAATATGGCTGAAAATCCTTCAATCTGCTTCTGGAGAGATGAATGAACATATTTCGACGGAAAAAGGTTTCATTTTCTTTTTAATTATTAATGTAATAGTTCATTAATAATGTTACGAAATTTTCTAGCGCCGGCCTTGCCGCTCGTAAACGCAGAATAATATGAATCTAACAATTCAGAAGACCTATTACCTTGGAGCTTGAAGATTTTTTGGAGTCTTCATATCCACCTGTAATGCCCAGCTGGGATTTTGGTTGAACACTCTGGTATTCCAACCAGAGGTAGGGATCCTTTACGAGTCCAACAACCATGGACTCAGGACCGCCGGCTTTACGTCTCCTCCGAAGGACAGCAATTCCTCAATATATATTGTGTTCATTGATATATTGCCTGCGAGCTATGATATAATACTTTGCTGCAGTTTTATGAGCTTTCGACGCGGTCTTTCCCTGCTGCTTAGCTTCAGATATCGAATGACCAGTCAACATGGAGAGCTTGGCCATGCCCGTGAGGTATTCTTTTCATCATTCTTTTGTTGATTAACTATCATGATTGTAACGGTCATAGAATCTTCGCCACCTAATGTCCCCTTAAAAGTCATTGTCACAGTGTCTAAGATTTTTCAACAAACATATGTTTCCATTTAGTTAGGTAGGTGGAGAATGAATTCGGATAGAGCTGTATGTTGCGGTGTATTTCTGTTCGTTGCACTGATATATATATATATATATATATATATATATATATATATATATATATCACTAAACACCGCTAATGCTTCATGGAGTGTATTGCCTGACAATTTTAGATTTTGACTGCTTAATGAGGCTTGTATGAAAGTCTTTCATTTCGACGTGAATGTGCATTTCTTCGCTGCATCTTCTATAAGTATTTCATCACACAACTTTTCCTCTGGTATAAGTTCAATAGTGGACAATTCCTTCCGTAATTCCTTAGCACACATGACGATTTTGCTACAGTCTAGCCGACGTACACGTTCAGCTATTTCCTTAATGAACTTCCTGCCATGAAAACCAAAGAAGATTGCTTCCTCTCAGTAAGATATGAGAATAAAACCTTGTCACCAAATTTATCGATCAGCATCACTTTGAGATCACGATTAGAACTACATCCTCTACTTCAGCGAGTACAGTCATGCGTTGAGCCAAGTATGTCAATTCAAAAGCGGTCGTCGAAACACCGTCTTTTATATCCGCCATTAATTTGTCAAAAGCAGCCAGTAACTGTATTTGTGATATTTGTTGTTGGTCGACCTCTTCCGTTACTAGAAGATATTGGTAATGAAACGTAATTTCTTTAACACGAAGTATGATATTGGAAGTTTCTGCAAACAGATCTTCCGGTGTTTCGTATAACAAATTTTTGTGAAAATTTCGTAGTATTATCAACGCATTGAAAAACAGCAAAGCTGCTGAAATTTCAGTTAAAAGATGCCTTTTTTTTATTTTGGTTTTCGTCGTATACCACAAATGGAACATCATGAGTCACTCGACGAATCGCTGTTGCTTCTTTTTGATTTGCAGGTCAATTGATGATCCAGCTACGCCCTGTGTTGTTGATGAAGCTCTTTCTTCCAGCTTCCTATGTAGTGACGACGACGAATTTTTTCTTCGCTGATATAGCTGGCCATGCAACTTTTATACCACGAGAAGTGTTCTTCATCAGCATTCGGATCAAACAACTTCTCAAATTTGTCTGAAATTTCGTCTTTGCGTCGTCTTGCTGCATTTGAATAGTTTCTTTCGGTTCATTCACCAGTTCAGCATGATTTTCCGTTCGCCTTTTTTTTTTATCTAATAATTGTAGCGATATTTATTCACTTTAAAGAAAGACATCCCAAAATTCGAAGTACTGCTATTTGAAATATTGGAAAATGTATTTGTTATAATAATGGATGAAGTTCAGCTATAACTGAAGTCACAAAAACTGTTGAGAAAAGCGCGGCCCGCTCCAAATCTCGAGAGAAGATATGTGACGCTGGGAAGGAGATTTATAATAAAACTGACAACGGGCTTTCCTGGCAACTTTCAGTTCCAGGTTTGGAAGGATCTTGCAAAAACATTCCAGTCGAGAAATAGCGGTCAATGGTTTTTGCATTCTATACAACATTTTTTTTTCAACAACTACAGCGACGGAATCGAAAACTCCTATTATAGGGCCGAAAAAAAAACTGGACCATAATTCCGTCCGGCAACCTCCACAATATCATTAATTAAGTCTTTCTTAACTCAAATCATCAATCAGAATGAGGTCATCAGTTTTTTCAAACGGAATGTTTCGCAGCGCCCGCTCTAGTTGGCAAAACGTTGAAACTCAATACCGACAAACCAACGAATAAAATCCCAGAATAACAACTTCGCATACTCAACTATCCTTGAAAACCTTCACCTGGAGGTTTACAATCTTTGATTTCTCAACAATAATATGAATAGATCGAATGCTTTCCCATTGATTCCTGCTCATACATTTTTTAGAGAGTTATCTACCTGAGTGATTCACCGTGTGTTTCAATTTTAATATTCGTGATTTATTCGTTTGATTGTCTCATGTTTCCCATCACATACATTCATATATTTTTTCTAACAACATAGTTCATTGTATAGACAATGAAAGTACGAACTATGCACATTTAAGCAAACATGAATTATGACGCATTTTTCCTTTCAAGTCATACTATACAACTAGCAGCAGTCTGATTGTTAATAGATAACAGTAAAATATGATGACAGTTGTATTCAGTTGACCTGATCGATAGCATGGAGTGAATAGTTTTATGGGACCAAAGTAAGTCAAGCTGAGGAAGGGAATGATCACTTCAATGAATATGCTTCCTCAAGCATTCACCATGAGTCTGATACTCAGAAACATATATAGATATTCTTCATTGAATTATTTATATCAGTGTAATATGAGTTTTCACGTTTCCACAAAGGAGGTCACAATGAACTTATAAAATATGAGAAAGTTCAGTATACTTTATGATCCTACCATTCCTTCATTCTTTTCAACACAAAAAAAGTTCTATCAGTGGATGATCACTGTATCGAAGCTGAGTATATTATATGTATTGTACTGGATAATTATCTGAAGAACAAAATTCACACTGAAAATCTCTCTGAAATTATATGAACATAACCTGTCTCTTGTTGAGAATGCGCAGATGATAAGAATATTGGTTGTTTTATTTGTATAAATAACTATTTGGAAACTTGTGGTATCTGATTCAGAAAAAGACTCGAAGAATTAGTCATATATAAACAGTAATGTCTTGAACAAATTATAAAAATGCTTTACCATCCCACTCCACTCGGAAATCACACTTCAATGAATAAACGAATTCTGTTTTTGAGGGAACAAAACCGGAGTCTTTTGATATCAAAGTGAATTATTATGGTCATTAAATCCGACACAGTGATCCCAATTAAAATATGAGTTCAATTCGACCCAGAATCATAAATCTGGAAATGAATACAAACAGACTATCGATAATAAGATTGATTGATAACAAAAGACATCACTTGTAGTGATATGACAATCATTCCTTTGTCACTCGAGTAAACCACTGACCAAGAGAATTAATTTGGTTATTTATTTGTATCTCAATTGAACAACCAAGGAAATTGCTTCCAGTGAAAACAATAACATCTTCGCCATTCAAAGTAAACAAATGACTGACAAAGGAATAAATTCCTCATTTATGTGTTTTCGAGAGAACTCTTGAAATCTACCACTCATAATTTTCATATAAACGGAATGAAATTTCAGACACAAAACCAATACATTCAGTATCACAGTGAGTGAGAGTGCAAGTTACAGTTCCAGTAGAGTTCAGTTATAACGTCAGTTGTTAGTATCGAAGTAGTATCGCGAATTAGGAGTGTGCCTCAGAAATAGTGCCAAAGTGCTAACTTGAACCAGATACAGTGAAACGCGATTAAAAGCTTATAATCAATAATTCCGATATTGAAAACATATGCAGAAAATTGACTAAAATTCGTAAAACATTCTTATAACGAATTATCAACAACATCGATTTCGTGTCACTGCTCACACACTTATAAGAGCCATTTATGAATCTATTGTCTCTAAATTTTTATATATTCCCTTTTTTTTGTAATAAAATTCATGAAAATGTAATTGGTGTTTTCCTGTTGAGTAACGAACTCGATTTGATTAACAGAGTACTACGAACCCCACAACCTGACTTATGAGTCTCTCAATTCTCTTTAGTTGCGGCTTCGCCGCACGATGGCCCGCTGTAAGAGGTCTCCTCTGCCTTGGGCAGTGCGAGTTTGAGACTTTGGTCGTCACCCAGCAGATAGCGTTGCTCCTTGGAGGTTTCCACCATCTGCACCAGTTTCAGATATTTACTTCGTAAGTAGTAGATGGTTCGAAATGTTCATGTTCACAGTCCAGCCAAGTGTCACTGATGAAACCTGGTGGGTCGAAACAGCTGTCTGGCATTGGATTTGTGAATGCAATCATCTCGAACATTCTGATTGGAGTCGATGATGTTGATAGAGTTCTCAAGCAGAAACATGAACGGGACACAATTTCTCAGGTCGTGATGGGCCTTTTAGATCCAATTAGAAATATAGAATTATTCAAAAGCCAAGACACGTTGAAAGACGCCATCGAACTTGCTGAAAAATGAGAATTGATTGAATATTCGACTAGGACAGTTGACATAAATTGTCGCAAATTTCAAGAAAATCATGCCTTACAGCCATGATATAGAAACTTCAGTAGGAGAAATGATCAGATACATAATATGCATTCCAGAATTATGGAAGTTAATATTGCCATAAACGAGAATGTTTGAAAGGAGATTGCTACAATATATATAATCAAGAAATTTTAGAGTGAGTGAAAAGTGTTTCACAATTTGAAATTGAAAATTTTAGGGTTCAGTGAAATGTTGGAATTAAACAAAGGACACTCTGCAATTATAAGTTGGGTTAAGTATTGATTCACATGGATTAGTAATTTCCTAATTCAGATGGCTGTACCGCCCTAAAAGTAATTTGAACTATGTGAAATGTAGTACAAGATGCACTTGGTCAAATTTTGATCAATATATGTATACGAAGTAATCTGAAGAACAGATAACAGAAAATACTACTAAATATATGAGGGGTTGACTAATTTTATCTGGGTAGTGAATAACAGCGCTGTTATTGTGCCCTTACAGAACTACCTATACAAGAGAACGGGCTCACAGGGTGATGATTTCCAGTTAAATCTGAGCAGGGAGAGTCGAAGACAGGTTTCTCACAAAAAGGTTACCTGGATTCTTGAAGACTGCAACTTGTATATTTCTAAAATCAGGTCCTCATCAGGACAAAATACGTGGGTACCATGAACCTCAAGTCAGTAGCGACTGTGCCGGATTACAAAGACCAAATGGCATAACCTCGAATTCAATCAATCCGCGACCGGGTACCACAAATGCAGTTTTTCACAAGACTCTGGATGCAATGGAATTTGCCAAAACGCACTTTTCAAATCAATACTACTGAAATATTTTGATATTCTGCTCCAGACAGCTCATTCAGGATCTGATCAACTATGGGGAGGGGATGAGCGCATTTCTTTGTTACTGAATTCAATTTCCTTCCATCAAAGCAGAACCTCGGATCTCCATTAGCCTTTTCCACTATCAGAACTGGACTAGCCCAAGGACTTTCTGAAGGACGGACTACTTTCAAATCTAACATTTTTTCAAGTTCTTCATTGGAGGTTTTTAATTTATACGGACCAAGTAAATGGTGTCTTTGCTTGATCGGTTCAACTGTACCAGTATCAATTTTGTGGAAAATTTTATCAGTTCTTCCTAACCTTGAAGTTGACAGTGTTCGAAAGTTATTAATGAAAACATTGAGTTGTTCCTGTTGAAGAGCAGTTAGGTCTGATCTTGAGATTATTTTGTTAATGGCACCCACTTCTATCATACTGTCATTGCTTGAATTCGTATTATTTCCATCAATCAAATATGAATTTGTAGAAAAATCTATAGTTACATTAAAACTCCTGTAAAAATCTGATCCCAATATGATCGTGTGAGATAGTGATGGCACTACTGAAACTTTGATAAGCTTGATTATATCATCTGCTTCTATTGGTTAAGTGACAAATCCTAAAATTTTTTGAGCTGCGCCATCTGCAGTACTTATGGTGGTATCTGCGACATATTATTCAGCGACTATGAATATGAACCGCTGCGAAAGGTCTGTTATCATTACACCTTTCTACAAAAGTAGAGTTGGCTTCCTTCAAAGTTTCGGCCTTACTTTCTGTTGAACGTCCAGTATTATAAAAATCAGTAACAAAATTCAACCAAGCCTTCCATTCCTCGACAATTGTTCTAATTGGATCATTTTCAAAATCTATATCCTTCAAAAGTTTCCCACGCCTACTGTCGATGAGATTCTTATTACTATTTCCCCTTCTGAAAATTCTACTACCTACGCTATTCTTATGAGGCTCCGATATACTCAGAGAATGCTTTGGTGGTGTACTATTTCTTTCATCACTCAATGTTTTACTAGTCCAGACTCTGGAATTATTAACACTTACATTGTTTTTATTTTTGTAGACTCTAGAAAAAGAAGTGGAGGGGCACTGGTCTACCTGGTGTCCTCCTTTCTAAAGTTTTTTTGCTTTGAACAATTTGGACAGTTGGGCCGTATAACATTATCTTTGGCACAACCATAACATGATAGGACCTTTTTCTTACAAACTTTCTTAATATGACCTACTCGATTACAGGACCAACAAATTGCAGAAACTTGCTGAGGTTGAATAAAATTTCTTTGTACTTTATCAGTATTTTTCCTTGAACTTGGATTATTTTCACGAAAACGAGAACTGCACGAAGCATCCTCAAAGTCTGATGAATAAGCTAAAGAAGGTTCTAAGGTAGACACATTTTGTCTAGACGGTGGTTGAAATTTGGCCTTTATTGTTTCGGCTTCCTCTAATGCCCTACATACTTCAATTAGATTTTTGACATTTTCGATATTCTGTAAAACTAAGTGTGACTGGTAGCGAGGTTTCATATTTCGTCCTTGAGTACGGCGTCTCATTTCTTCCCACAATGAATCATCATAATCTGATGATAAAAAATCTTTTTCAATAGCTACCTCTAATGTATTCCATGAATCGAATCTACTTTGTCTCAATCGTGATCTGTACCACTCTCTAGCTATACCCTCAAATAAATCAGAAGCAGACTGAAATAAATCTTCCTTAGTAATATTTCTAGCAACTCTCAACGCCTCTATTCTTTGTGAAAATGAATTGAGTGAACCCTTCTTTGTTGTTCCATCAAAAGTTACTCCCCATTTATAAGCTGACAATGTTTTATAACCTGGTGTAGGAGCTATAGGTGCTACAGATTGATTCAGAATTGAACTATTTGAAATATTTTGACTTTTGAGAACTCTATCTCGTGCCTCAACTGGATCTTCTTCCAAAGTAGAAACTGGAACTGAGTTATCACCACTAAAATTTGAAACTTCATCGCCTATATCTTTAGGAAATCTCAACAATCTGCCTATCAAATGGTTAAGTCTACTCCTAACTCTTTTGAAAATTTCTTCATTAACTCCATCATAATCATTCACTTTTTCAGTAACATAAGTTATACTATCAGTTATTTCCGATTTCTAGACTTCAAAATCAAAATCATTAGCACAACTGTATACAACCTCTGGTCTTGCCATGTCTTGTCTAAGTTCTCTACGCAAAAACTTTCTTCTGGCATTTTTATCAAACCCGTCTACTGAGACACCTCCAATAGATAATTCATAGCTGAGTTAAAATGCTCTCAAATGGTTAGGATCCATTTCATAGTTGAATTTCATTTTGAATGAACTGATATTTGTGGACAGCCTGTATACAAAAAAACACAATACAAAATAATCTCCCGTATACGACACAAAACACTCTCACAACCCAGAAAATGCCAATAGGTATTCTATTCAGAACTCTGAGCAATATGATTGTGAACTGAATCCCACATATTAATCAACTTCCAGGTAGGAAACGAAAAAATATTGTTGTGTGTTACTTTGTTTTGTCAGAAGGGATAACGGGTAGGGTTCAAGGGAAAACGTTACTTCATCCGGTTACTGCAAAATTTGACCAACACTACTATTAACTCATAAAAACTTGAAACATTTCAGGCCCCACGTTGGGCGCCACTTCTGTAAACCCTTGAAGTAAGGAAAGTTGCAACCCGTGAACTGTAAGTCGAAGACTGGGTGTGGGTTCGTCAAGTTTTACAGTAAAAATCAAGTTGTTCAAAACCAAAAGTAAGTCTGGGCGCCAGACTAGTTAAGTCGGGAAAAGGAATTTGACAAAACAAGAACACTTTATGAATACTACAATATATATAATCAAGAAATTCGAGGGTGAGTGAAAAGAGTTTCACAATTTAAATTTGAAAATTTTAGGGTTGAATGAAATGTTGGAATTCAACAAAGGACACTCTGCAATTATAAGTTGGGTCAAGTATTAATTTACATGGATAAATAATTTCCTAATTCAGATGGCTGTACCGCCTTAAAAGTAATTGGAACTATGTGAAATGTAGTACAAGATGCACTTTGTCAAATTATGATTATATATGTTGACGAAGTAATCTGATGACAGATAACAGGGAAGACTACTGAATATATGAGTGATTGACTAATTTTATCTGGGTAGTGAATAACAGCGCTGTTATTGTGCCCTTACAGAGCTACCTATACTTGAGAACGGGCTCACAGGGTGATGATTTCCAATTAAATCTGAACACGGAGAGTCGAAGACAGGTTTCTCACAAAAAGGTTACCTGGAGAAGACTGCAACTTGTATATTTCTAAAATCAGGTCCTCTCAGGAAAAAATATCTGGGTACCATGAACTTCAACCATTCATATGCTCACAACTAACCGAAACACCACGACCTTACTATATTGAAAATGTACCAAATGTTCTTCGAAGTTCATGGCATTGAATGAGGAAAACTTCGGTGATTTGTATCGTACACGGAGTGGGTCATTTAGCTTTTACAATAGAATTGCCAATTGTTTCAATTCACTACGTTTCGGATATCGAGATGTCTGTTAATGCCTTATAACAGATCAGTTATCCTGACGATCAAAATATCAGATGAACATTATTGAATGTGAATTTATAGTAGTAGAGGCATTCCATATCACAACGGATTTGAATTTCGGATTGGATTTCTTACAAGAATTTGAAGTTAAATTGGACTGGAGCACTAATAAAATGTTCATTTTTGATCAAATTATTGAATTGAAAAAAGAGATGAGAGATATTCAATGTATTGAGAATCGAAACTGCAGGAATTGGCAAGGAGCAGTGGGAGACATAGATAAACGCTCAACAGATTTGACGAATACGATAGATACTTGGATGGAGCGAGAATCTAAATGAATGCGCTATTTTGTAGGGCCCGCGAGTAATTTGCCATATTTTTGAGGAGCATATTTTATGGAAATGAGTCCAGTCTAAGTGAAAAAAAAAATTGTCAGAAATGTGAAGTGAATGAATCAGAAAATAAATAAAAGGAATAAGCGTCAAAGAACTAGAGAATATGAACAGGCAATGGACAGCCTATTAGAAGACGGTTATGAAGGAAACGTGAATAAATCATACCCTGAAATGGCAATAGAAATCGAGAATGGAAATAAACCTGAAATGAAAAACGTGAATCAGTCAGAATGTGAAGAGAACGAACAAATCGTATATCAGTCAGAACACGAAATTGAAAATGATTCTGTCAAAGTTGAAAATGTACCCAAAGTAAATGCTTAAGCTACAACGTCCCATAGTTAAGGTATGGTGGACACCAGGGAGACTGCGCAATCCTCTAGCGTTGATCCCATAGGAGTAGGAGTGACTTTATAACGATATCATTCTTTTCCCTAGATCTATGGTTGTATGTATGAAAAAACGGTTAAATACTGAGAATTTGATATTTGAAGTTGCTGAAGCAAAAAATGGCTTAATGATCAGACGATCTGTAAGGATTTATGTGATATACCAATTCATATGATGAACATTTCGGAAAGTGAACTTCTTGTGCCCAGAAATCATAGTATGGTGTTTCGAAGCGGACACAGAGAAAGAATGTGAATCAGATGGGGATGCAAAAATAATCCGAAAACTTGAAATACAAGACTAGAAAGGAATTATGAAACAATTGGAACTTGATATTTCCGAAGAAAATGACCAGATAGCATTGGCGATATTAGTAAAAGAATATATTGAGATATTGAGCACCAAATTATAGACCTACTTGCACTCAATTAGTTACACACAGAATTATCAAAGAAAACGTCCCGCCAATTGCCAAGATACCTCATAGAATTCCGTATCACAGAAAAAGTATTATGGATAAGAAAATCAAAGATCTACTCGATAAAGATATTATAAGAGAATTTAGTGGTCCGTGGATTCTGCCGGCAATTTTGAAAGGAAAGAAGTTACATCCAGGTGAAGAACCTCAGTTTAGTATCTGTATTCATTATAGAGAATCGAACGCTTCAATAAAAACTGATTTAATAATAATATAATAATAATAATAATAACATTTATTTTCCATAAGACATGAACATGTATTGGAATAGTCGAGTGAGTACGAAACAAAAAACTAGAATAAAACAAAAAAAAAGTCAAACTGTCACATTGAAAAATTCGTTCACGGTATAGAAACTGTGATTCAGTAAAAACATTTTCAGGTTGCGTTTAAAAACATGGATTCTATCAATCTCTCTGATGAAAGGAGGTAACTTATTGAACATCTTCAATCCCAAGTAAAGAAGAGATTGGGCAGTTAGGTTGTATCTGAAAGGTTTTACGTAAAAGTTATTACGATTTCTCGTGTCAATGGTATGATAGGAGCTATGTCGATCAAACTTTAATTGATTAGTATAAATATAAACGCACATTTCAAATATGAGTATATCAATGAGAGTTAATATTTTGTATTCCTTGAATAGGTCTCTGCATGATGTTCGTGGGTCGACTCCAGCCAAGATTCGGAGAATCTTTTTTTGAGCGACAAAAACATTATGTGCTGATGAAGAACAGCCCCAGAGGCAAATGCCGTATCTAATTCGTGATTCTACATGGGCGTGGTAGTAATTCAGTATTTGATCCCTGGCTAAAATCATTTTGAGATTTCTCATCAAATAAGTAATAGATGATAATTTTGAAATTAGTTGGTTACAGTGTCCTTTCCAGTTCAGACAGTGATCTAATGTTAGACCTAAGAATTTACATTCACTGACATTAGAGAGAACGTTGTTGTTGGCATTTATTTTGATGTCAGAACACGTTTTTTGTCGATGGTGAAATCGAATAGAAAAGGTTTTTCCAGAATTGAAGTGCAGAGAATTAGAATTGCACCAAGAGATTAAATTATTTAAAGTTCGATTACACTCCTCTTCCAAAGCAGAATCGCATTTATTAGACACCAATAATGAAGTATCATCCGCATACATAATGCATGTATTCTCAGCGACTGCGGTATTCATATTCATATTTTTTCCACACCTGTTGGATACGATAGACCACCTCAGTGGCACGAATTTATACATATAGCGTTCTGGAACTAGCCAGTGGATATTTTCAATTTCAATTAGATGATCTTGAAAGGGATTTGAGTGCTTTTTTACACCACGAATTCGATCTTATGGCGAAGGGATTGCAAAATTCTCCAGCCTCATATAAAAAAAATGAATGCTGTTTCTGCCAACCTTAAAGACACCGAGTGCTTAGTATATCTCGGTGACGTCATCCTATTCACTGGACCTGACGAAACTGACATCTCAACCACCTACGACAAGTATTCGATGAAATGAAATGTAACAACTTGAAATTCTGAACTACCAGAGGTCATTTCATGGAAAAAGAAGCAAAATACCTAGGACACATAATGTCAGAAAAAAGATATCAAACAGATTCAAAAACAGCAGTCTCAGCCCATGACAGTGACAGAAATTAGAGATTCTCTAGGATTATGTGGATTCAACAGAAAATTCGAATAGAACTTTTCAAAACTGGCTCAATTTTCAACTTGACTAACTTAGGAAAATGTTAAACTCCATTAAGAAACAGACACAAGCTTCCGAAACTTTGAGAATAGAGTTGATATCGCCGCCCATACTGAAATACCTATACTTTAAGAGACCATTCGTTGTTACTACGGATGCCACTGCTACTGCAATCAGTGAAATTCTGAGTCAAGAATACGATGGATTTGAACAACCCATTTGTTTTCCGAACCGTACTCTCAACTCAGCTGGAAGTCGGTTTTCAACTATTGAACGAGAATGTTTGGCTGGAATTTGGAAAGTTGTTATTCAATCGGCACACACTTTTGGATCGCCACTGATCACCGTCCACTTGTTTAACTGTCATCTATCAAAGAACCTAGTTCCAGACCATTCAAATGGAGTGTGAAGTCGATAGAATACTCCTTCATCATCAAATAACGACAAGAAAAAAATAATTATATTGCAAAAGCTCTCACTAGACTGAACACTGACCAACTTCCAGAAACAAACACTTCGAATCCTAAACGAGTAGTTGGAAATCGTGAGTTTTGTAGAAAATTCCATCACAAAACAAATCTGCATTATAACCGGATAATTGGAAAACGTAAACAGATACCCTTCATAATGTGTCTTCAACAGAATCACCCCAAAATAATGAGCATGATAGAATTGCTTGAAGAAGACAATGACGAATTCTACAGTAATGAAGGAGTACTAGATGTTAAAAGTAATGCTCACGAAAAAAGAGACAGAATCAACGCAGCAGAAAATATGAAAAAAGAAATATTGAAATTGTATCAAGACAACCCATTTTATTGTCATGGTGCACACCAAAAACCCTACTTGCAATTCAACAAGATTTCTACTGGCCAAACATGAAGAGAGATATCAACTTTTATTTTAACAGCTGTCACTCCTGCAATTCACATAAATTACATAACCAAAAGCCAACCGAGCTACAACGAATGTCAATTTCAGCATCAGTATTTGAATTAATTGCCTTAGAATAGAATATTGCCTTAGAATAGAATAGAAATAAAAAATCACAAAAGGAGATAGTTCGTGCTAGACGTTTTTCCACTACCCCTTGAACAAGTCAACTTACAATGACAGGTATACAAATTGTAGAATTAGGACTGGAAATAAAACTTTCAGTCATAAATTAAAAAATTAGATAAATGAATACTCACCCACCTAATATATAGTGCTTAATTACATCACATTCAAAATGACACATATACATCCGATAAGTTATATTGCATTTCAAAAAGATACTGTTTGTAGACTCCTCCAAAACTTCTAACTGAATGATGTTGTATCATTTTATGGAATTCAGGTTTATTCAGTAGCCTAACTCCAATGTATATGAAGCAACTTTGAAATATGGCAGTTTTGTGAGGGTATTTGTCATATGACATTATGTTTCTCAAGTTCAGATCATGAAGCTCTTTTCTTTGAGTCAAATGACTATAGAGATACTCGGGCTTTCCTTTTAGATATATCTTGAAGAGATGAACCGCAAATAGTAGTTTGTATCTGTATTCAACCTTGAGGAGAAAGTTGTTTCTATATAAATGCGAGATATGCTCAAATTTCCTTACATTTAAACCTATAAATCGACTTCAGTTTCATATATATCAATGATATTTTTTTCAGAACATGTTCTTGAAAATTTAGTGAGGAGTCGAGTATCAACCCCAAATTTTTCAAGGAAGTTTTTTTGAATCACAACCTCAATTTTCATATGTGAAGTTGAAAAATTGAAGGTATTGAATTTTTTCCTGAATACTCACTATGAAGCAGCTCTCACTCGGATTTAATCGCAAGCCGTGACTTACTGACTTATTTTCTCAATTTCGACTATCTGCGTTCTATTTCCAAGATAATTGGAAAACCGTTGGCATACCTGAGTTGAGAAACCATAATAATTCATTTTGGCTAAGAGTAATTCGTGGTTTAGTAGATCGAAAGCTTTACTTTAGTCCAAAAGTACTAAGCAAGCTATTTCTGATTTATCTATACAATCTATACCTATCCTAATATCTGATGTTACCTCATGGAGTGCTGTTATAGTGCTGAAGCCTTCTCTGAAGCCTGATTGTATTTGTGGCATTATATTGTAATCACTTGTATATTCGGTTAACATTTCCCAGACTAGCTTTTCACACATTTTGGCCAATATCGGAAGAATATGTATTGGTCTGAGGTCTTTATATGTTGTTGCATTTTTTGATACTTTTGAAATGAGTTTTATAATAGATGTTTTCCAAATACTTGGCAAGTTACCAGTCTGGAAAAAAATGTTAAAAATATCTGTTATATATTCAGCTATAATTGGCAGCCTCCATTCGAGCACATCATATCCTATAGTATCTATACCCATACATTTGGACTTGATCAGTTTGAATGAGCGAAAGACATCATCCACAGTAACAGTTCTAAACGTGAAATTCTGTTCATTGTGAAATAAATTTATTTTGTAGTGGTTAATCGTCGCATCATTTACCGGAATCGTCATTTGACTGAGATCACTAAATGATTTGTTAATTTCATCAACGTTTTTTAACTGGATCGGTATTTCATCAACTGATCGGGTATGAACGCCCCACTGATCGAATCTCGCCCAAAGTTTTTTTGAGTTTGAATTTATTCTCTTGAGCTCCCAGTTCATGTATGCTACTTTTTCATTTCGAATTGCTACAAAAAGATAGTTTTTCAGATCAATGTAAAAATCTCTATGAATATGATTTTTTGTACGTTTGAATTTTCCGAAAGCCTTTTTTGTCAGTTTTATCATCTCCCTAATAGTTTGTGTAATGTGAGGTTTGTATGAATAGATTCAGTGGGACCGCTCAACATTACGAGAAATGAAAATAAGCATCTATCAGTTGTAATAGATCACCTCACTACCACCCAGAAGCAATATCTCGTCCCAATATATGCGTCGAAACAGTAGCAAAGCCTTCGTGGATAATATCATCTTGAGATATGGATGTTCATGATATTTACTGAGCGATAGAGGATCTCAATTCCCATCGAAATTCTTTCAAGAAATGCGTAGTCTCACAAATCAGCAAACTCAACAGTAGTATCTCTCATTCAGGAACGAAAGGAGTATCAGAACGATTCCACGGCCATCTCGAAACCACCTCATCTCACCTTGTCAGCGAACACAATTCAGATTGGGATGAACAGTTCATATGTGCCCTTCCCGCAATTAGAAACCAAATTCATACGTCAAATGTATCAGCATTTCATTTATTATTTGAAAGAGGAATATTATTACCTCACCAATTAACAATTCAATCAACCAGAATTCTTCATGATTTAGCGACAAATTGCATCGCAGAAATGATTCAGAGATTGCGTATAGCTCATGAGAAAGCACGAGAAGCAATTGAACCATCAACTAAAAATTACGAGATTCTTCACCAGGAACGAGAATTGATTTGAAAGCTTACCCTATAACAATAAAACGATTGAAATTATCAAAATAAGTTAATGCCTCGTTGGACAGGACCATAAAGAGCCTTACGAAAAATATCATCAGTTAACTTCTAGATTCAAATGATTGGAATTACAAATACACAAAATGTACATGCAGATAGATTTGAACGGTTCGAGGGTGTAGTGACCCAGACATCATCAGACATCGAACCTACCAACTTGACCGACTATAAAACTAAAAGCGATGAAACAGAGTAGATGATGGGAATTTGGGTATAGTATTCACTTTTCCAATTTTCAATTCCGAATGAAGTACCAAATCAAGCAGAAGTCGCTTCAGCTGGAGGAATAAGCAGTTGTCCCCCGAGAACGATGGAAATGTTTGTGAAAATGACCAGATACTATGAACGGACATAGCTCATCTGAAGAAAGTTACGGAGTAGAAAATCAATCACTAGCAAATCATCAATATGAGATGGTGTTGAATTTATGTCTCAGGAATTCCAATTTTTAGCTAAAATTAGATTATAGAGATAAATCCAATATGAATACGGGAAATACTTAAGTGTCTCTATATATCTTATCAGAAATTACTTCTGGACTTTAAAGATTGCCGGAAAATTATTCGAAAAAATGGAACACGCTTCCAATGGAGATAGGACTCTGATTTTCTGACTTTCAATGAAATTTGAAACTTGAAACAAATGCCCTCAAAAACTATAGTCGAAGAGTTTCCGAACGTAGGCATCGCGAGTGAACCCTGGAACAGGAAATATTATTCGCTGCGAGTGAACTACTCAATTTCGGTAATAAACAAACATTGAAACAATTAAACACTGACTTTGATGTAAATGTAGCGACAAAAAAACTCCCCGGCCTAATACTACTGCAAAAACAAAGGGGAGAATAAGAAAGTGTTTCTACTTCACCGAGTGGATAAAAAGCCATTCCCAGATCTGCAGTACCAATCGTTCCAGGATCTACGGGTTTCATGCTGACATTTGAAAAAATTTCCCAGTTCCCCACGTAAACATCCATCCTGCAGAAAATATCCCGGCTGTATCAGGAGAAGTATAGCCTATAGCTTAGGCAGGATCCCCACTAGATGAGAGAGTCCGTACACAACTAAGCCACAAAGCCGATTTGCCCAGAGAGGTAAACCCTACTTAACGACCATTCGAAGTCCTGGGTGAGGCAGAGCGTGGCAGAGAAAAACCGGATCTTCAAGTAAGCAGGTATGGATGGTACCTTCCGTAGATTTCATCGTGGAATATGCCCCATAGTTCCGCACCGAGCAGCCAATAGGAGCATAGAATGAATGTTGCTTGTCACCATGGCAATCACAACTAAACGTGAGGGCCACGTTTTTAGCGTTTTCGAAATTGTTTTATTTTTGATTTATGGTATTCTTGGACATACAGGTTGTTTGTATTATAATACAAGATTTTAGGAAAGGAGGGTAACCTTAGACAGATTGTATTTTTCGGTGGTAAATACAATTTTAACATGAATTTCAAGTTACATATTGATCGTCTGGTCAAAGACGAACTTGAATATGAATGGAAGATTCGAGGTATAAAACATGAAGGTAACATTGACTCCTTGAGAAAATGTTTACGTGGTTGTCTAGCTGTGGAAATGGTTGGTAGAGTTCTTCATGCTAGTGAAACATTAGATTTCGAAAGTGAGATTGAAATTTTGTGAACGGGAAATGATTGAACTGGAAGATTGATTCACTGAATAATTTTGCTGGAACTGCTACTCAGGCTCGAGAATTGTAGTAGATCAGACCGAAATCCTAGCGAAAACCAAGGAAGCATTTTTTCTCGTTCGATACTCTTACAAACTTTGATGGAATTAGTAATCGACTATACTTTGAAAGAGAAAGATTTTCAAAAAAATTCTGATTCCATTAATAGGCCTGCATATCCTTCATTCCATGAGAATATAGTAGAAACAAGAAACAATAGTCCAGGATAAAACCAGACCGGGTTGAATAATATAGTACAGGGTAACCCAACTCTAGAGCTCAATTCTGTACAGGGTGGAACACCAAAAAGTGTACCAGTTTATAAGTGGCAGATTGAATTTTCTGGCGCTCCTTTGGAAAATTGCAATGCATTTTTAGAAGAAGTAGTAGATCATTGTCATAGTAGGAATGTTGACAGATCACAACTTTTTGCCTCTTCTCGGGATCTATTTAATGAAGATGCACTGGGGGTGTTCAACTTAGTAAAAATGTATATCTGGGACGATATAGTTTAGTCCAGTCAATGAAAAAAGAATATGTACCGTCAGCTGTTGAACTATGGAAGCCTAAGGTGCCACAGAGTCTATTGGATTATATGTGGATGTGATGATAGGGTTATTCAATAGAATGCCTAACATTGTACCGGATAACCTTAGAATGTAGGTTCTGCGGATTAACATTTTGCCTTTCTTTCGGGAGAAATTGGTCTTGACAGATGCACATTCCCGTTCTGAGATGATATCTTTTTGTCGCCGGATTGAGGGATTGAGGTAACACGGGCTTCAGATGAGAGTTTTAAGCCTTCAGATCAGTCGCCTTTGACCTCAGAAGCAGCTTTGGTATAAAGGAAGTCATCCAAAAGTTCATATCCGTTCATGAAGTAACAACTAATGAACGTACTTATTGGAGATGTCATACAGACCAAGTCGTGAATAATGGCCTATCGAGAAAACATGATTTTCATTGTTTCGGCTGTGGTAGAGTGGGAATCACAAAAAGTTCCTGTCCTACTCGTAAAAAAATCGAAATAAGCTCAGCCACAATAAAAACAGGAAAAACGACTGAGATGATAGCACGAATACCACGGGGGACCGTGAGTTGAGAAACGTTACGCAGAGACGGTAACTGATCGAGTTACCGACTCTGCTAACACACTCTCGGTCAAACATTTTGACTCAAGAGTTGTTTTGAATTATATTTCGACACAGATCGATGAAGGGGAATGTTCTTATGTCAAAGTTGATATTTCAAGTAAAAGAATTCTAGGGTTGTTGGACAGTGGGGTGAATAGGGTATTAATGAATGCTTTGGGTTAGAACATATACGGTTACGAAAACTACGTGTGCTTGCATAGGCACAGTGACTATCCCCTTTCGATCGATAGAGGTAGTCAAAATCATTGATGGTTATATTATCCTTGAGTTGAGACAAACCTTGGTGTTAGTTATAGGTTTTTAGGTTAGAATGGAAATAGTAAAGGAGAATGGTATTTCTCACGAGAAGTTATGGAGGGCCCGTTGGGGAAAATCGTCGAAGGATATGTCGGCAGTATAGATGACGGTACCTTAGGGGTCACTACTGCACTGCAACATAAGATCAATGTTCTTCAGGAAAGAAACAGAGGTACTACCCCGTTTCACCTTTCAAACAAACATTGATAGACAAGGAGCTTGATGAAATGTTGAATCTAGGTATTGTAGAGAAATCAAACAGCGGTTGGTCATCACCTGCGCTATTGGCTTCTAGAAATGATAAAACATGGCGATTCTGCGTAGATTTTCGAAAATTGAAAAGTGTGACACAGCATGACGCTTATCCGCTGCCATACATTTCGAACACCCTCAGTAATGTTGGAGGAACAAAATACTTAAGCTCTTTGGATATTTGAAGTGCATATTGGCAAGGTAAAGTGGGACCAAAGTCCAGGCACTATACAGCTTTGACCATACCATCTCGCGGATTGCATCAATTCGTATGCATGCCATTTGGAAACCATAACGCTCCAGCCACCTTCCAAAGGCTGGTTGACAATATTCTGAGTCCTAACCTCGAACCTTTTTGTTTCAAGAATTTGGACGATATCATCGTCACCACACCATCTTTCTTGTAGAAGTTCTATAGGAGATCTTCAAACGTCTGAAGGCTGCTAACTTGACCCTAAATAAAGAAAAATGGTTTTTCTGTCAGAGCTAACATTTTTGGGTTTTGTCGTGAAGCAGTTTGAAATTGTAGTTAATACAGGAGAGGTCGAGGCAATGGTGAAGTTGACCAGGTCGAAATCTGTGAAAGAAGTCCGATGATTGATCGATATGATTTCTTGGTACCGACGGTTTGTCGAGAATTTTTCGGACTTGATAACTTTCTTCAATGCTCTTCTGAGAAAGTAAAAGAGATTCGATTGGGACACTAATTGTGGGGTTGCTTTGCAGGCGGTGAAGGACGCCTCAGTGAAAACTTCAATATGGGCTGACGATAAAGAATATGTAATATGCTATCTTTCACGTTCTCCAAATGGGGCGAAACGAAATTATTCCAGCACCGACGAACGTGAATGCATACCAATGCTGTTTGCGGTTGAGAAATTGCGTTGTTGTTTGAAGGGTTCAAAGTTTTATGTAGTGACTGACTGTCACCCACTAACCTGCTTAGAGAATCTTAAGGACCCCCAAGATCGTTTACTATCGACGTGGTGAGGATCATGTTGTACTAGATATATCGTCTGTTGAGCTAGATATAACATTCGTTGAATGTCACAATGTTTGGAAAGGGGAAGGCAAATTATATAAACATGTCGTCGGAGACGTTCCTGAACACCGGGGAGAATCAGCCGTATGGAAAATGGTGGTACCAAAAGAATATTATCTGAAACTACTCCAAAAATTCCATGTCTCCACAACGGCGGGTCACTAAGGAATTTAAGAACTTTCCATCGAATAGCTCAGCTACTCAACTGGCCAATAATGAAGTCAGACATAACTAGATATATACTTTATTGTAAGATATTGTAACACTTCGTTTTTTTTGTACATTGATTTTCCATAATTTCTATCGGTGGTGATCATTTCCATCGTCATGTCCTCATTCGAGAATGTTTTGAACGCCCCGTATTCAGTCGAAATTTGGCTCCAAGTTTTTTTATCTCAATACTTATATCACCGCAGCTTGGGAATGCGAATAAAACTGAATATTCTCGCTTGGCAAAATAGGAAGCAACGGCAGTCTGCTAGAATCAAGTATATGTGTGTGTTTCTCGATTTCAATTCGACCATTTTATGAAATCAGTTCACATACATACTTTTGATGTTAATCTTGTTATTATCGTTTCTGAAGATGGTTCAGCATTGATGAAGATTGAAATACTTTTTGGGAGGATTATTTTATTCATATTGTAGACTGCGAACCAACCAATTCATACTTCTAGAATACTCCAGAAGAATCCTCTCAACTCCAATGAGGTGAATCACTTAGCTCTTTCATTCGATATTCCGACGATTCATAACTAAAATTATTTCAGGGTCGTTCGGGGATATAGTGAAACCGCACCCCTATTTTATAACTACCTCGCCCGCAAGCTTATCCTGACAAATTTCGTCTCATCGGCGTGAAATAACCAGAGGCATTGTTCAAGTGAGAAAAGGTCTCCAGATCTCATATATTGCAATCCGTTAGGCCTCGAAAAACAGGTTCAACAATTCCTGTATATCCAGGTTTGACCTTACCGATGAACTATGGGAATGATCCAACCATCAGATGAGCTGAATGTCATGTGTTGTGTCTTATTGATAACCAAATGCTGATTTTTCATATTTATACATATACTTTTTCAATTTTCCTTGCGCGGATTTCAATTTCAAAGTGTTTCTATTCTCGCCATTATTTGTTATGTCTTATTCGTGTGTTTCATGAGCTATAGGGAAGTAGTACACCTCTTATTTTAATGTTTGTTGGTATACATCAGTTTGAAGAATGTCAGAAATATGATCCACCTCAATGATATTTTCTTGTGAACTTCACGTGCTCACGTATGTTATATTATTTATTTATCTAAAATCCAATATCAAGAGTCAGAAAGACATTTTATATTATACAGCATTCGTTTACGTACCTACCTAGAAATATATTTCATTCTCCACTTCAATTTTTAACAAAATATTAGAAATATATTCGTACCCTAGAAAAAGGTTGCATTTTATTCAAGGGTAGGCTATCATTCAGAAGAGTCTTGCGTATAAAACAAATATATTTTGGAGACAACGGAGTTGAGATCTTGAGTTTTCTAATTTGAACATGCGGTGTAGACAAGTTAGTGGCGCCCAGGTATTATATATAATCTTATTGTGAATTCTTCGTCCTAGTAGAGTATTAGTAAAACCTACTCCGTTTTTGACTGAGCTCGGGTAAACTTTTGCTCGTGCTATTACCGCCTCCGTTTGCTACCAACAAGATTTTGTAATCGAAATTATAAATCTTAGCTATTCCATTTTTTGTGTTTCCGTATATTGATGAGCACGTAGTAACATGCTTACGCACCAATGTTGAACAGAGACTGTCAGCAGGACATATGGTTGATAAACTTGTCATCAATAGAAGTTGTTGAGTTATTTCGACGGATTTATGCGGCCCTTTACCGGAAAATAGCCATGGACATATGTTTTATTGGTAGTAACAGACTTATTCAGCAGATTCAGTTCGTTCTTTCCTTTACGACATGCCACGGCTTCAGCAATCACGAAAGTGATCAGAGAAAATATTTCCATAATTTTTGGGGCCCCTAAGATTTTGAAATGCGACAATGAAGAAGAATATAAAAGTCGTGAATTTGCAAAACTTTGTAGTTCGTTAGGGATACAAGTTTTGTCCAATCCAAACTATTCACCTCAATGTCTCTCAACTGAAAGAGTAGCATATGTTGGGGAAAATCACCTCAAATTGGACGATAACATATCAGAATTTGGTTGTGCCCTAAGGAGGGCAAAACATGATAGCATGGGACAAGAAGGCAGTTCAGGAGATGAGATTCCAAATCCAGGAAGGGCGACCGGCCTTGCCAGAATGAGATTAATGGTATATTATAGGAACGGTTGGGTAAAGCCTATAAGAACGCAAGATTCAAATGCAATTTTTGTCGACGTTCTGTTGGCTATAAAGTCG